>JBBBDQ010001134.1:355000-955000 GCA_037127315.1 Ascarosepion bandense
ACTGACCTAAGTTGTTTTAAAAGAATTTCCTTTAAAATTAAAATCAATTTTTTTCTTAAAAAATAAGTTTACAGAGTTGAAATTCTGCACTAAAAAAATTTAAAACTGCAAAAGAAAGTTGTTTTTTTTTGGGGGGGGGGTCAAATTATATTATAGACTTGTATAAATAGTGAAAGTTTTGATAAATTTTTAAAAAGAAAAACAATTTCAAGACTCTTGAGTTAAAAAGTACTTAAAAATATTTTATCTGTAATTTATTTTTTAATTTGTTTGACAAAATACATACACTTAGCATGTACAAAATCTCCATTATATAATAACATTATTTCCCCTTAGATATTTTGGATATTTGCAGTTTTTCAGTATGATTAAGGCATATTTCAGATATTTGTAATTTCATGCACAGCCTTTTTATGAAATAGGAAAAAATGCTATGTTCAGCTGTCATCATCTAGCACCATTTGTAAAACAAAAACTTACATTATATAAGTTTAAAAAAAGGACAGTAGATAATAATTATGGATGAATTTTATTTTAAGTCTTACAGTTAAATTGACTTTTTTCTCTAGTGAAATAATAATTATATCCATTTAATTATTTGAAGGAAGATTAAAAAAAAATAAATCATTCAAATTAAATCTGATTCAATTGTCAGATAAATTCTTTTAACTCTATTTCGGTAAAACAGGCTAACAACTTGGTATTTATCTGTGACAAGCAATCCAATATTTCAGCATGTCACAAGCTCCGCTTTCTACCCTTTCTTCATCTTTTCCGTCAGTATTTATTTTCTTTTCCTACACCCTCAACTAATCAATCAATCAATATGAATCCAGCTAGGTGAGTGTGTTACTCATAGCTTTCAGACATAGTATAAAATTCTACAAAATGCATCTCATCATTTTCTATTTTAAAGCTTGATTATTCCTCTCCTTGAGTGTATTTATCACAAATAAGTTCACTGCCCATGCTTACAGACGAATTAAGAGAAAATGTTCTTAATGGGACAAAAAAGCCTTTTGTGGTTATAAACAATTTAAAAAATAAGTATTAATAAAGGTCTATAGTATATGGTTTTAATTTTTCTAGTTATAAAATATTTCAAATTACCTTTGACCTGTGAAAACTTCTTTCTCTCAACTTTTCATTACAATTTCAGTGCAACCCAAACTATGTGCTACTTCTCTGAAACACCCTCCTTATGATCATGTCTTGCTATGTCGTGTTGTTTTTGCTATTGGGTCACTTCACAAGTAGCTTTGCTTTTGTCTTCTCTTGATTGATGTTAAATGCATTTGTTGCTTCCAAAGCTGCCAATCAGTTTTTTATATAGAAACTTGAACATAAGTATATGCTATTTCTTTTCAGAACACAGCCTGTCTTGATGACTTTGATAGAATCAAAACATTGGGCACTGGATCTTTTGGACGAGTAATGCTGGTACAGCACAAGGCAAATAAAGAATATTATGCCATGAAAATACTTGACAAACAAAAGGTAAAAAACATCATTTCTTATATGTATACTTAATTTACTCTTAACTCGAATTGTAAATTTTACAAAAAAAAATTTAAACTCTTGGAAGTTGTTTCACCTCTCTTCACATCTTTGTAGAAGTGCTTCTAAGAAAATTCAGACACTTGTACTTTCTTTTGAACATGAAACTTTTGAATCCTTCTCATTAATTTAGCATGTTGACTTTTAATACTTTTGTTAAACACTTTTTGTTTTTATTTTTATTTTCTCTAATGATATTTTACTCTTCCATAATTTATATATTTAATACCTTCGAGAGGTTTTCATGTTTTACATTTGTCCCAAAAAAACAGATTTTCAGGAATATTAAATTTTTAGTAGTATGTGTATGTTTCAATAAAGTGTTTTTTAGACAGTACCATTTAAGTCTTTTTTTTATTATTATTCAAGCAGAAATATAGAAAATATTTACTAATCTTTCATTGACTCCTTATTTTCTGTATGTTACAATTAAAACAATTTACTATTTGCAAGTAGGTCTCAAAATAAATTCAATTAAAATAGCACCTAGAAGAAATCTATATAAAAAATAACTGATCAACTGTAGCTCTTAATATTGTTGATCACAATCAAGTTTTCATTTCATAATCTGTTTAGCTAAATATGTGAGAAAAATAACTTTGTTGTATATCAAGATTTGAAATTTTAAAAGGAAAATTATCAATCTATCTAAATAAATCTGATAAATTTTGACTGTTGTCATAATACGACACCTTGTTCTATTTGTCACTTTCATTCTATTTTAAAGCTGAATGTTAGATATCTTTGTTTTTGCTTACATTTTCATGCATCAGCATTTTCTTGCTTCTATTATTCAATAAAGTACAATATCAATTTTAATTTGTTCACTCTCTTATCAATATTAAGAAATTTGTTATTGCATGATCATACTGGAGAATTTTTTAGATGTCAAGGACATCTGTTCCTGTAAAACTTGGGAGTGAAAACTGTCAATATTTTGACAACAATTTTAACATTGACTATAGGACAGATGTTTCTAGTTTTGTTGGCTATTTTCCATCTTCAATCAAGGGATTAAAATTAATACATTTTTAATAGATTTTGATTTTGTGCATAATTCTGTCTCAAAGCCGTAATTTCAGCAACCTGTAAGAGCTATTCATCTTTTCTCACATCCAAGATAATCCATACTGTCGATTATTTAAAAGTGTGCCTTTTTTTTCTTTTTTTTCTAAAGCATTCACAGATGATTTGTTCCCTTAATATTATTAAATACATACAACACCAATGAGAAGGCATGATTATCTGTGCTTTCTTTTAACAGGGTATATAAATTTCTCATTTGTCAAGAAAAAATAATACAGATATTTCTTTTGCTTTCAGTATTATTTCACTAAAATACTGTGCTTGGAGCTAAAACAATTTAAAACCCACTCTTTTTAATTCTATGTAGAAAGCTCAATTCTGCTCCATGACATCATTTGTGATATCACTTAATCTTGATGGCACTGTTGTAAAATGAAAATTTGCAATTTGAGATTCTGAACCAAAATGTATTAAAATAGACACCATTAATGAACAAAGAACTGAAGATATTTGCCATTGCTTTGAACAAATTGAAAAAATTTGATTTCAATTTAAAATGACTTGTTATTGGATATTTGAGAACATTTAGAAAAGAATGTCTTGGGAATAAACCATAAGGAAGTTTATCCAGATTGTATCTTGCTTCAAGTGCTTAGTCATGATGTGACTTAGCGACCAATCAGAAAAGACGTCACTACTTGTGTGAATACTCTGCTAAACGGTTACTCACTTTGGCAGTAAGGTATCATTACATTCACAATAAAAAGATTCATTATATCTTACATAAGGCTTTTTGGCAAAATATTGCATCAAGCAGGTTTAAGCTCCACAAATGCACACTGATTAGGCTCACTGCAACTTCTGGTTTTTCCCAAAACTAAAATATATTAAAGTTCTGTGATTAAAAGATTAAGAAGACAACAAGGTGGCTGATGGTGATCATTAAAGAGGACTTTGCAGACTGTTTTAAAAAGTGAAAAGTGAATGCTGAAATAAGAAATCTTCCAAGGGGAATACATTTAAGGGGACTAAGCTTACTATTACCATAGGTAAGCTGTTTATTTTGGTTTTTTTTTCTCTTGAGATTAACTGGTTGGATGTTTTGTGGACAGACTTCAGACATTTATCATCTTGTGTGGACTTGATGACCAGTTTACTATAATAATGATCCTGGGTATGATGGTAAACTGCATCCAGCAGCAAGGCCTCTGATTGAAAGGTGGTGAGGAGCATGGAACCACCTCTTAATTGCTGTTGTTCCCAGGTTCACCCTGACCCGAATTGGTAGCACCTGTTAGGGTCCCAGCTATGGGCAAATAGTTAAACACTATGACACTATAAAAATACACTTTTATAGAAATATATACATAAAAATAGACTTTTATAGAAAAATATACATTTTTGAATACAAAACTAGAAGACATCTTCAGTTTTCTAAGATAAAAAATAAAAACATTTTTCATCAAAATCTTAGTAAATCAACCTTAATATAACTGAACATAAACAAAACCTTAAAACCCTATCTTTTTTGGCATTAAATAACCCACAGAGGTTGATATGCCGTTAAAAAAACTTAAACTATAATAGAATATATATAATTATGAGAATATATAATTAAATAAAAGAATATATTGTTCCATTAAATGTCAGTGCATTATTACTAAAGAAATTAAATCTGTATTCATATTTAATTTTGTTGAATCATATTTAGACAGATATGTTTATTAAAAAAATATGGCTTTGAAATTTTTTTTTTTATTGGTTTCACTACATGCAAGGCAGTAATGCCACTAAAACACAAGGGGTTACAGAATGTGGAAAAATTAGGAACAGAAATAATAATGACGAGCAGAAAGAAAGTAATCAGGACAATAAATAGTGATTGACATTACATTTCAGTTTTTGCAAATCAAAGTTGTATTGGACCAGAAGGAAATTCCATGTGGGTCATTCCATGTCAAAACACCAGCAAAAAGTTAAAATCTGCACCCACCAGCACAGAATTACTTCAAATTTGACACAAATGTTCCCCTTCATGAGTTCGGAAAGTGTGCCAAATTATTTTGTGTTAGACCTTACCATTCCGATTTGGTGGTGGTGGTAAGGGGGGTAATTTTCCTATTTTGTCTCTAAATTAAGGATGTGCAGCATTGCAGATTATCAGTTTTTGTTTTATTTTTTTTATTTAAAAAAAAATACTTCCATACATTCAATATTTCTGAAGTTTGCTATGTAGGGCAAATAAGGACTGTAGAATCCAAACATTCAACTATTTTAACCCTAAACCTGATAGAAAATTTTATTTTACTCACCAAAAGGCATAACCCCAAAATCAACAACTCTTCACCCTATGTAGCTTACGATCAGTCTATAAAAATACATCCAAAAAAATTTGTGAAGAGTTTGAGTCTACTTTAGAAGAACCCTGCCAAGTTTAGAGGGTTTTTTTTTTCCTATGTACGCACAGGATTTCAGTGAAAGATTATAATTAAAGACAATCCTCCTCCATGCTCCATGGCCTCTCAAATTTTGATATTGTGCTAAGTGACTTAAACTATTCAATAAGATTGTTTTTATTAATTTTAAAAAATAATTTAAATATATTTTGCAGATATTTTGCTTTTTGTACAGATTGTCTTAAACAAGTGGTAAAGATTGTTTCATGCATGATATTTGGAGATAGCACCAAACATGAAATTGAAAGAAGTTCTTTCTGTTTGTGTTTTTTTTTTTTTTAATTTTATTTTCATAAATTATTTTTATGAAAGTAAAACATTGAACTTTCTTATTTTTTTTTTCTTTTCTATTTTTTTTTTTTCATTCAGAAGAAATTGATGATAATAATTCTACACTGCACTAAATTTTAAATTGTTTAAACATGGCCTCTTATCATCTAATCATCAGTGCATAGAATATTTATAGCACTAAACATATTTATGAAATTGAAAGAAATGTTTTCATTACTGTTTGTGATCTACTTTATAATTCTTATTTTACAAATATTTGATCAATTTATGGAACAAAAACTTTTTTTTTTCATTCTGAAAAATTTGATAAGAATGATTAAATGTATAAAAATTCCTTAAAACATCTTAAAATTGTATCAACGAATTTTCTATTTTTATCTAGTTCCTTAACTCTCTTTGACCACTGTCTTGGTTGTGGTAAGATCTGTGGTACCCAGGCCATAAATATGATAAATATGAAATCAAGTCAAACTTGGAACTTTAAATAACCCTCTTATAACTAGGGCTGGTCCTGTCTGTCTGGCCCTGAAACATTAATCACTTACCATCCAGTATCCAAAGAGAAAGGTGGCATTTTCCTAACTACTTGGATTTTCTACTAGGTCACACAGGATAATAAAAATACAGCAGATTCTTTTTTCAGTTAAAGATGAATTGTTCTATTTATATTGAGCTAACAGTTGAAGCCTGTCTTGGTGAACAGGTTGGATTGATTTCAGTTGATCAGTTGGATGCAATGGATATAAAGCTTATTGCCTATAGAACAGGGCTTGATAAGAATAAAATACAGATTATGCGTTACCATTACAAGCAGACCTTGTTGACTAACTATGAATGGATTGAAAAGAGATGTAATCCATTTAAAAGTCATAAAAAACAAATTAAAGGCGGTTTGAAACCCATTTTATTGGAGATAGTAGACAGGGCAAAGGCTAAGTTGGTACAAATCCCAAGTTAGAAACTCTACTCTTGTCAAGTACAAGAGCTTGAAGCAGGAACTTCTGCAGAATCAGAAAAGGGTAGTAACAATGAAGAATCCAAGTTGTGTATCAGATGAGGAAATGAAAGAGCTTGAGACAAGTACTTCTGTGAAACAGAAGAGAAATATCAATGAATGTTCCTCTGCTCTTGGAATTTCTCCACTGAAAACAAAATGGCTTCATTACTCTGGAAAAGTTTGTTTAGGTAAGAGAAAAATTTCTTCTGCAACGTATAAAGACCAAAACAGGCTGGTCATTAAACATTGACTCTGAGCGGTTGAATGATGAGGTTTTGAAATTCAAAAATGAGATTTTAGATAAAGCTAAGTGCTTTCATAAAATGATAAGAGCTTCTTGTAGCAAAAGTGAAGACAGTGGAATCAACTAAAATGAAAATACAGATCTTGACACTTGCCCCTACTGACTGTTCACACAAAAATGTTATGGATGTGTTTGGGCATTTCAGAACACATTGTACACAAGGCTTACAAATTATATTCGGAAAGAGGTATTTTAGCTATGCCAGTACCAAAAAGGGGCAAGTCTTTGCCTGCTGATATTGCGCAGTGAGTGGAAGCATTTTACCAAGATGATGAATATACTCGACTGATACCACGCAGAAAGGACTATGTTAGCATTAAATGTAATATTCATCAGGAGAAGAGACTCATCTTGTGCAACCTAAATGAGCTCTTCAGAGCATTCAAGGAACAGAACCCAACAGTATCCTTGGAGTTTTCTAAATTTTATAGTCTAAGGCCAAAATGGTGTGTCCTTGTCGATAGTACAGGTACACATGCTGTATGTATATGTACTATCGACCAAAATATGAAATTATTACTAGAACCACTGAATGTGTCATATAAAGATCTCTTGAAATATATTGTCTGTAATGCCAGTAGCAGAGAGTGTATGATTCATAGGTGCTCAAATTGTCTTAAATCATCAGGCCAGCTTGAAAAATGTCTTCATGACACCATTGAAGGATATATTGATAATGCTGAATCAATAGTTCTCCCAATGGACAAGAACTGACCAATCGACTTTTATAATGCAAAAGGAATCTTGTCAAGCTTACATTGATTTTAGTTGTTTTGCAACTGAATAAATTGGCACCTCATTCTTACTTGGCTAAATCACAATCCAGGTACTTAAAGCAAAGAAAGGAAGAGATTAGTGATAGCAAAGTTTTGTTTCTGGATGATTTTGCTGAGAACTACAAATTTGTAGTTTATGAGATCCAGAGTTTTCATTGGAGTACCTCACAATGTACTTTACATCCACTGGTACTCTACTTATTCAAAACACAATGCAAAATCATTGTTTCTATATAATGTCTAGTGACAACTCACATGATGTAGCATTTGTTTATATGGTACAGAAAAAAATTGAGCTATCCAAAGCTACCTTGCCAAATATAAAAAATATTGAGAATTTTGCCAATTTGTGCAACCATCAGAAAGATTTTGGACTCAATGCAAAATGGAATTTCTTTGCCACAAATCATGGTAAACACCCATGTGATAGCATAGGTGGGACAATGAAAAGGATAGTGTCAAAAGAAAGTTTCTGAAGACCAACTACCAAACAAATCCTTTCTACAGAATCTGTTTTGTTTGAATATTGCAAATCTGCAATTGAAGGTATCAAATTCATTCTAGTTGAAAAGGATGAAGTTGAGGAAGCAAGGAGCCTCACCGTGAGATTCAAAAATGCATCCACAGCCCCAGGAACAAAAGGTTTTCGTCAATTTAATCGACTTGTCAGAAATAAAATAGCCATGAAACAATGTAGCAAAGATGAAAACCATGACCTAATATATAACTTCTCTATTGGGGCTTAAGAAAAACCAGTGAAATTTGTTGTTTCAGGATATGTCTGTTGTAGGTATGGCAATAAAATTTGGATTGGTATGGTCCTGAAAATTTATGCGAAGAATAAGGACTTGCTGATTAATTCATTTTACTGGAAAGAGAATTTTAAGGATATATGTCTTGTGCCATTGTGGATGTGCGTTGTGGTACAGTGGATATCGGCTCGGAACGAGAAACCGGGGAGCCGAGTTCGAATTCCAGTTGAATCCATTGTATTCACTTACGCGCAAATACCCTTGAGAAAGGTATTAATCCATCTCTTCCTTCCAGTTATGGGTTAAATAGCAGGACAGATTGGGTTCTATAGCCTTGGTTGGCAATCAGTCTACTGCAGAAAGCAACGGCAACCTAATGCGGGATAATCTTCTGCCCAGTCAGTCATGTCTCTTTTGAGACATGATCGCCCAAGCGTGTATCACATATGGCACTTAACTGACTGACTTGTGCCATTAATGAATATTACACTGTTGGTGTCTGTACAACACCTACAAATGGTAGAGTTTATCATTTGTCCAAGATGGATAAATTCTGTGCAAAAAATGATATCCAAAACAATTTAGTCTATATAAGCAACAAGATTTAGTTCAGTGTAGTTTAGAATGTAATGTTGTAAAGTTGATTTGTATATTCATTTTTATTATCACTTTCTTCTGAATAAAAAAAAATCAAATGTTTTTGTTTCAAGAAAATAAAATTTAAAAAACACAAACAGAATTTCTTTCAATGTCATTTGTTTAGTGCCATCTACAAATATTCTATGTACTGTTGATTATCATGCATGAAGCATTGTTTATCACTTGTTAAAGACAAACTATCCATACAAAAAGCAATGTCTACAAAATATATTTAAATTATTACGTTTTTATTTTTTGTTTTGTTTTGATTTTATTAATTAAGAAAACAAATCTTATTGACAAGTTTAAGAAGTCACTTAGCACATGATCAAGATTTTAGAGGTCATGGAGCAAATTTCATAAATATTGAATGCATGGAAGTATTTTTTTTTTAATTTTCAAAAAACACTGATATTTTGCAGTGCTGCGTAACCTATTCCCCCCCCCCCCCATCAGAACGGTAAGGTCTAGCACAAAATAATTTAACACACTTTCCTAACTCGTGAAGGAGAACATTTGTGCCAAATTTCAAGTAATTCGGTGTCAGAGGGTGTAATACCCTGATGAATTGACATGTGTGAGAAAAGAAACTGTTAGCAAACAACTTAGTTACAACTAGCCATCTCGACTGTAATTGATTAGATCTTGATACCAGTCTAGTATTGAACTTAAATTCAAAACATCTAGGTACCATAGCAAAGAGTACATCTAAACAATTACCATATATATATATATATATATATATATATATATATATATATATAGAAAAGACACAGAGGAGCAACCTTACAGTGGTGGAAAAGTGACTGAAGTTTATCCACCAGATTAGGACCAATAATATTGCTACTTTTTCTTTGGATTTATCAAGGAGTTTAAGGTAGATAGCAGAAGTGATATGTGGTTGCAATATTTTAAGCCTGAATGAATGGTAAACTTCTAGTTATATAAGATAGATTCTGGAGAGAAAAATTCTCACCCAACACACTCAACTGATTTTCTTAGCAGCTGACATAGCAATTGATTCAATGTAGTCTTTCCATTTTGTGTCAGTTGAGAACGTGATTCCAAGATGGCGCAACAATTAAAATGCCATCTTTTGCCCCAGTTAACAGACTTGAGGTAGTTTTGGACATTGACTGCCATTTTGACCTTGTCGAACTGATAAGCCTTACTATCAGGACAGGAGTAAATTATCGTCAGCCTAGATACCAAGTTGGGAGCTGATGTCAATTAAGGAAAAATTAAAAGCAGTATATATATATATATATATATATATATATATATATATATATCACTCAACAGAGACTCGGTTCTAGAAGGGAAGTTATGCAGGTATATTCCATGAGTTAAGAGTAGAGTTTGAGAATTTGTGAGCAGAGCATTCAGCTTTATTGGCAGAAGATGCTAACACCCCAAATTGATTGAGAATGAGTGACCTCACACCTATTTAATGTGCTATTACAGAGATGCTAGTAATCACAAGAGCCAAAGTTGTTAAAGATTATACTACACCCCATTCTCTCGGCAAACAGTAACTTTGCTCCTTTGCAAGCAGCCACCTGATATTATGAGCCATCACACTGGTGTAGCTAGAAATAATGGTTACTGTATGCTATAACAGCTGACCATGTTGGTGTGAACCATGGAGAAACTGAGGCTTCACCTGATATTTCTAAAAAAAAAAAAAAAATTTTTTTTTTTTAAATGAAAATGAAAACGTTCATGCCAACTTTGCCCCAGGCCCCAGGAAGAAACCGAAGTGGAACAATTTTCAATTGGAAGGTTAAAGATGTCAATCCAAGGGATGAAGAAAATCAGGGAGTGAAACCCAATCAGCATGCTGGTAGCAGAAAATGGTCTTGTGGATAGGGGATTCCAGTTTTATAGATGATTGGAAAAAAATATCAATAGCTACCACAGGGTGGTCAGAATTATCAAGTATTGCAAAGCTTAGCCAGGAGAGGAGATAAAAAATAAATCAAGTAGAGAAGCATCTTCCTAGAGAAATGAGTAGGAAGTCAACAATTTGAATAACACAAAGTAATGTAAAAATTGAATGTCTGAATACTGACATCAGTACCTTTTTAGAATATTTCAGCCACATGTCATGGTGAGCTTTAGTCACTGAAGACAAACATGTTCATAGATGAATGGAGAGTGACTTTTCTATGCTGTCAGCTATTATGTCTAATATATTTCAGTCTTGGGAAAAGGGTGGGATGGTAAAGGAAAGAGATAGCTGACAAAAGTTTAGTAGCAAAACACAGAAGCTCATGAAAGAGTAAGCAAGGGCATCAAAAGACAATTCCTTGACCATTGGAAAATCATCTCTGATGTAAATGCTAAGGCCATGCATGTGAATGCTGGAATCTGTTTGGCAAAGGGGAAGATAGCCTGGAACCAAGAATTAATTTGTAGCAATGGAAGAATTTAAGTTAATTTCACAAATATTAATATTATTTTTAGAGGTGGGGAGGTTTTTTTTTTTTTTTTTTTGCTGGCTTAGTTGAATTTCTTTTCACTGTTTTCCATGGGATTCGTTTTGAGGAGCAAGTGAAAAAATACCATAATTGTCACTGTCATCAGTGGTAATGCAGACTATCCATGTCATAGTTGAGAACAGAGCATTATGTGGTCTCAGGTTGTCCACCAGAAATACATGCTGGAACACATTTCCATGCACTACAAATACCCTGATATTATACAACTATTGATCAGAGCAGTCTCCCTAAGTGCTATCAAAGAGTTCAGGCTTCTAATAACCAGTCAGAAGCAGTAGCCAGCAAACTGCCAACCCAGTATCCTCACAATGGAAAGTCACAGCCACTGGTTTATCTGATCACCAAAACGTTAAGACAGTTAAATCATTGTGTTCCCTGATAGAAGAAAGCCAGTAAACCATATCCTGAACAGGGAACAAGATATGAACCTCTACTTCTGTTCAATAGACATGGAAGGAGTTCAGGCCAGACAATAGCTGAGCATATCTACTCTAATTAACCTGTTCTTGTTTGTTTTTTGTTTTTTTTTTTGTTTTGTTTTTTTTTATGCACAAATTATAATTTAGTTCTGATGTCCACTAAACCCATTGGGGAGGGGCTGAAGTGAGAAGTTTAATAATTCATAGTAATGGAGAAAAGAAAATACAGGCAAAAGAAGGGTGGAGAAGTGAAAACAGCAGAAAGAAACAAAAATTTACAAACCACAAGATGATACAAGGCATTGTAAGTTACTTACAAGACATGCTTCAATTATTTCTTTCCAGTTTTAGACCATTTAGACATTTTTACAGAGAAGGAGGGCTGGCTTAATTTCAACAATGCTTTGGTACAATTATGACGATTTTTAAGTTAATTTCCATGACTGAAAGCATTTGGGATGGGTGGTGATGGTACAGGAGTAGGTGTCTATTTTCTTAGTGATCTGCCTACTCTTTTTTTTGCTCCTTCAAAAGAATTTAAGTTTTTCTGGGATACAAAGTGGCAAGATTGAAATTATATACATACAAAATCTTTTTTAAATTTATGACATAAGTATGTTATATCATTTGTCTTATAAAGTGATGGTGCTTATATATATATATATATATATATATATATAAGAGAGAGCAAGAGACAATAAAGCAAGGTTTATTAAGTTTTAACTTACTACAAGTCGCAATATCCACTTGGAAAAGCATCAAACCAAATTCTTGTTCAGTTTCTTATGCAAGGAAAGACACCCATTAAAATGCAGCATTAAGAATTAACAAAAATTAATGTGCAAGTGCTTTTTATATATATATATATATATATATATATATACACGTACTGAAGCAAGCATTAAGAGGAAATTTAAAACAATGAAGAAAAAATTAGAAAATAGGATGACATACAAAAAAGTTTTCATTTCAACAATTCTAATATACATTAAGACTGAAGAAGTTTTCTAGTGGATTCTTGAATGAATATTAAAAGCAAGAATGACTTAGTGATACCAACTTTGGTAGGGTAGGTGGGTACAGTTAAGTCTCTGAGGACAAATTGTGTTGGAATGGGGCATGGTGGAATTGCCATTCAGACTTTTTTGTTTCACCTAGTTTTACATTTTTGCATTTGTAAATATTTTTAGCTAATATCTATTCTTTGAGAAAAATGTCAAACCAATGTTCCCATTCAGTTTCTCATGCAAGGAAAAGACACCCATTAAAACATAATATTGAGAATTAACAATAAATTAGCGTGCAAGTAATTTATGTAGACTTGCTTGTGTGTATGTGTGTGCGCGCGCATACATATATATATATATATATATATATATATATATGGTTAGGTCTTGAATGCTGTCACAATGCGTTTAGTAAAATAAAGGAAGGTAATGAAGTTTTTGGGTATTACCTATTTATTATACATTATTATACACGCTCCTCTGCCATTCTGAAGATGAGATTTTGATCTTGAAATATTAATGTATAGGTAATACCCAAAAACTTCTTTACCTTCCTTTATTTTACTAGACGCATTGTGACAGCCTTCAAGACCTAACCATACAGCTAATACATACAATGCATCAAGCAAATTATAAAACTTTACTATATATATATATATGAATAGGAGCAAAGAATGAAATTATGTTCAAAACATGTGAAAAATTATAAATTAATAGAAAATTGTACATTTTGTTTCAACAAGAACAATGTCTCATCAAGTAGTTAATGTTGGTAATAAATGTTTTTATTTTAAATTTTTTTATTATATGAAAACAACACTTGCCTTTATTTTTTTGGAAAAAACTTTCTCTGTGCAAAGTAAAAAGATATTAAAAACAGAAATGAATATGTTTAATATATTTTTACCTTGTATACCAATCAATCCTCAAAAACATGAAAAACAAACCAGTTATGAGAGGGTGGAAAAAGTAGGAAAAATTAAGAATCATATTAAAGAAAATTCAACTGATTCTCACTAAAATTTCTCAAGAATCTACAAAAGATGATAAAAATGAAATTATTGCACAATTAAAAGAAAAGTTTGCAGCTTGTGAAAAGAGGTCCCAAAAAGTACAAATTTTGACAGTACTTCCAAAAAGCTGGAGTATCCAAAGAATACAAATGGAATTTGGCACCACAACATATGATTAAGAGAAGCCAAAAAACTTGGTAAATGAACAAGGAATATTAACTCTACCAAATATATGAAAAATGTAGATTCCCACAAGAGACATTTGACAAAGCTGTGCTCTTTTATAAGAGTGAAGAAGTCAACAGTGATTCCTGAAAAAAATGACTCTAACCCAGTCTTAAGTGGTAGAAGAGTTCAGGGAAAATATCTTGTACTCTGTAACCTGAAAGAGGCATATCAATTATTTAAATCAAAAAATTCAAACTGAATTAGTTTTTTAAAAAATTGCCTGTGCTCAGACCAAATGAATGTATCCTAGCGGGTGGCGTGGGAACAAACTGTCTATACATCAAAATTTGAATCTGATAATTGTGAGGCTCATCTTTGTACACTGACTCAAGATGAACAATATCATTTAACAGATTGCCACCAATGCATAGCTGCTGTTTCATCTGTTACTTGGGTCACTGCTCAATTAGTAGCAATTAGATAAGGATTTTGTTTTATGCATAGAAAAGATTCTGAATAAAAATTTTACAGATGATTTTATCTACAAACAGTGGCTATAATAATAATTCTCAAGCCACATTACATCCATTTGTCTGTTATTACAGAAATTACAAATAGCTGGAGTATTTTAATATTGTAAATATATTAGATTGTCTCAAGCATGACACAGTAGCTGTCGATTTTGGAACAAAATATTTTATCTATTTCTGATGGTGCCATCTTACATTGTATAAATTTTATCAATTTGTGCAACCATCAGACTGAATTTGGTGGTGAGTCATACTTTTTTTGCTACATCTCCTGGTAAAGGACCATGTGATGGTTTGATTGGCACTATTAAGCTTATCAGCAAAAGCAAGCCTACAGCAACCCTATAATGAACAAATAATGATACCAAGACAGTTGTTTGATTATGCAAGAAAAAAAACATTTCAGGGAGAAATGAATGAACAAATCTTAGAAAATAGATTTAAGAATGCCTCAACAAATACAGGAACTCAAAACCCCATAGTTTTATTCTTGTGGCTCAGAAAGAGTTAGAAATAAAGTGTCAATTAGGGATGAAAGGAAAATAGTTGAAATTATAAAACTGGATAATATATAGCTTGAAAACATGAAGGGATTTGCTACAGCAATCTATGATAGGAATTAGTGGTTAGAATGTGTGCTTGAAAAATATCCTGATAATGAACAGGTAAAATTGACATTTTTACAACCAAAGAGCCCTTCCCCATCTTTCTGTTTTCTATTACATCCAGATATATTAATTTTAAATTGAGATTTTTAGTTTAGTTGCTCCAATAATTGACACTGGAAGTAACTTGTAAACCTTAGAAAATTGAGATGGAAAATGCTTAAAATATTTTTAGGAAAGAATTTCTTGAAGTTACCTTTAAATAAAGATACAACCAATGTTGGTCATCACAAAAGAATTTGAGTAAAAAGTAGGTGGCTTGCATATCCAAATTTTTTATTTTCTATTTTAAATATGTATTCCAACAGGTAGAAAAATGTTAATCTCTTTGTAAATGTTGATTTTAATATTCATTTCAATGTATCACTTTTTCATATCAAAACTTAATTTTCTAAATATATAAAAAAATATGAAAATTTGATTGTTTCATGCATTTAGTGTACCATGTCAACAAAAATTTAACCATTAACATTGGCTGTTGCATAATAACATTAATTAATGACACTACTTTAAATAATTATTTTCTTTGTCACTTTTTCATATAAAAATTCCTTTTGTTATATTAAAAAAAATGTAAGCAAAACCAAAAATAAGGTTTATTTTCTACTGAATTGGTCAACATATAACCACAAATAGCATAAATCCTGTTGATTTTATGATCATAGTTCTTATGTGAATATTAGTCAACATAGCTTTCTAAAGATATACAACTTGACTATATTGGAAGATATGAAAATGTTTGCATATTATGGCAAATATCAAAATCTGCCATTTTGAATTTGGCCCAACTCAGGCCACAATCAAAAGTTCACCACAAAACTTTGTACATATCTTGCCATAAGGCAGACAAATTTGTTGTCAAATTAAAAAAAAAATTAAAAATACTTAAAGGTCAAATGTCAAGGTCACATTATCTTATTTGACCTTTAAACAAAAAAATAAATAGATCACCCTTTAGATCTATCCAAGTATTTTAAAATGATATATAATTTAGTTTTGTAGGTGAAAGAACAATTGAAATATTGATATTTAAATTTTGTTACTATTTTCCAAAATTCATCTTTCTGTCAAAGGTAAAGGGCTCATATCTGGGGAACCCTTTGACCTAGAGGTGTAAAATAGGTACTATTCAGTTTGTATCATGAAGCTCTATAAGTGTACAAAATTTGAAAAAAATCTGTTAATGATGGTCAGATTCTTTTTGATTTGAATTACTCAATTTCTCTTTCCATTTAGTGGTATTTCTGTGCAGAAAACAATTCAGACTTTTTGCTCTGAATGCAAATGATTTTCCCATGCGCATGGTGGGGGGTAAAGCAATCTCTCTTGATTAAAACATGTTATTTGGTAGATGACACCATAGTTGCCTGTTATTCAAACAGGCTTTATAATGCAACTGCTTCCTGTATTGAAAGCTTTCACTTAAGCATGTCATTTGAGGGAGATCTTTCCTTTCAGAACAACTTGTAGAACATGTTAGTAGATTCATTTTTTGTTCTGAGATTTTCTTCCTGACTGTCTTTAAGTGATCAATAGAAAAGCGCTGTTGAAAGAAAGTTTCTTTGACTATAACTCTAAACTTCATTGGTGTCTCCATTTAGTAGACTTAATCACCAAACCATTTGTACCAAGTGTGTAACTACTTTTGGTTTTTCAGTTGCAACATCTGTACCTGTTTAATGGGCTTTTAGTTTAAAATATTACAATAAGCAAAATACTTATTTGAATGATTATATTCTACCCAATTTTAAGAAAATAATTTAAGTGTAGACTTTATGAATGTTTTTTGATTTACAAAACATTTACCATAAAAATCTGTTGGATTCTTTTCAGCTTTTCCAGTGAGAGAGAATGATTTCTGATGTTCTTCTTTTTTTCTTTTTTTTTTTTCTTTTTTTTTTTTAAACGTTTTTCAGGTGGTCAAACTAAAACAAGTCGAACATACATTAAATGAAAAAAGAATATTACAAGCAGTCTCTTTTCCATTTCTTGTGAGCCTAGAATATCATTACAAGGTAAGTTTTTTTTTTGTTTTTTTGTTTTTATAGCTGACATTGATAAATGCTTAAATTTTTAAGACCTCATCAACTTCGTATCTCATCAAAGACCAAAGTAATATGATGCTTTTCTTTTTCTTGTGGTGAATGGACACTTGGAACTATTAGCACACTCCTTTTGATATTCTTTTAGATTTCATTGCTATCAGATTGTCATTTTGCTTTTGGACAGTTTATTTAAAGATTGCACTTAATTAGAATTTTAAAATCTCTGAAAGATTTTTCACTATGATTTATTTTTTATTTGTCAACACTTTTTATGCATTTTGCTTTTGCAGAAATGTGTTGTCTCTTTCTCTGTTTCTGACATGAAAAGTTACTTGTAAAATTTAATGATATCGTATTTAAAATATTACTTTGTGTTGAAGCGATCAGCTAAATGGAAATGCTTGATCCTATTAGACATTGGTAGCTGATGACAGCTAATTGTCTTTACTTGAAAGGAGATTAGTTTAGGCAGATGGGTGGGCATAGATTGTTAACTGTGATGGTATGAAGAGACACCATCTTGCATGTAAAGTTAGTGACCTCCTTTTTAAGAAAGGCTGATAGTAAATGAATGAGATTCACTGTATGTACATGTTAATGTAATGGCAATGAAATGTAACAGGTTAGCTTTTTACTTTATTGCCATTTTATCTGTGACTGGTTTTGCATGTCACTTTTATCTGGTTTCCTAAGAATATTTATCTTCTTCCAAGTTGTCATAAAATGGATCTGAGTAACACACATCATAAAGATTTGTTTAATGCTTTCAAAGTGTTTTTTAAAAAAAAAAAGGGAAACTTTTTTGATGGACATTAATTCCATATCAAGTCACTGTGGTTTACAGCAATGTTAATGGCTTTTCTGTACAGCTGTACTCTGAGTTAGTGCTGTTCTGGAGTCTAAAAGTAAGGTGGGGGTCTTTAAATATCAATCAAAAGAAAATTGAGCTAATATATTTTTTATTAATCAAGTTTCTTCCTAAAAACAAAATAATTTGATAATGACATTTCTGCTAATCCTGTCTTATTAAATTTAATTCGAATTTCAAATGGTTTCTTCAATTATTATTCAAAAAACGTTAATTTGCATTTTCTCTCTGAATTTCTAAAATGAGTAATTATTTACATTTGGAATAATATCTTCATCTTTGGCCATTGTACTATCCAGCCTTTTACAGGGTTTTGTTGATCTGAGTAATCTTCAGTGCATTTTGAATTGAACCCTTCATTTCTATCGCCCGGTTCACACTCCACCCACGTCTATTGAACGTGAAGAGGCTCATCCCTTGTTTCCTGTTTAGGATGCGGTTTCTGGTTTTCTCTCTTCCAATCTTTTCACTCTTTTCTTTATTTTTTTTATTTATTTTTTTTTTTCAATTGGAGTAGATAGACTAAACTATCGCCCAGTTCACACTCCACCACGTCTATTGAACAGGTGAAGAGGCTCATCCCTTGTTTCCTGTTTAGGATGCGGTTTCCGGCTTTCTCTTTTCCAATCTTTTTACTCTTACGTAGCCCCCTGCACATCAGTGGCATTATCGCCTTGCTTGGGATGTTATGATTAAAAAAAAAAAAATTACAAGTGTAGATTGTTCTCGTTAAGCTGTCCATGTAAAGGGATCTCTCATCTTGTTTTCTCTTAATAAAATGAGCACAATATAAGTTATCTCTAGACATGGACAGTTGAACTACAACAATCTACTCACATGATTAAAAAATAAAAGGTTCAGTTGAAAATTACCTGATGATTCCATAAATTGACAGACACTTGAAGAATTTAGATAGTACAATGGCTGAAATATTGTGAAACATCTTTGATAATTCAAAAGTAAATAATTTATATATACAATTTGGAAATTTAATTTTAATTATTTCTATATTAAGTAATTAATAAATATGCTTTTTTTTTTCTTGGTGATTGTTTTTGTCACTGAACCTTTGTTTTGTTTGTTTTAAAATAACCAGTTTTTAATTTTATTTTGTAGGATAATTCAAATCTTTACATGGTTCTAGAGTTTGTCACAGGGGGTGAGATGTTTTCCCATCTTAGACGGATAGGCAGATTTAGGTAAGTTTTGACATTATGCATACAAAAATGAAATAGCGGTTTCATCTGCACACTTGCAGAGAGCTTCTTTTGTAAGCCTTTAAAGTTTAAGATTTTAAATATTGGCCTTTATAATAAGAGAAATATCAAATTAATTTCTTAGAAATTTCAATTTGTTTTCTGTTAATCTGTTATGTAATGCAACAACATGCAGAATTGTACTAGGATTTCATTGGATATTAGCTTTATGTTAATTGTTCTTTTGGCACAGTTGAAAATTATTCCTACATTGATTGAAGATAATAGCTTGAAATGCAAGAATGTGAACATTGCTTCATATATAAGTATTTATCATAAATATTTAACTTTTACTTATTAAAGCAAAGAAAATGTAAAAGATATTAAACCTTTTTCTTAGTTTTTAAATGTTTCTATCAAATTAAGATAGGATTTTTGTCATTTTGTTTTGCCTAAAGATGATTTAGCTTTGTATTAGTTAAAAATATTATTTCTCTGTTTAAATGGATAATTGTTGAAGTTCAATGTGAACATTTTTAGATTTTGTCCAACCACAAAATCTAATCACATTGTGCATAATCCCTAACAACTCCTTTTTTTTTCTTTTTTTAATAAACTCTTGTTTCATATATTTTTATAAATTTAGTCATAATGTTTTCTAGAATTTAAAAAATAATTACGAAACTTGCATTAACATTCTGTGAATGAAACTGTTTAAAATTTAAATTTATAAATTAACATAACAAGAAAATATCTTTGAATCATTGCCAGCTTGATTTTACTTTTAAACATAATTTCTCAGATTTTTAATAGTATAAACTTCTTATTCACATTTTTTTTTTCCAAATTACTCATAAAAGTTAATCAAATTTTCTTTGGATATTTTAATATTTTGTGTTTTAAATTTCTTTTTCCTTCTTCAGAAATACAACTGAATTGTTTCTATGAAACGAATGACTCTGAGGCTAAAACTGCTCCAAAAAACATGACTTAAACACATCAGCAATTTTTGACTTGTACTTAATAACAGGCAGCTTAATTTTGTTAGGTAATCAAAACAATAAAAATTAATTAGTTAAAAGTTATTATTAGTCTAGAAATAAGTTAATCCATTAGAAATCTGAAATTTCAAAATAATGATTTATTTTTTCCTTATTGTATTGCTTGCCACAAAAATTAATATTTAACAAATACAATTTTCTCTTGAAACATTTTCTTAAAATGAATTCCCATTTTGATAAAGCTTTCTGAATTAACTTTTCTAGGGAATTTTAATATTTTTTTAAAGGTGGAACTTTAAACATTCTGTCTCCAAAAAATCTTATTTGGAACATTTATTAAGGATTTTTTTTTAAACAAGCTCAGATAGATATAAAGAATTTATATGCACCTGAATGCCTAAACTTCTTAGAATGCTGATGTAATTGAACTACTAATAAAACACACTTAGTAATGAATTTTCTTTTAATCCAAGCTTAGATTTAAGGCACTTTAAACTGACTGTTAATGTTGAAAATCCTTCAGTTAACCTAATTATTAACAGTTAATATATTAAGTCAAACAAATTTAAAGATTATCTTGTTTCAAATTATCTATCTGTAAAAGCCTCTCACATGCACACACATGGGTGACTTTTTTTTTTCTTTTCTACTGTCAACTGTGTTCTCTTTTGATCATGCATTTTGATAGTTTGAATTTTCTGATGTTTCTTGATTGGATTTGACTTGTCTGCAGCTTTTTTGGTTTATTAAGCATATCTTCTCTCTCTAGTTCTCACTCCTGACTTGCAAATGGCCATTCTGTTAGTAAATGAGTCACTTGTTTCCCTATTTTGAGAGATTTTTCTGATAAGAAAAATGGGGCTATGTGGACACCTTGGCAGAAGAAATTTAGGTAATTGCGTTGTGGGATAGCCCTGGTCATCTTCAATGAATGTACTGATGAACCCTATATAACCAACATCCTAATAAAATTATCTATCTGATCAATGGATGGGATTGAAATCTTTATATAAATTGCTAGTTGAGTAAACACTTCAGAACTGGAAAAGACATTATCCAAAGATGTAGCAAGACATTTGAACAAAGAAAACATATCAAGACAGATTAATTTGTGGGATTCTGCTTCAAACTGAATAATGCTACCAGTAAACATAATTATGCTAGTAAATATAAGCTATAAAAGTTATCTTTTTTGTTTGTTTGTTTTTTTTTCTCTCTCTCATAAAACAATTCTTTAACAAAAAACAAATTTATATTTGTTCACCTAATTTCAGCAGGGAATATTTTCAACTGAGACTTCAAATGTTAGTGGAACTTCATCCATTTTCCCAATTTCACTGGCAGAATTCAAAACTAGATTCTTTTCCTGCATTTATTCCAAATTTATGAAATTCTCAAATTTGGTAAGGAAAAAAGTGGGCCATGAAATGTTCCCCTAATACGGTAGGCTTTTTTGTTTTCTTTCTTGCATTCAGGAAAGAAGCACTTTCTTGTTATAATGAAACTGTTTAATATTCTCGAATAATTTGAGTAAGCTTTCAACATTGCTAAGCTTTTTTTCTATTAAACACTTATTTTCATTCAGATAAGCTGAGGAAACTCTTATTCAACTACTGTTTGAACTTGTTAGCAAGTTTGGAAATAGTGGTTAATTTTAAAGCTGTAAATATCTCAGGTAGCTTTAATTAAATTAAAGCTTGTGTTAGAGGAGGTTCAGTATAAGCTTCAATTGCTAAAAACAAAAAAAAAGAAAGTATTTTTTTAAGCGTCTTCATTAAACAAATATTTAATATTTGTAAATGGCGGTAAAAGTAATTTCCAAGTTAAATAAGTTTTTGACATTTTTATTTATCTTTTAACTGCAGCAGCTGAAAATGAATTTTCAAATAAGAATAGAAACTCAACCAAAAATGAACAAGTTTTCTCTCTCTCTCTCATCAAATAATGGGTCATAAATTTATTTGTAGAGTTGGAGCTATTGAATGTTGTATTTGTAACAAGATGGAAAAAATGAAGAAAAGCTTATCAGCTAAACTCTTCCATTGATCAGACCTGAAATGATTTTTTCTTAAGTTCTGTAGTTTCCTTTATCATATTTCTAACTTATCGACTATGCAATTTCCAGTAAGATTTCTACTTGGAGGCAGGTATTTGTTACTGGTTTCAATTACTATTTAGAAAAGAACCTGGGTACGAATTTTCCAGTAATAATTTTACCAGTATCAGACAGTGTTAAATTAGCATTTTAAAAAAAAAATGAAAATTTTACTTGCCTCCAAAGTAGGTTATTTTGTCTGTTTGAGCCGTCAAAGTTTTTTACTAAATAATAAATAATTTATCTACCTTATCAGTTTATTGTCCTTTATATCTTGGTGCTGTATTCGTTTAGATCTGTTAGTTTTTCTCTGCATCTCTAACATTCGATGCCTTTAATCTCTCTGCCATCTGGGCTGTCATCTCGATTGTTATATAATTACTGTCTTATTTCTTCTGCTTCAGTGAGCCTCACTCCAGATTTTATGCTGCTCAAATCGTTTTGGCATTTGAGTACCTTCATTACTTGGATATAATTTACAGAGATCTAAAGCCTGAGAATTTGCTTATTGACTCATCGGGTTATCTGAAAGTAAGTAGATAATAAAAATAATACTGCTGCAGAAAGCCAACCCTAGGACAACACAGATTGCAACCCAAGACTAGAAAATGATGTTGATTGTTTTCTGGGCATTATGCACCTTCCACCTGACACTGCAGACATGTCCACATTAAATAAATTTAACTTGGCCAGTTCTTTCGATCATCTTCATTTCACTTGAGATAAACTCGTTTGGCATTTGTCACAAGATGTCTGGTGAGAACAATTGCATAATTCCAAAGAAAACAGATGATGTCGTTTTTCAGTTCTTGAACTGGTGTTTTCTTGATGTTGACTTGAGAATGTAATATTGTAACGTTTGTTGTTTGCCTTTCTTTTCTTCAGTGAGCCACATTCCAGATTTTACGCAGCACAAATTGTATTGGTCTTGGAATACTTACATCATTTGGATATTATGTACCGAGATTTAAAACCTGAGAATTTACTCATTGACTCCCAGGGCTACTTGAAGGTATGGTGTAACACCTCACTCTAATGTTGTATGGGGATGCTTTCTAGGATGCCCGCCAAGCTGCCGCCGCCGCTGCTGCCGCTACTCTCTATATCCTGCATCTCTGCAATACACCCGCACAAATGGTGGGATTTTTGCATATCATGCTTCACGTCATGCCTTGGTGATGGGGCTTGAAGATTCAGTTGTTTCATATATTCTAGGCTGCATATTTTATTTTCAAGCTTCATGTACTGTTGCACATGTTCACTATGCACTATAAGGTTGAGTAAACTTATAAATTATGAAATCTTTCGAAATAGTTCAACTTTGAAACTTAAGAACTTTGACAAATATATTAATGCATTTCAAAAATAAAATTTTCCCATATATTAGTAAAGTCTCATATCAGATATATAAATGGATTTTTTATCCTAATAATTCTGCTTGGCATTAAAATACAGTATTTTCATTTTCCTGCACCCTTCTTGTCTCCATTGCTTAATCTTCCCTACAAATTCATTAGCAATTATCTAACAGCTTTGACTAAACTTTCTTATTTTCTGAGTACATTTCTATACTCCATCTCTGAGCAATATTGATTGAGCATGTTTAGGTGATGGAAGGAAATGCTGTTGGGTAATGTCCTCAAAAGAAAACGTGGAGCTGGGCTCTCTGTCTTTGCAAGAATTTTTTTAAAATTTAAAACAAATTTTCTTTCTCTGAAAGCTTCCCCCCCCCTCCAACACTAAAACAAAATATTAAATATAATGGGATATTCATAGAAAAATTGAACTTAATTAAAGAACTCAATCTCTGTACAGCTTGCTGAGATCTAATAAATTGTATATTTATTAATTATAATTTAAAATGCATAAATCCCATTAACAAAAGCCTGAAATTATCTGAATCCTTGCAATAACACAATGTCAAATTGTATGGTGCCTGATTTTCATGTTACTTTAAGTCAAGTCTTGAAGAATGATTTAATTTTCAGTAAATGTGATGTTGCCAATGAAGCCATTGATGTTTCAAGAACTGGTGATTAGTCATGACAGAGATAAATTTTTCTGAAATGATTGTCACTTTTTGACTTACCAATATTTATTCTTGCTTTAATTTGGAAATTAAATGCATTTGGGACTTTATTTGTCTGCATCCAAACTTGACCTGACCTTTGATTTGCTCAACATCTAATCTCTTCCTTCAAATGGTTTTAGGATTCTCGAGTTTTATTTATGCTCTTAATCTTTCTCCGACCTCTGGCAAGTGTGAGACTTTTTGCTTGTTCCTCTCCCTCTCTTTCAATTTATTTTTTAATATCTTTTCTCTTCATTTCTACTTGCTTTCATGTGAAACCTTTTTTCTTTTACTTTCCTTTTTTAAATATAATTTCGAAATTTACTTTATAAGCACTTTTCCAAGAGAGTTCCAAAAAGTTCCAGTTCAAACCCACTTCCCAAAATCAGTAGTTCAATGACCAAACATAAAAATAACTAATATATCTTTTTAAGTGGATTATGCTGAAAATGCTTCAGCACCTCCTTGTAAATGATGTTAGTCATATCTTAAATGTGATACCTTGTTGACAAATGAATTTTATGTTTTAATTCCTGAAGCATTAACTTATTATCTAATTAATGGCTCAAACAAATCTTTATCACTGGTGATGTACAGGAGGATACTCTTTAAATAAATTAATGTGAAGCTAATGTTTTTGTTTTGTTTAATTCAACAGATTTTTTTTGTGCAAATTGAATCAGTTTGTTACAGTTAATCAGTGCTCTTCTTTACTGGATATAATGTGCTATTTGAATTATATATACGAACTCACATGTGGGGTAATGAAAAATTTTCAGCTTTTGCTAAAAACAAAAAAATAAATTTTAATCCAAAAATAATTTTGATGTTTGTTCATATTTTGAGAAGTAAATTGAATGATGAATTTTCAGTACCCACCTTGTTTGTTTGTAACAATCTCACTTATTTAAATCTTTAAACTGATTAGTTTATACTGCCATTCACACTCCAAATACAAAATTTTCATTAAGTAAAATTCATTAAATTAATTTTAGGCAATAGTCTAAAATAATTTTCTTGACTATCTCAATAGTAACAACAACAAACTTCAGAATTGACATTAACACTATCTTGCTTGGCATAGTCTGTCAGCTAATAGACATGAAAGGCTTTTTGGGGTTTTTCCTTCAATTTGTACCTATGAGACACAAATGATTGTCAAGCAATAAACTGATTCTCGATTTCTCATAGATAATGATCAAGTTCATTAAGAGAAAAAAAAAATCTTTAATTTTATTGGTTAATCCCAGATCAATTACTGAGTTGTTTATCTTCATTTCTTGAGTGCTTTTGTTGTGCATTCAATGTTTCTCGTCATCTTCCACTTTCTTCTGCTTTGAATTGTTTGCTTGGCTCGATTCTACTGTAAAACCTTCATGTCTCTATTGTCTCTCCACCTGTCCTTATATTAACTGATTAATTCCAAATTTTCTTGTTCCATCCTAGGTTCGATCTACTTGTTAGCTTTAACATTGTTCTCTTAACTGTGGTGGTGGTGGTTCAATTCCTTGCATCTGTGCTTTGAAGGTGTGATATTCTTTTAATAGAAAGCATCACATTGCAACTTTCAATTCAAATTGTTACAAAAGAGTTTTGCCCATAAACAAATGTCCTTTTGAACTAAGTTAATACAAAAATGAAAAAATTATTATTTTTCCCCTGGAGTATTAAGGTTACTATCAGGTCTACATCTCTCAGAATCTGGTTTTTATTCATATAAAAATCTAAGGATAAAATAAAAAAAAATATATATATATATAGTTGTACAATAAAATAGTTACCATATAAATCCTGTTGCTTAAAAAAAGATGTGGTTAACTGGAAAAAATTTTTTTTTTCTTTAAATCTGTGAACAAATCAATGAGATTTGCACATAGGAAGCATGTTAAAGTAAAATGTAAATATAGTAATTTGATATAGAAGAGTAAAAACAAAATTGGATTTGAGAAAAATAAGCATATATATATATATATATATATATATATATATATATATATATATATATAGACATATCTGTTTCACTGTATCACAGCTCATCGGTACAGTTAGACACCCAATTGCTTCTACCTCTGAGCTATGGGCACTCAGTAGAGGGAGGCAGACTTTAGCGTTTTATATACAATGTAAACACACACCAGTAGCTGAGAGTGTTCAAATTCATTACTGAATGAACGCTGCGTAAATGTGTGAGTAGCTACAGTTTTTATAAAGTCTACCATTCCTCCATAGTGTTCAATTAGGGTGTGAGAATGTAAATAGTCATCATCACAGTTCATCAGTACGATTAGACATCTGATTGGTCGGGTTTCAACCCTGGCTAGAAGCAAACTGACATCAGTCAGCAGTTCTACCTCTGAGCTATGGAAGGCAGCCTTTAGTGTGTTATATACAATGTAAACACACGCCAGTAGCTAAGAGTGTTCAAATTCATTACTGAATGAACAATTCATAAATGCATGAGTAGCTACAGTTATATATTCAAAGAAAATAGTGAATACTTAGAATTGAAAATATGATTTAATATATATTATTTAGATGTTGAGGAAAGTATAGATTTTATCCAGATAAGCATTTAGTTAAAATTATATTAAGATTATTTTAATATTATCTTATCTTAGCCCTGAAAAGATGACATGTTATAAAAACCTAGTTTCTGATTAATTGAATTTTAATATCATAGCTGAGTTACTAATTCTTCTAACCGATTCACGATAAATAAATGTAATCATTTTGGCATTTTTAAAAATTGTTTTTTTTTTTTTTTGCTCACATATATTTATTTATTAAATTTTATTAACTCAGTTTTAAAAACTAACCACAGCTTTTTTTATGTAACAGTTGTCATGGTAATGATTTTATCATTTTGACATTTTTTTGTTGTTTTGTGAATACTTGTAAAAGCAAAATGTAAACATCCAACTGGATTTCATGTATTCAATCTTATATACTTTGTTCAGATATTGCATATCAATCATTTATGAGAGAAATATATAGACACACACACACACACACACAAGTTGGACTTTTAATATTTTCAAATGTTAAGAGCATTACATTGTTTTTTTCTCCACTTAATGTGATTGTAAATGCCATTAGTTTCTCTTTAGAACATGCAGTACAAGACTATTGAGAATAACAATTTTGAAAAGACTTGCAGAAAATGTGCATTTTAGCAAATTGATTGACACATTATTAATCTCTATTTCTCTAGTTGTGCAATTGACAGTGATGTTAATCATTTCTCAGCATATAGATATATTTTTTCTTTTTTTTAAACATACTTTGAAAATTTCTAGATGATCAGTTTTATTTTTTTCTTTGCACTGATATTGTTTTCTCTGCAAAAGTTTCAAAACATTTTCTTAGATAAAGTCTGTATATTTATCTTCTGGCAAATTTGTACAAATCATTCCTCTAAATTTTCAAGTAATCTTTTTCTTTTATAAAACTACATTTTGTTCAATAATTTAATAGTCATCAGGTAAAAAAAATATTTGCTCTCTTTCAAACCTGTCTATTTCTCAAATTTTTGGGTTGTAATTATTTCATTTCTGTTGTTTTTTTTATTGTGATTGCCAGTTTGTTAGTAACAGCCATATGGATTGGAAGCCCCAAAAAATCCCTCAGGAAGACTCGTCTCTCTTTCTCAGATTTGGATGCCAGCCATTCCAGGACAACATCTTACTTCAGTCAACAAAATCCCACTGGTCACAGTCCTTCATTCCTTATTTGATTTAATTCTAATAAAGACTATTCTATATCATATATTCTATTATTTTGACACATGATTGGAAATTCTTTTTTCTCATTCACCTGGTGATGAAAGTTTAAAATGTTTCACTATTTCAATGTGAAGATGTTAAAAATCAGTGCAAAGGAAAATATGATGCAACATTTTCACAGGTTGCTTTTCTATTCTGGGCTTAATTGAAGTGACACAGTTTGAACTTGTAATTTTATCCCTTTTACTTGTGTGAATGTTTAGATTTCAGTTTTAAAATTTGTAAGGTTTCTTCTATTGCTTCCTTTAAACAATTTGTCATCATTTTTTTTTTCTTTCTAATTTGTTTGTATCAGTTTTTTTTTTCTCTTTCTTGTCAATATAATCTAAATATTAATGTTTTCTTGATATATTTGTTAGTCTTATTATTCTCTTTTGTTGCCACCAATGATCTGTCAATCAGTTGTACACAGAACTTCTTAAACAAAAAAAAAACTGCTTTATTTAAATTTTGGAATAGCTGAAAATTATAGCAGTTAATGTTACCAAACAAAATCAATAATAGAAATTAAAGTCTGTAATAGACTGTCTTCTCTGGTTGTTGACTTCAATGTTCACTTATAAATACTAATACTGGTAAAATCTTGTGTAGATATGTGAGATTATGTATATTTTAATTTTTTTTAATGCCTGGAATTTACAGACTCTGTATGCCTTTTGTTGGTTTTAAATGCTGGTCTGTAAAAGAATAGATTATGAGTTTACTAGAATTCTGTAATAGTCAGAAAAAATAGTTACATATCAACTTAGCATTTTATAACTTGAATTTTATTATCAAAACTTTAATTCTTCCTTTGACAATGTTAAGATACTGAAAGCATTTACTTTTTGCACCATTGCTGGTTCCAAATTTACTTTTCTCTCTTGGGCAGAGCAAATTCCTCAAACTCTTCTGATGCTTTCTATTGTCTATAAACGAGAATTTTAAATTTCAATTATTCCTAGTTTCTCTTGTAAAATACTTTTTCAAATACACACACACACACACACAATTAGACTAAACCTCTTAAAAATTCTTTGTAATTTCTCCACTTTTTTACTGAAGAATTTTTTTCTGAAGTCCTTCACTTTTTAAAATTAAATGAGGTGAACTGACTAGTTATTTTCTCTAAAATGAGCAAATGGTATTTGTGCAATCTCTTCCAAATGAACTAGATAATCTATTGTACCTAGATTATCCTCACATACCATATATACTCATGTTTAAGCCAACTTCATGTATAATGCAACCCCTAGATTTTATTTTGGCATGAATTTTAAGCTCTCTAGAAAAAAAATGTACCTGCATATAGTGCAACCAGTCACCAAAAATGCATAATTAACCTCTTCCAAAAAAAATGTCTAGTGTGACTCACCTTTTTTTTTTTTTTTTTTTTTTTTTTTGTGTATGTGAAATCTGGTCTTAAAAACTCTTCATACTCAAGTATATATGCTATTTATCAGATGTGTTTTTAATCATTTTATAAGCATTGGTTGGTACTTCTGAACTAATTTTCTTGTCTCTTTCCTCCCACCCCCAATTCTCCCTGTTTCAGCTATATACCCTTTGATCTTCTTTCGTCTTCTGTTGGAATTTCACACAAGAAGGGAGGTGTTACATGGCAAAACAAGGACAAAGAAATTAATCTAAATGAATGAGAATTTAAGAGGAATAAAGGACAGACATCACTCTGTTCGGAAACAGTTTAATTGCTTTTAAGTTTCTCTATATTTAAATTTAACTGAATGTAGGTTTTAACGTCTATAAATAAGTCAAATTGGTAGTAGTTTACTGCTTGCTTAAGAAAGTATATTAAACTTTCAAACAGTCAAAATTAAACAAAAACATTTCTCTCTGCCAGAAAGTTGACATTAGCATCAAAATGATAACATTCCAAAATCTTTACAACACCTGGAATTATTTCTTAAATTAAGACAATATCTTGACCTACTCATTAACATGTAGGCTTATTGTTCTAAATGTTGGTATAATGGATGTATTGATGAAAGTATGCTATGATAATATCCCACCACCATCACCACCACTCGATGCCACACCCCAATCTCTTCCTCCTCTCTTGGCAGACACAAGGCAATATTTGAAATGTCACAAGGAATAGATGACGACACCTGAATGGATGACTAATTTTTTTTCTTTCTTCACCTTTACTTTCACTTCCCACACATAAGACAGAATTTCCAACACTGTCCAAAATTTGTATTTCACAGCACTGCGGTAACAATGCTTTCTCATTAACTCTGCAGATATCTTTTTTTTTTTTTTTTTTTTTTTTAATATATACAGAGAATCCCAAATATCCAGATTCTTCTGTTGGACTTTGGTTTTATTTGTTCTCGTTTTAGTTCCAGATTTGTTTTTGTTTTTTTTTTTGTATTTTCCTTGTCAATTAATCATTGTTTCTGTTTCAGAATTTCTGCTTTACTATTTTCATTAGCAGAAAATCACAAGAAGACTTTGAAAGAAATTTACATTTTCAGAAATTAGATACAAATTTTACCATTAATCAAATGAAGAAGAAAGCTTGAAAATGCCAAAATTGTTGGAGTAATTAGTGCTTAATTGGGTTTCAACTCTGTAGCCTAAAATTATCATCAAACAAGTGGCCATTTTAGCCATGAATTTTATTCACTATTAAAAATGACAATCTAAGTAGTTGTCCATGTTTGATTGCTTTGAAATAACTGCATATGTCATATGAAATAGATGTCAGCCTGTTTTTCTAAAATGTTAAAGGATATTGTTACCATCCATTATAGATTGATGCAGTTAATAATAACCATCTCTCTGCAGGAATTGTAGTTGGGTAAATACTTTAACTAATCAATAAATATCACAGCTTTAATTGTTAATGAATGGCTTGATTTTCTTTCTAATCAGCAACTTTATCCTTTAAGCACCTTTCATAACCCCCCAAAAATACATGCTTTTCTTTAGCAAATCTTTACTCTTACATCTTAATCAGTGAATGCCTCTATAACTGGGAATACAAATGTTAATAAACTCTAGTAATGCTTTATTAATCGTTTATGTTGTTGTTGTTTTTTATCATGATTTAAGTCTTGTATATGAAGAGATAAAGTTGTATTCAAAAACTATTTATAGATTTAACTACTAGGTTATCTACATGATGATAAATGTTTGTTTATTTATTCTTAGAAGTTTTTATCATTCAATAAAAATTAGGAAAACTAAATATCAGCTTTATAATAGATGGTGTGGTGGACACTGATGCAAAAAGTGGCAAGTTGTTCAAATTTCAACTGGGTTTATTGCATTCACTTTCACACAAATGCACTGGAGACTGGTATAAAACCAACTTTTTCTCGCTCTTAAGTATGGGTTAAATAGCAAGGCAAATTAGGATCTCAAACCTTAAGTGCTTGTTGCTCTAAGAGAACAGCAACTGTAAATTCCAAACTGTGGAGAAGTCATGAAGAAACAACTTCATTGTCTGTCTATACTTCTGAGATGAGGTCTTATTTACACTGTTCGAACTGTTGTCCTCATCTTTGTCATGTTTACAGAACAATAAACATGGCAATAAAGAGGAAGACAAAAGTTTGAATAGTGTAAATAATGTAACTTCATTGTCTTTCTCAAGATATCATAGCAATTTACACAGATAAGGAAGTTGTGGATAGCTATGATTACCTGCATACTAAAGAAACATGATATTAAAAAGAGAAGAATGTGTGCGTTGCTGAAATTTTTAATAAGTCATATTCATCTCGGTTCACTATTATTATGTTAAAATAATTTTTTTTTAATTATGAAAAGGACAGAGGGTTGTTAATCTTTTTTCTACAAAGTTTGTAATATTATTTGCTAACTATGTTCTTTTACCTTTCAGATAATTATTATGGAGATTGTTAATGCTAATCTTCCCAAGGATTAAATCCTACATCCTTGGCTAACATATATTGTTGAATTACTCTGGACCACCTACTAATTAAAAATGTACCTACCTTTTACCATAAGAGCTTCTAACAATTTGTTCAGAGGAGAGAGAAAAATCCATTTGCCTCTGGAATTTATGCTAGACAATTTCACAGGTTAAACATTTCTGGTAACAGAACATAGTTAATATGTTAATAATCTCCCTCATTTCTCTTTTCATTTAGACAATAGTGATTTCTTATTTATCAGTTTCCACATTATTAATTCAATCATATCATTTCGCTTCATGCCTATGGAAAATGTTAACCCCAAGGTGTAACAAGTCCCTCTCTTGAAGGTTAACATTAGCCATGCTGATGAAAGGCAAAAAAAAAAAAGGTTCTTTAAGACGATTAAAAGAGAGCAGTTTTGTTTTGAAAGCAATAAAAATTAAGCCATTTCTTGCCCCAGTCAATCACTAATTGAAGCTTATTTTTTAGCTACCAGTCTGACTTTATCAAACCAATCAGACTTGTGATTTTGACAGGAGTAAATATTTGTCATCAACATATACAGATTCAAAAACTAATATCAGGTTGTTAATGAAAATTAGGAACAAAGTCTGCCTAAGGGGGACATCCACATTAATGAAAAGATCTAGAAGCATGCTCATTAAAGACATCTCATTTGATAAAAAAAAAAGACTTAATCAGATTAGAAATTTGTCCAGAAGTGCCATAACATTTCAACTTTATCTTACAACATTCCTTGAAATCTCTTTTGAATATGCCAACTACTTTTTATACCTTTCTCCAATACTGAATCCTCCATTCTATTGCTTTCATTCTGTCAAAACATTTGAAAAGTGTTTTACTCCAAAGTTCAAATAGAAGCATTAGATTTATATCGAATGATTAACATATTTATGCACAATTGAATGCTACTGCCATGCTGCGTCAGATATTCTTTTATTTAATGTGCAAAGAATCTGCTTTACTTCTCATCTGATGAGTTATCATTTACAGAAATTAAATATTTACATGTCACTCTATATTCTTTAAAAAAAAAAGAAAAATCCCCAATTATGATACTTATCTTCTGACTCATCAAGTCTCCACTTTTGTTTCCAAAATGCTCTTTTTTTTTTTTTTCCCCCTCTTAAGGTTTGCACAGGAAAAAATACAGCTACATTTTAATAAATTTTATCCTACAATTTTAGGTGTTAGTCTATTTCTTAACTTGTTAATGAATCTAGTAAGATATCTACTAAAGATTGTGTTTTAGTAGCTGTTACAGATTGCCTTGATATTTTTCTGATTTACCAATACAAATACTTTTCTACAATCTTCTTTTTATTCTTCTCATAATGAGCCAAATCTTTGCAATTCAAATCCTTATGTTTCTTATTTTCAGAACAACATTTACAAGGAAGATTAACTATTTAGTTTCTGCCCCAAATTCTGTTTCAAATAACTATACATTTTTATTTTCAAGTTAGTTTGAATTTAATCATTTCACATTCAACATCCACTTATATTATTTTTTATTGTTGTCTGCATTAACATAATTTTCTCAAACTGAAACTTGTATGAAATAATTTTTTTCTTGTTATTCATTTAAAGATTTTACATGATGCAGACTTTTAAAGGTTTTTGCTTTCATTTCTTTAAAAAAAAAAAACCCAAGCAGAAAACTTGTCTGGCCACCACATTTCTTGCAACAATGTCCTTTTCTATTTGATTTCTTTTACATTGTGATGTCCATTTTAATTTCTATTTGATCCTCTGTGGAAATGTTTAGTAAATTTTCTTTTGTTTTCTCTTCAATTTGAATGCTTTTAAAGAATTTGAGAATTGGTAATCTGAAGTAATTTTTTTATGGTAATTCCTAAACCTTGACTTCATATGTTGGCCTACACATGAACTACGTATTCATTATCAAATGCGCTCAGATATCCCTATAGAAAATGCATAAAAATTCTTAATTTGTGGCATTACAAAATTTATATTTATAAAAAAAAATGAAATGTGGATCTGATCAGTGTATGGCACATGCAAAGAATTAGAGGGAAAATCAGCTTTGAAACTACATGTTTATCCATTTGTAATTTATACAATTTGATGAAGAAATGGAAAAGTTTGGAAGTAATTGAACTCTTTAAATGTTAAGCCATTGATTATTTGCTTCACTTCTGTCTATTTCATTAATATGTATGGAAGATAGGCATTATTTGCTTCATTTTGGTTGTGTATCAAAATCCACATGACTATGTAATGCTGCAAAGAATTAAAATATGCAAGCAAATTTTATTCTAAAATGATTTGTACTGTCAAATGCAAAAAAAAAAAAAAATTTTGCTTAATTGGCAAAATAAAAACCACACATCATTTCTGTTCAAACTATTGAATGTTTTGATTTTTTTTTTATCTTAGGTAACAGATTTTGGTTTTGCCAAGCGAGTCAAAGGAAGAACCTGGACACTGTGTGGCACTCCAGAATATTTGGCTCCTGAAATTATTCTCAGTAAGGTAAGTCTTTTCTAGTTAGTCTAAGATCATCTCTTCTAAAGAAGTTGAGTGTAAACATTGAAATTCAAGGTAAAATATATTACTATTATTTCCTTTTTCCATCTTCATGTTTGGGGTGAATAATTTATCAAGTATCTTGTAAGTCTTGTTAAATTATAAATTAATTCTACTTAATGTGTTTATGAATTCAGCAAGTGAAATCATTCCAGTTTATATTGGGCCAGCAGTAAAATCTTTCAAAATCTGAGCCCATTGCACTTGCATGTATTTTAACTAAAACCTACACTAAATTAGCAAAGGGACTATTTTTTCATGATTCTAGACATCAGCTTTTAATATTTTAACTTTTTTTTTTTTTTTTCTAAAAAAAAAAAAAAAAATGTGTGTGTAATCACTTATATAATTTTCTGTTCTTTCTAGGGCTATAACAAAGCTGTGGACTGGTGGGCCCTTGGTGTGTTAGTATATGAAATGGCTGCAGGATATCCACCATTCTTTGCTGATCAGCCCATCCAGATCTATGAAAAAATTGTGTCAGGCAAGGTAAGAAAGAGTCCGGTATTAAGAACAAAACTTACTCATGAAATTCTAAGTAAATAAACAGCTCATATTGATGGGATTTAGATTTAAGTTGAGAATTTCAAAAATGCTTCAGTTTACCTTATTAAATTGGATTTTGAGGAAATTCAGAACTTTTGGCTTTTGTATTTATTTTTTATCACTTTAAGGTGTCATCTATTCTCTTAACAGAAACTCTGCGATTACAGCAAAAATCTAAATTTAATGAAAATAGCAAGGTTAAGTAGTCCAGTTTTGAAGATAATGTTCATCATTTTGCAGTTTATACTGATAAAAAAAAGTATACGTTTCCATTCAGATTAATATGGTCACCTTGGTTGTTATACTAACGGTGTCTGTTGTACTCAGTAACCTTATAGGAATTTTATACTGAATGCTTTACTGAAACGTGTACTGGAGTAAATTGTTCTCTTTCCATGCTTAGAGAATATTTGTATCAAATCTTTCTTTCCTGTCCATTTACTTTTGTGTTGCTTGTCCATTACTTCCACTTAACCAGAGTATGTGCCTTTCTTGCACTAACTGACCCAGGGATTGAACCTTCAACTGGCAGTAGACCAGATTTGTTTTAATCAACACTTTGATCCGAAATCATCTTTCTCTTCAAAAAGTGACTAAGACTGCTAAATATGAGCTGATATGAAATATTACTTCTATTGCCTGGTCCATACTCCTTTCATCTTATGAACAGAAGTTGAACCTGAGCACTTAGAGAGGCTGCTTCGATCAGTCATTGTATAATATTCAGGTTCTTGTAGTGCTATGTCACACATGGATAGATGGCCCTGAGGGCACATTATACTGCAGTCTGTAACAAATTTCCAGCCAGCTAATGTTGGCCTTGACAACAAGCAGCTACTATTATTCTTGGCTTTTTCCTACCTTTAAACAATATCATGACTAAACCAAATAAAAGTAAACCAGCTTGCAAAAAAAAAAACTAATCTCCTAAACCTTTTTTTCTCCAACATTTGTGGTATCTGTATCAATTTCTGTAGTTCAGAATTGTTTCTCATAGAACATTCTCCAGGCTGCTTAGCTGTATGAAAATAATCTAAAGTCTACGATTTCTTCCTTTGAATTCTGTTCTTGGTTATCCTTTGAAAGGACTGTAGTGTCCACATGTATGGTGTTGGTGTCTCTGTTTGCAAACATCTCCCATTGGTAAGGGAAATGTCTCTTGAATCTCTCAATTGTTCTTATACATACTTTTGATTTTCACAATTAAGCTCAATCAATCACCTCATTTTCGTTTATTGTTCCTCTTCCACTCTAATGCTGATCTTGCTGGCATCCAGACTCTGAACTTCTCACTTGCTCTCTCACTCAAATAGTAGACTTTCCTATGCACTTTCCTAGTAATTCTGATACACACACACTTCTCTACTTGATCTCTTCCTTGCCTTCCCTGTTCTGCATGTCTTTCCTCTTGGCAACTCCAACCAAACAGCAGTGTCTGTAGATATCTCTTTCCAATCACCTCTCAGGTAAGAACCTCCTATTAACAGAACATCTTTCTGTTACCAATGCACAGAATGGGACTTATTTCATGGTTTTCTTCACAATGCCTTTTAGAATTATATTTTTAATCACCCTGTTGAGAAAGAAACTGAGGTTTCTTTCTGGGTGAAAGCTATTATCAAAATTTTTGTACCAACACAGAAATGCCAAGTGAAGCCACAATCTTCTCCTTGTTTTTCTCTTGCCTGTTCAGCCACTATAGCCCACAAGAATCACTTTTTCCTGCTATACCAACATGTTTGGTCCAATTACAACATACATGTTTTGTAACCATTGGTAATGAGTATAACTGTCTTGAAAAAAGCAAAGTCACTATTTGCTGATTTAATAAGGCACCATATAATCTCTTCTAGAGATTATTGGTGACTTTGTAAGAGTGTACTGAACAAGAACAAATCCTCAGTTCTTCCTCTCTTCAGTCAATTTGAAGTATTATCATTTAATGCAGATAAAGCAGTATGTTTTGCTTGGAAATTCTCTTCTAACTCATTTTCCCCACAAAAAAGTCTCTCTACTAAGTAATATACACCTAACTCTATCCCTAGTTCTTGCTATCATTTCTAAACTGGGCTTGTCAATTCAACAGATTACTTGCAGTTGTCCTAAAGAAATGTGCTCCTGAACTGACTCTTGTTCTCTAAAGATTTTACAATAAATGCCTCTCTGCTTCTTGCTTTTCAGCTTGTTAGAAGTCCTCTTCTATAGTTCCTGTCTTTAAGAACTCTGGGAAACCTTCTGGCTGCTGAAATTCACTTTATCGGTCTCTTACCTCTGTTTAGAAAAGTACTAGAGGCTCTAGATGTTTGTTTTGGAGTAATAGGCATCAGCTTGGAATGAAAATTCAGCAAATAGTTTGAATTCGTATCATTCACTTATGCACAAATACCCTTGGAGAAGATATGAATCCATCTCTTCTCTCTTCAGCTATGGGTTGAATAGCAGGACAGATTGGTTTCTATAGTCTTGGTTGGCCACCAGTCTACTGCAAAAAGAAATGGCAACCTACTGCAGGAAAATATTCTGCCTAGTCAGTCAAGTCTCAAGAGACATGATAGCTCAAGCATGTATCACATATGGCAATTAACTGACTGACTAGAGGCTTTAATCAATGCTGAATTAGTTAAGCACCTTACGTCACACATCCTCCTCCTGGATAAACAATATGGGGTCTATTTCTCTAGGTCTACTGCTGATGTGTTAACAACTATCACTGAGTTTGTCTATCAAGCTTTAGATAAGAATGACCAGAGCTAAAACTGGCTCTAGATATCTCAAAGGTGTTCAACAGCATTGAACTTGTTGACCTTTGCAGGCTCAAGGGGAATATTTGGCTTAATGACAGTCATGTTGAACAAACATGCTCTACATTCATTTCACATTAATGCTGGCATCCCCAAGAGCTCCATCCTTGAACCTACATTGTTTGTTATCTTCAGCACCTTCCTTATGTCATCAATTCCTAAATAAGAATTTACACAAATGGCACAACTATTTACTTCTGTCTTAGTAGCAAGTCCAACAGGTTCAACAAAGTAAAACTGGTAAGTGCTCTCAAAAAGGACCCCATAATCAGTGGTTAATTGGGGCAAAGAATGAGTTGTAAATTTTAATACCTCTAAAACAAAACTGCTTCCATTTAATCACAGCAGAGAACAGTTTTCTGCCTGCCATCAGCTTGGCTTATGTCAACCTCCAGGAGAGCAATACTTTGGACTTTGTTTGGCTCTCATTTTCCACTGACATGAAAGGGAATTATTATATTGGATCAATTTCTAGGTCTACTGCTAGGAAAGTTGATTCACCATATCATGCTAGATGATTCTTCTCATTAGAATCCTTCTTGCACATTTATAAATGTAGCCTTTGTTCATGCATTGAATACTGCTGTCATATCTGGTGGGGTACTCCTACTATATATGTCGAGATTCTTGATAAAATACAAAGACTAGCCTGCAATGTAATCCATCCTGATCTGGCACCTTGACTTCAGTCACTTTCATGATGTGCCTTTCCTTAGTCTTTTCTACAAAGATTTTCATGGCAATTGTTCTGACAATCTTTCCTCTTTGGTGCCATGATTGAATGCATTTAAGCATGCTATTAGATTGGCAACAGGACAGATTGGGTTCTATAGCCTTGGTCGGCAACCAGTCTACCGTAGAAAGCAATGGCAACCTACTGCAGGATAATCTTCTGTCCAGTCAATCATGTCTCTTTCAAGACATGATCGCTCAAGCATGTATCACGTATGGCAATTAACTGACTGACTAAATTGGCAACAAGGTCTTACCATTTTACTATAGAACACGCTAGATGCAACCATCAGTTCTATTTTAATAGTTTCTTTTCTTACACTTCTTGCCTGCAGAATATTACTTATATAAACAAAACACATAGCCCATTGGTTGGTTTTGGCAGTTTTTCAGACAGCCTTTCTCTCTCTCTCTCTTTTTTTTTTTTTTTTCTTTCTACAACCCCAGTTTTATATAAGTACCACCCTAAGGATTTTAGAGGTAATTTTCAATTTCAGCCAATAAAGTAATTTATTATTTGGCTTTGTTTTTATCCAACCTGACAAATGTAATGAACTGTACAATTATATGATTCGGGTCTTATTTTCCATCAAATGGTCTAATTTCTCAAAAATAACTTGCTTCATTAGTTGTTTTCATTCATCATTCATTTAATTTCAATAATCGTGAAATGCAATTAATCCTTCTCGTACGTTTTCCTCCAATTCTATACTATAAAATTAGGCTTTCCTACATTTTAACCATTCCTCAACTACTGTCAAACTTCTTGAGGGCTTCCTCTGCCTGATTGGGTCACCGCCCACCTTATCACAGCTTGTAACTTCTTAATTGTCAATAAGATTTGAGCAATTATAACTTCAGTCACTTAGAATTTAATCAAGCTTCACATACTTGAAGAGGTATTAAAAAAAATGATAAATTTTAAAATTTTTTTCTTCACTGAATTTAGTTTCTAAATTTATATGAAGTCATCTTAACTTTGAATTGAAAAAGTATTTCTTCTAAAACCACTTTTATTCAAGTGTTTTCTATCCTTGTTTATGCGCATTTTCTTTTAGGTGCGGTTCCCATCCCACTTCAGCTCAGATCTCAAGGATTTATTGCGGAACTTACTCCAAGTAGATCTAACCAAGCGATATGGAAATCTGAAAAATGGTGTAAATGATATAAAAAATCACAAATGGTTTTCTATCACAGAATGGATAGCCATTTATCAAAAGAAGGTAAGTAGATTTTGCAATGCCATCTCAGTTTTCTTGATATATCATTTTCATTTAAACTCTAACACAAGTAGTTTTGTTACAAAACTTATTTTTTTGTGAATTATTTCACATTTTTATGAGGAGTGGGCATACTGGAAAGTTTTTCAATTGACCAAGAATTACTTTAATACATGAAACTTTTTTCTTCAAAATTCAACACGCTTACTTTCCCAATTTTCTTCAACTCTTCCAAAGAAATAAGTTTTTTGACTATTGAAACATAGTTCTGCTGTTTCTATTACCTATATATCATTCAAAAATGTAAACTTCTCTGTTTGGAAATACATGAGTTGATATATATGAGTCAAAATCTGTTGAGTATAGTAGATGATCTATGCACTTTATTAGCTATTTGACCTTTCTCAAGAAAGTCATCAAAATATCTTCCTTATTCCCACAAATTTGACTTTTTCCACCAGTAAGAGTCCTGCCATTGCATTGTCTGTCATTGGTTTCTTCATCAGTGAGAACTTGTTTCCAAATGGTCCTTAGATTGCAGAAAATGCTGAAAAAATCAATTTAAAGGTATTCACTTGATATTGTTTCAGTACTCACCTCAGTAGCAGTTTCTGTATAACCAACGGCTCATGAATTGTAAACTTAATATGTTCGCTGGATATTTCTCATGTCTTAGCAATTCTCTTGGCCAAGATTTGCTAATTGGCCCAAATTATATCATGATCATAATGAACAATTTCAAGAATAGAAATTCTGTTGAACTTCTCTCAGATCATGCTGTATATTAGTTCTCAATATTTCCATGCTGGGGATTTAACTTGTCATCCATAACCATCTTTTTCAACATTTGAATATTCCACACTTTCCATTGACAAGTTTCAGTCAATGATCTGAAACAAATTAAAAAAAAACAAAGAAATAAGCACAAAGATCAAGTAAATTGACACTTTGCAATATAAAAGACTTTGAATTTCAACAACCTAAATCAAATTAAAACTGGAGATGTTTTTCTTGTTTGGAAATGATTCTCGTTTCTGCTGGAAAAAACAGAAAAATCTGAATCTAATTTTCTCTATTGGTTTTGTTTTTGCTAATTGTATGCTTTTGTTTTACTTACTTTTTAGGTTGAAGCCCCTTTTATTCCAAAATGCAAAGGTCCTGGTGATGCCAGTAACTTTGATGACTATGAAGAAGAACCTTTGAGGATTTCCTCCACGGAAAAGTGTGCTAAAGAATTTGCTGACTTTTAAGGGATACCAAATATTATCCCTACAAGACTAAAACCAAAAAAAAAAAACAAAACAAAAACCTTCATTCTATTTAAACCATGTTTTCTGGTCTGACGTTTTGTACCCCCCCTTGTAAACGCTGTCAACATTGCAGTTGGCATCATCAGCATTTTAGAAATTTATTGCATCCCTTGTGCAATAGGACTCCATATGACGACGTATACATCAACTACAAGGAGGTGTTACATTGTCTGTGTGCACATTCACACACACACACACTCTCTCACACACACACACACACTACATGGCTGGCTAACGCAAGGCAGGGATTTTGGTCCTAGCATTTTGTGGACAAAGCCATTTAACTGCTGGATGTGGGGATGGGGGCATGTACAGTGGCCTACCTACCTACCTATCTATTTACCTACTTGCACAAGAATACTTCTCTCTTTTTCTCTTTCTCTTGGTCTGTAAAAAATGAGTCACTGAAAAGATTAGTTTATAATTTTCTCCCTTCTACAAAATGATTTTCAGTGATATTGAAGAACAGCAACCACTTATTTCAAGTTGCCTTGCTTGGACAGTTTTCTGTTGCCTTGCTTGGACAGTTTTAGTTGGCGGCTTCATTTGCTACCTTTTCACTTATTTCTCTTTGGTTGATGTAAACAAATTTCCCTCTTATCTGCAGTGGAAGTGCAGTTTCTACACTTGAGATTTATTGGACGAGATTTTTGATGAAAGCTTACATCCATCCAATCTAATTTTCCTTGATTAAAATAATGTACAAAGTCCTAATCTAAAATCCCAGAGTCTGCACAAATAAAAACAATCTTTCAAATATTATGATCGAATCCTCTCAACAGACTGAATTAGTCAATTGTGCAGTTATCACAAAATATTGAATTTTCACTGGGAGGGAATGAATTCTTCAGTATTATTTGCTAGTAGAAAATTTCTTGTACAAAATGACGCTGAATATTTAAATCCTGAAAATGTTTAGCTGGCAGCTCTCCAATACTTAAAAAGGAATTCATTATACCCCCTACGTTTCATTCTGATTACCCACATTCTTTGTCTTAGTGAAAGAAACTTGAGTTAGATCTACATGTCTGTATTATCATTATTCTTATTATTCTTATTATTTAATTGCTTTTTGCACAGTTTTCCTCAAGTTTCTAAATTTTCGTATCTAGGTGGGTCATAAATGAATATTATTGAAGGCAAACAATTGTGGATAATGGATATTTGCTGATGATACCCCCTTCATTCCTTATTTCCGTGTTTGTTTGTTTTTTCTCTCTCCAAATCAAAAGTGCGGCAGCTTTTGTTTGGAAGCCAGCACTCCCTCCTTCTAATGTTGGGTGTGTAAAAGTCAGCATGGCTGAACTTGTATCACCTACGTGTTCTGTCAGAGGTTACTCGATTTGTATATGAGCTTTGTTTTCTTGACACTGCCTTCATGTGTGTAGCTTTACTGAATGGGGAAACTGCCCTCTCCACTGACTGCCAGTGCCAGGAAGGGGCTCGCCATTTCTGTAATGCTGATCACTCATCAGCTATGGAGTAGAGTAGAAATGAACCCAGAAATCTTATTACATCCTTTCAGCTTGAGGGTCATGTACATATGATTGTTTTCTGTTCTTATATCAGTGAGACAAAATCTCATGGGATGGGTGCATTGGGTAAGGAAGGGTGTGCCATGGAGTTAAACTTGCATAATGTAAGCATTCATTCATTGTCTCCAGTTTTAACCAGATATAACTATATAGATATATGGTCATAATAACCAGATCTGCTGGCTGCAGTATCAAATGTGTTTGGTCTAAATGCTAAAAAGAAAAAAAAAACAAAAAAAAAAAAAGAGATAAGAATATTTTAAAAAAAAAGAAAAAAAAACAGCATATTGTTCAGTCCGCATAATCTACAAGAAAAATTACAAATTTAAAAGTTGGAAAAAGGGAAAAAAATCGCAGACTTAAAATTTCCCACAAATCCAAGGGAATTAGCATCAACCCCTCCCCTACCACACATGCGTGCACACACGGACAAACATACACACAGTATTTGTGTTGTATAATCTTCACCTTCTCTTAAGTATATATGAACGAGTAAGAGTTTGTGTGTGTATTATCATGTCTATAGTGTATGAATGCTTTGCATGTATGCGTGTGTATAATGTATGTATGTGTGTGCATGTGTCACTTTCTATAATAGCTAGGTTTTATCACATTTTATCAAAGATTTTGTCATTAAAATTTTGCAGGAATTGTCTTCTGGGCTTGTCCCATCTTCACATGTTCAATTGTGGATGTTATTTACCATTATGGATGTGTGCGACATTTTGCTGTCGCCAGTCCCTGTATATTTCCGCACAAAATGAAAAAAGAAAAAAAAAGATAATCCAGAACTTAAGACTCATAAAGCTTTCTTTGTGATGCTGTCAGAAGACTTTCTCCCACATTGATATATGTACGTGCATGCTTATTATGCCAAACAGATTGAGTGCCTATCTCAGCTTGCAGTAACAATTCAGTCTTGCAAATTCTCTTTTCCTTTTCCTCCTCTCCATTGCAAGAACAATTTAACCATTTTACTTTATTTATATATATATATATATATATAAAGTATGTGTACGTATGTGTGTTTATTAAGCTTTTCTCCACTGTTTCCACATAATACAATTCCCTTTTTCTTCTCCCCCACCCCTTTTTACTCTTCTTGAATCTCAATAGAACCACATTTGATATAAACAAATCTGGCATTAATGTTTGCAGCAAGACTACAAGTTGTCACTGCATGTTGTGAAATGTAATCACTGAGACTAAACTGTTTGGTTACCTTCCTCTTTATTTTTTTTTCTCTTTTTTCCTTTTCTAATGGGAGAGGGGGACTTTTTTCTTAGACATTAATATCTGCTTTATTACCCACCTAACCCTCTACCTAACTGCTGACTTCACTCACTTTCTTAAAATTCTTATTCTTTAATCTGCTGCACCCACCAACTTGTATTGAGTATTTTTCAAGTTGCCTCCATAGACAATGTACAAGTGACAATGTGGGTACCTGCTGTCACTCTGGACCTCAAAGTTGGGTGGCCTCTTGCTCTTCTACTGGATACAATAGAATGAAATCTACATTTCCTAACAACCATCTGTTTATTCTCTCCATTTAGAATTCTGAAATTTCCTCTTGAACTATTTATAGACCTTTATCTGCCTCCCCCTTCCCCCTCCTCCACTGCATCTCTCTCTGCCACAAGTTGTGTAAGGTTGACGTCTACAGCCTGTGTCCGTGCCTAACTCACTAATTCTGATTGTGTTTATTTGTATCATCTTGTACAAAGGTTATTGTACGGCATGAACAAACAGCTTCTAGTGGTACCACCAAATGTTTGTAGACTTTTTCAAGTGACTGAATAAAATTATTCAATGCTGTTTCTACTTTGTTATGTTTCTATTTCTTTGCCCTCGATAAAATATATTTTAATGCATCACTTGGAAATTAACTCTTCTATCTTAGACATGTACTTTTTTGTTCAATCAATTCAAGCTGAAGACATTATCTTTCTTTTATCCCCCACCCTTACATGCTACCCCACCCTCTCTTGGGTTTGGTCTTCCTCTTTCAAACAGCCAAAATGTCAGTTTCACTTGTTGCTCATTTTGGTTTCTTCACTCAGCTTCAGACCGAGTTTTCTCAACCTCTCAAAGTACCTATTAACCTCCTCTGATTTTTAGATAAATGGAAAAAAAAAAATGAATATATTTGCAAATATCTAGATATTTTGGGGCATGTTGGAGAAACTGGAAAATAAAATAGCACTATGTAATGGTTAACAAGTTTGTCTTACAAATCATTGTTATTGTATAGTTTTTTCCTAACCTTTCACACTACATTGTGGTGTTGTGCCAGACTGGTTAGTAAATACTTCAAAAATATTAAAATCTCTTGCATACCAAAAATTCCCAAAAAATGAAAATTCAACTCTTACTGATAGTTGTTTAAGTCTCAAATGTAGAAAGAGCTCAATAAGCGACACTCACTGCAGTTTGCTAACCACTGCGCTATGGCAGAGCATTGCAGTCCATCTTTATTTTAGATTTTTCAAAGTCCTTAATGAATTTGTTAAAGTTTGCTTCAAGTAAAAGTAGTGAGTTTAAATTTTTTCTATTTATAAATTTTGTTAATTTTTGAAACTTGACAAATTGCTTTACCTTTAATTAAATCAAGTAAAATGTATAGATTCAATTGTTCACAAATTTTGTTGATGATTGTGTAATTTTATGGGTATAAGCTTAATGATTAATGTTAGAAATGAAAAAGTAATACTCATTTTGTAACTAGCCAGAAATGGGGGGGGGGGGGTCCTAATACATTATATTTCTGAAATATACATTATAAATCTTACACTCTCGGAATTCACCAGAAGATTCACCAATTTGTAAAAATTCTGTCCAAAAGAAAAATAAACAAATAAATGATGAGTTAAAAACAATTATCATTGGATATCAGTATGAAACTAACTTCATTTATTTGATAAGCTATAATTGACAATCATGCTTAAGTATCATTGTGATAAGGTAGTTAAGTTCCACTTGGCACGGACAATCATTTTAAAACAGTGGTGTAGGGGGGACTAAAAACAGTTTCATTTATCAAAGTGGATGTGACAGGCTTGGGTGCTTTTTCAGTCAACTTTATTTGTGGTGGATAATTACCAATTAGGGAAAAATCAAGGGATTTCCATATAAAACGAGTTTCTCTATCAAATTTTTCAGTGATAATTTTTGCCTCTTAGTGAGCATGCAGGCCTGAAACTTAGAAATGAGAAGTCAGTTTTTCTCTCTCTCTCTCTCTATCTTTTTCACTGACAAGTAGTCAGTAAAATTTCTTTATTAAAGGCAATAAGAGCAATTATATGCATTAACCTCTCTTTTCTAGTGAAAATATACCTAATTCAATTTTCAGCATGAGGCAGAGACAAATCAACTTTAGTGTATTAATCCCCAAAAAGCTGTGGAAACCTAACAGCCTAACCAACTCGTTTCACAACTGAACAACAGCCAAAGTCGGCAAACACCCATTTTCGACTATTATGACAATCACCGGTCATACAAAGAAACTGTTGGATGAACCACAGAACTGCAGCAAAGTATTTGATCACAGCATGTATAATATGGCACAATATGTAATATATATTGTGAGATCACAATTCTATTGGTAGTTATTAAATTTAGTTTGGTACAAACAATCTAGTGAAAAGTAAGCTAGAAAGATAGTTTTAAAATTTGTTTGGTTTAATGCCAGTCTTTAATACATTCATCAACTGAGCCTATTTTGGCACAAGGCCACATTCAAGGAATGCTCATTGATAATTGGACTTAATATCAATGGCAGCAAACATCTTCCCATTGCACTTAATAGGCCAACTTGTTTGCTTTCTGGTGGGAATTACAATCATTCGAAGTGGGAAGTACCAAGAACAAAGTTTAAGTAAACAGGTCAGTGCTTTTTCTTGTTTTCATTTTTAAAACTTTAAACACAGTGGTATTTAACAAATATCTATAATTTAATCAACAATTCTGGGGGGGAAAAAAAGAATTTTGAATGGTTTCAATACCTAATTCCATGTTTAAGTTTGGTCTCACTTCCTCACAACATTTCTCCTTGTTCTGACACAGAAATTGTCATTGCAATAAATAAAATAAAATGCTTGTTAACATATTAATTAAGTATGAGTTGTTTTTTTGTTTTTTTTAAAACCTAACAAGATATATATAATAATCACAACAAATAGTTTCTACACTCTTTGCTCTCGAAAAAGGAAAACTGTAAAAACAGAAAAACCGAGGTGGGGGGGTGGCTTATTGTATTTTGGACATACACATTTTTGCACCACCATCAGGTGATACCAATATGATAGAATTTTGGTTTCAGCTACTTTCTAAAATGAGATACTTTCTTAAAAGTATGGTTGAAAAAAATAAGAACCATATAAAGAAAACTAAGGCAAATAATTCATCTTCTTTTGTAACTTTTTTCTCTTTTTGCCCAAATTATCCTTAACATTTGTTACATGTATTTCTTATTCTTTTGTCAACCCCAAATTCAAAAGATGCTGGTGATAAAAGATGGATGTATAATGAATGGGACATTCATAAATTTCTGGGGTTTTTTGTTTTTTTTTTAACTGAAACTAAATGACACTAATATAAAATCCTGCTATTTAATTTTATGTTGACTTAGATGTTGACATCTTTGGTTGAAAAACAGCTTTTGTAGCCTTTTTTTTTTTTTTCACATGTATTAGGTAAATCATTTTTCAGGACCAAATATTTGTTTAGTATTAAATATTCATCTTCCAAAATTGATTTATTAGAGAAACAGAATATTGCTGCTTGTTTAAGTTGTTTTTCATCAGTTGATCATCAAGTCTGTCGGGAAACATGAAAAATAGGACCCTATATCTAATACTGTGTTTATAGAATAGTAATAATTATAATTTTGGGGAAATTGGAAACAAAAAAGACACATTATAAAAAAGACTGAATTTAAATTACTTGTGCACAATGTGGGCTTGTAGAATTTGATACAGAGCATATTGAAAGCAAGAGACTGGAAAGTAGCACATGATCTAGCTAACAAGTTTATGTAATTGGTCGGCAAAACAGGAATTAGCAGAGATAGCAATAAAGGCAAACATGACTAAGAGCCACAAAAGGGCAGAGAAATTGCAGAGAGTCACGGTTGCACACATCAGGAACACGGCATATAGAAAATATAATTATAATATTTGAAAATATTTTTAAAAATGATAAATGGTGATTAATTAGAAACAAATTGATTATGAAATTTCTTGCCAGGCAGTTTTAAATTTTAATTCATAAGAAAAATCATTCGCTGTTTTGAAGAATAATTGAATCGTTTTCCGGTGTTTTGTTAAACAGAAAATGTTGCTGATTAATTGAAATTTTCAGTGTAAGCAAAATGAATTCTGACATCAAAAGTGGAAATATTTATAAAGTTTTTTTTCTGAAACTGCATCTTTGTTTCCTCACTTGATCCTTCCAAGCACAATGTCATTTTTAAAATGTTGTATACTTACTTTTTACTTCTCTGAAATGACCATTTTTGGAAGTATGTCCGATAGTTCATTCTTGCCTCATTTAAGCCTTCCACAGGAACCGACTCTTCATTCCTTGCAAGAGGTTGATAAGCTGTAAAAAATAAAAAAAAATATGAATAAAATATTCTCTATATTGTTCCATAGACATTACTTTTTTCTATCTGCCCTCCCCCAAACCATTGCATCATAGTCTATGCAGCTATGTTTCATACTTTATGGCCTAGTATTTTTGCCCCAGAGTCTTAATAAGGCAAGATTGATTTTCGATTATATAAATGGACATTGAGGTCAACGCCCAGTGGCAACAGTTTGTTTCATACTTAGCGTAATCTACAAGCCATGAAAATTGTGCTTAAACATGAAACACTGTCATAGCTAGATGTTGACCTCAGTGACCTCTTTTATATTTACTTACACTCTATTCCATAAATATAGTATACCTTAAAACTATATTATCTCTCACACACACACATGCATGCACAGTGAAATTACCAAAATTATAGGCAATAGTGTTTGTAGCATAGGACATTTTACAATGCAATCAAGAAATAGGGGAACTCCCAATAAATGGCATATTAATTATTACCCCCCACCTTATCCACCTTCATATTGCTTGAAGTTTTATTCATAATATCAAATGGAATCAGTTGGACCTATAAACTGCTGTTGCTGCTTTTAAACTAGTTTCAACTAAAAATAACTTGGCTGGTTTTGAAGTTCCTGTGTCTTCTTCAACTAAAGCAGCCAAGTCATGAGGCCAACTAAAGGTGCTAATTACACATTCTTAATGAAATCTACATTCCAAGCAAAGCAAAGGGAGGGAGGGTGAGCAGGCAGATCGACTTTTCATTTAAAAGTGGATCCACACAAAGCAAAGTTAAAAAGAGAAACAATCCAAAATACAGGGTACGATGGGTAAATTGTCGCCGTTTTATGTTATTTTTTTAAACTTTGTGCATGCGCATTGTTTACTTGCTTTTTTCTTTTTGTCAACTGCACAGTATAGTAGAGTCAGTTGGGCACCATATGTAAGAAAAAGAGCACCATGCTCTGAAATACTCAACTCAAAAACATCCTAAAAGGTTTCTGCCTATTTTCTTCCTCATTCTTTAATCTAGAATGGCTCAGATATTGCTGAATCTGAAGTCACCTAAATGCTTTCAAATCTTAAGATCTTTTTCATCATCATTGTTTAACGTCCGTTTCCATGCTGGCATGGGTTGGACATGGTTTCCTTGATGGCCCCATAATTGAACCACCATGGAGCAAGTTTTACAGCTGTATAACCTTACTAACCAGTTTAGAAGACTGGAAATTCAGTGTTTTTATCAAGGCACCATCTCTAGGAAGATTACCTACCAAGGTTAGAGAGTTCAGTCTACCCTATTCTACACAGAGTAGGTGTAGAGGTTTTTAGTTCAGAGATTTCCTTTTCTTAGACAAATTGCTATCCAATGTTAAAGACCCTTACCCAGCCTTTTTTTTTTTTTTTTTACCTTGAACAAAAAAAAACTTGATAATGTTGTTGTCTCCAGGTTTTTATTGTCTATAAGCATTCACCAACACACAAGCAAATATTGTTTTGGTTATGATAGCTGTACCAATAAGCTTCTTCTGTTATATAATATATATCTTCAAGCAATATGATTTATTTTTATCACTTCTGTCAGTCTCTAAATTGAGTTGTAGGCACCTGAAGTTCATGCCTTTCCCAAAATTATGCTGATGATCGATGATAAACATAATAGCAAAGCTTAGTTAATCTCATGAACATTTATTTACTTGTAAAATCTTTCCATCAGGAATTTTTTCTTTTTCATTTATCATCTTGGAATCATGTTTTATTTCCTGGCTGCCAATACTTGTCTATCAGTTTAATTATCCTAAAATCAGCTTGGTTTCTCACATTTATCAAACCTACACACATGCACAGAGATTCACTTCACAGTAACAAATTAAAAAAGAAAAACGAATCTATGCATACCATTTGACTTATGGTTCTATTTTTTCTTCAACATTAAATCCTAACTTCACAGATAACATTTATCTGCTTTCATCACTTTCAGGAAGAAAAAAAAATCCTATCATCCAACAGCAAATAATTTCACCAACCAAAAATTTTTCTTGTTTTCTAAAAGATGTTGTCTTATAGTTTTAATTTAAACTTTTCAGTTGTTTTTATCCCAACTTTTCAGTCAATATCTTCTTCGGCCTTCTCCAGATTTTAGAAATCATCAGAATGCTCGTTCATTTTTTTTTTTATTTTTTTTTTTTCCAAGAACACTGGAGTTTAACAAACTGATAAATTTTTTTGTTAATGAAAAACAGACAAGTTCGGAAAATCTTTATTTATTCTTATCAGCGAATTTTCTTATTCTTAATTATGGGGAAAGTTTAGAGAGAGAATATAGACAGTGTATGTGTATCAGTAGTTGAAAAAAAAAAAAGACAATACGATGCCATAAGTGAAACTTTTCAGCTCACCTCACATTAATCATTTAATGTTGGAATTCTCAAATCCTAAAAGGCTTCTACCTCCCCTCCTACCTCCCCCTCACCTCAGACATGGCTTTCAAATCTACACTCAATTTTTTTTTGTTTGCAGTATTTTGACAAGTCTATTTGCCATTTCTTTCAACTTAGCAAGTTTTCATCATTTTTCTATATTAATTATTCTCTCTATATATAAATGCCCATATTATTCAAGGAAAGAACAGTTTTTAAAAGACAGCTGCTCATTTCTAATGAAGTTTTTTTTTTTAATTTAGACTGAAATTCAAGTCATTTTCTTAAAGATGTTAAATATTCTTAAAGCTGTTTCATATCTTAATGCTTGTTACCTTTCTTGGCAAAACATTAAATATATTCTTCAGAGATATGAAATTCTCTGATTTGCATACTTCCTGGTCACCATTGGGCAATGCCTTATATGCCTCTTAATCTACACAAGTATCTCATGAACAGTTCAAAACTTTGAAAATATAATTTCAAAAAAAAAATCAATTTGACATTGAATGACTATCAGATGCTATGGAAATTTATTTATGCTCAGGTTTTGATGTTTTATAAACTGTCTTCATTCTCTGGCCTTTTCACTACCGTTAGACAATTTCTTTTAAATGAACAGTACTTGAATTTTACAACACTTTTCATTATTTGCTACAAATCACCAATGATTCCCTCCATGTTAATTAATCCTAAACTGGCTTATTATTTATTTTCAGAGCAAACAAAAGAACAACATATTTTCCAAGAGATTATAAATTTGTCTTAAAATATAAAAATCATAGCAAGGAGCAAAATGTAATTGTATTTTCATCTTGTTTTCGAATGACAGAAAATGCACTGATCCTCCCAGTTTGTTTACACTGACAAAAGCCAACATAAGAAACTATTTATTCCAGTGCTGATAGCATATAAACACAAAACATTTGGCAATTTAAAAGTGTTTTCAATGTGGAATTTGATATTTAACGTGCCCAGCCAGAAGCAATGATAGACCTTTGGATTCTTAGTGGTTTTGACAGATTCCAAGCATGAGGCAAGATCTTAAGAGTCAAAATTCTCAGAATATTCATTTCAGAAAATGAGTTAATTTTGTTCAGCTTCATCTGAACGGAGTAAGAAGATTGTTTCACCCAAGTGGTGAGGGTCAGTATTCATGATCCCAATGTAGATATATAGTTACATCTTTTCCTTTAACACTAAAGTTCAGTGTCCACATCCAAGATGTCAATAGTTTTCATAATCAATCATGTGCCCACTGCTCAATGTCGGAGACAAGAGATGGAGATATTATAGTTTGTGCTTAATGACCTTACATACCACTTTTTTTTTTTTTAAATTACTCTTTGGCTTCAATCTTCTTTTTGACCCAAACCCACTTCCAAATAAGGATTGTACTTTTTTTTTTCTTTTTTTTTTTAAAATCATTGTTGGTCATGGTATCTGAATTGTAGACAAAGAATTTTCTGGCAACAATAATAATCATCTCAACTTTCAAGAGGTCGACATTGCCTTTTCACACATCTACTAACATTTCCTTCCCAGTAATCAACTAAATTATCAGTTACAGTATTCACATTATTTGGACTATTGTCCTCATCTTTGTTGCCATTTGTACAACATTTCTGGCCATTCTTCAGGTGCTAGGAATTTCAAACCAAACCCTTTATTACAATCACTGGGATATATATATATATATATATATATACACACACACACACATATCCAACATGGAAAATGATAGTGACTCTACTAAAAAATAAATGCAAATGACAAAAAACAAGACCTTCTCACTAAATGGCCAGTGAATAATCAAAAGTATAATTTACAGAGCTAGTATTCATTCTGATGATGATGTTAAATTCTATTTTGGCTCCACTGAGAATCAATGGAAATACCGTTACTATCATCAAATGACATTAAGTAATATTAAGTACAGTAACATACACTGCCCTTTAAAAATATTTCTGGCAATTAAAAAACAATAGCCTAGTTATTACCTGGGATCTCATTGTGAAAACCAAACCTTATAAAGGAAAAGGAAATAAATGTAAGTTGTCTTGAAAAAATGATTTATCTTGAAACACATATATAACCCTATTTAACTGGACAAAAGAAGTGAATTGATGATTACATACAAACAGGAATATCTGCTCAAATATGTTGACCCAGTTTAATATAGATTTTTCTATTTAGACCTTTTTACAATTATTGTTATTAATTTTTCTCTCGCTACTAAAACCAAGTAATCCCTCTTACTTCATAGACGCAAACCATATACTCTCTGCCCTAAAAATATTGTCCCTATTAAGTCAGCTTTTGAGTTTTTACTTTTCAATTTCAAGTTTAAGTTTTAGCTTAAATTAAATGAATTTATATAATTAAAAATTCAAAAATATCTTCTAATATTATAATATAGAATTATCGTAAGTGTTGAAAGAACCAGAAATTAAAATCCCAGAACAGTCATTTCATTATATGCACCTGATGACTGCATAGTGCAGGAAATTCCGAGTCATGCTATAGATGTAGGATAATATGTATATTATATACTTAATATCTCTGTTATATTACATTGAACACTGTTTTATTAACACCAGTGTGTGTGTGTGTGTGTGTGTATATATATACTAGCAGTATAGCCCAGCATTGCTCGGGTGTAATAAAATCTTTAAAACTAATCCATGGTCCTGGAGCTCAGACTCAGCCTAAAGAATATTTGTGTGAAGTTTGGTGAGAATTGGATAAAAATTGTGGATTTGTATAAAGGACATACAGACAAATAAACAGACACACACTCAAACATCTTGCCTTTTTATATATATATATATAATCAATTTTCTGCACTATTGTAAGAACTGCAACCTTGAAACTTCTGAATATCTTTTCTTATGTCTTTGTCTATGAGTGTATCAAAATTGATTAAAATTGAACCACTTCTTCTATAACCCGTTTTTTTTTTCGATTTTCAATGTTTATTGGGGGTACCTCGACACAAAACCTAGCTAAGAACACTCGCAGACACTTATAGTACAACTGTAAATTTTCAAGAAAATCAGTTCAGCCATTTTGGAGTCTATAGGTAACGGACACACACAGAGACAAAGTTCCATTTATAAATAAGTTTATATATATATAATATGTGTGTGTGTGTGTGTGTGTGTGTGTGTGTGTGTAGAAGTTTATTGCTTAGCTGATTGATGTTAGCTTCTGCATCCCAACTCCAGTGTTTCATAGGCGGACCTGTCCACCAAATCTCTAGGGAACATCAGCAATTTACTGCTTCTGTTCTTGAATTTTATGCACTTATCATTAGTGTAATTTTTTTGCCATATTGTTTGTATTCATGCATGTGTTTGCATGCTTGCAGACATGAGCGTTCATGTTGGGTGTCGTGATCATTTTTCCTTTTATTTTATTTTTTTTTTTTACTTTGTACTTGCTCCTTAGCTTTTCTCTTTTTTCCTTTCCCTCTTTTCTTTCAATAGTTGGCATTTGTAGCTATTTATTATAGTCTCTAGACATGCCACTATTTTCAGATTTTGAGCTTTGAAGTTATTGGGGGGGAGGCGGTCGCTAGGGAAGTCGTTTTGTTTTTTGCATAAATTATTGATATTAATGTTTAAATGGTATATATGTCCTATTTTTATTTTTTTACTTGTTTGGTTTGGTGGTATCTTAAGTATTAATTATAGAACGGTAGATTTATAATTATTCATAGGTACATACAGGCACACATTCACTTGTATCTGTTTTGTTATTAATAAACTAGTGCTTAAATGATAAATTAATTTTTAAGTTATTAATTATGGTTGGTTGGGGATATGGAATATTTTCTTTGTTGTTTGTTTGTTTGTGTGTGTATGTGTGTGTGTGTATATATATATATATATATATATATATACACACACACTCATGCATGTATACAGTTCCTCGCAAAAGTTTACAAAACATTACAAAATTGTTTCTTTAGATATGCCTAACAAAGTTAGATTAATGAAACTTTTACTGCTAATAAAACATGTTTAAGCCTTTACTCGATCAGATTTCAAGAAAAAATAACCAATAATTAATGCAAAAGTTTACAATACATTTATACAATCATCTATAAACTTTTTGTAGCATAACCATTATTGCTAATGACATGTAGAAATTTAGACTATGAATTTCTTGCATGTTTCTTGGCCAATATTTTTCTTTTCTTCATGATAAAATTTCTTTTGTTATATGTAAAATTTACTGTTTTTATTATTTGATTTTATATCTATTGTAAACCATAAGAGTTTTTCAAAGCTTGTTTTTTCTGTAGTTCTGTCTTGAAAAGTAACTATCCATTTCAAAATACTTATAATTTATTTATTAAATATAATTTTTACAATAAATGAATGAGAAGAGAGCATCTAGCATGAGGTCTTTTTTTAAATTTGATATGAGCACCAAATTCGGCTACCAGCTTCTTAAATCACCCAGGAATCACGTCAATTGATTTCAACAAGAACTCTTGTAGTATGGAAGACATAACTTTTTGTATTCCCCCTTCAAGTTCTTCGAAAGTCTTAGTTTAGTATAATAAACTTGCTTCTTTAACTGAAACCAAAAAGTCACAGGGTGTTAAGTTAGGATTCCTGACTGATAAGATAGGGAGTTACTTTTCAGTCACCCTGAATACATTCTGAATTCAAAACCAACCTAGAGATGGTTGGGCTCCATCAGGATATCTTGTCTAAGATACACCACTTCTAGTGGAAGTACTGTACTTGTGGTATCCCTACAACTCTAATGAGTCACAATTCTGAGTTCTCCGGCATTTACTTTTTTAAAAAGTGCTCAGTACAGCATATATCGTAGAGCATAATATAATTAAATTTGTTTTTTATTTAAAATTAACATAGTTTACATTGCAATAAGGAAATTTCTGTTTCAAGATCTTACCTCGTCATCAGGCAATGTTAGCTCATTGTTGCGAAAATGAAAATCATTTAAAAACCCAGGGTTACAAACTCACACCCATCTATATGAATATGTCAGCTCTATCACTGATATTGAGCGCTTTCAAATAAGTACCACGCATATAATATATATATATAACAAATTATATGTATATATATATATATATATATATATATAACAAATTATATATATATATATATATATATATATAACAAATTATATGTATATATATATAACAAATTATATATATATAACAAATTATATATATATATATATATAATAAAAATTATATGTATATATATATAACAAATTATATATATATATATATGTATATATATATAACAAATTATATATATATATGTATATATATATAAAAATATATATATATATATATATATATATATATATATATATATATATATATATATATATATATATATATATATATATATATATATATATATATATATATATATATATATATATATATATATATATATATATATATATATATATATATATATATATATATATATATATATATATAATATATATATATATATATAACATATATATATATATTATATATATATTATATATTATATATATATAACAAATTATATATATATATATGTATATATATATATAACAAATTATATATATATATATGTATATATATATAACAAATAATATATATATATATATATATATAATAAATTATATATATATATAACAAATTATATATATATATAATAGTCGTCCGCAGACAGATCTGTTTCACGCTCGTCAGTATGGCTAGACATCCGATTGCTTTTACCCAGGATTGAAACCCAACCGAAATGGCATCAGTTGGCAATTCTACCCCTGAGCTATGGGCGCTCAGTAGAAGGAGGCAGACTTTTAGCATATGATGTATCATACTTCAGTAGTTAGTGCTCTAATTCATAACTGAATGAGCGATGCATAGATGCTAGAGTAGCTACTGTTTTTTCAGTCTACCATTCTTCCAGAGTGCTCAATCAGGGTGTGAGAGCATAAATAGTATATATAAATTAGTATCCTTGGTAATGGTAAGGACAATTCCATGAAGGATATCAATCCGATGAGAACTCTGTCAGAAATTAACAGAATATTGTAATGAAAATAGACAAATAGATAAATCCACCGATAATAATTTATTTTGTGAATATAAAAATATTTAATCCATCAGACTGAAATTTTTTACAAAAATGAATGGATTTAATTTATCCAGATGGAAGGAATAGTGGTGGCGAGGAAAGAAGGAAAACATTTTATTGTTGAGAGAGGAAGTAAGGTTGACAAAAGCAGAAGTAAGTGTTACAGTATTAAGTTTAAGGAAAAGCCGAAATAAGATGATTTTGAATTGAAATTTTCTTAGGGTTTGAACATTTTCAAATACAGGACAGTAAATTGAGGGACCATATTTTAAATACATAATCTGAATTGTTAAATGTTTTATGTTAATTCCAACAGCAAAAATAATAACTTCTTTTTTAATGAATATAATCATGTTGATTGATTTGAAATTCTTTTCAAGAAATTTAGTTTCAAATAATGATGGCCACTATATTAAGTTTATGTGGTCAGTTCCATTTTGTTTTTAAAATCAAACATTTTAATAGATTTTTTTTTTATATATACCTGGAGTTTTGGCAGTCACGTCCTTGAAGAAAAGTCATGCTTGTGTTAAAGAATAACAAATTGTGGAGTTTTACATTTTTTTTTTAATTTTTTTTTTTATTCCAGCAATTTAATTCTTCTAGAAAATAGGACCAGAAATTGATTAATATTTATAAAATAGACATTATTTTATTTTTTGATATGGGTGGAGGTACTCAAATAAACTTTGTTGGGGGTGGTGACAATGGGAAGTTTGCAGATTTGGGAAATAGATTAGCATAATTTAGACATTTTTTTTTTCTTCTTTCAGTTTTCCTGATAATCTGCTTGAAAATGAGATTCTTTTTTTTCTTTTCTTTTGTTTCTGCATTTTATATAGGTTGCTGAAATGATGTCATGTGTTGTAAGATCACTGGTCGTCATAAAGAGAGAAAACTACTAGAATGCAAGAGGTTACTGAGAGTGAGAAACCGGGTAATAAAAGATTAAGATTTAAAGTGACAAATCCACCCTTTTACTGTGAAACCAATAAAATGTAAATGCAAATTCTACTCCAACAGCTTCTTTTCTCGTACTTCCTGCCTGTGGAATTCCCTTCCATTTACTTGCTTTCCCGACAGCTATGCTATAATCTGTAAGAAATTAAATGTAAAGTCAATAGTTATCCCCTATCTCCCTAACCTGCATCCTGTCTCTCATGCTCCTTTTTCCGTCCACTCCACTCTAATCAGTATTGTCATCCTTCTCTTACCCACTTCCTGACACCCCTATAACCTGTCACTCTTTCTCATAACTTTCCTACTATGTAACCCCTTGCAAAGCAGTGGCAGTAAAATGCCATGCTTGGGGGCGATATGATTATAAAAAAAAAAAAACTCAACATTCAAAACAGTTTTAAAAACAGGAAAGTATATCCGATAAGTAGCATTCAAATCTTTAACCCTTGAAATTATTTGTAAGACGAGTATTCTTTTTCCTTGTTTCCTAGAGCCGACTGACAAACAAAAAAAAGAAATTAATTTTTATTGCCTTATTAAATGCTTGCTAAATAATTTTACTTTTTGTAAATAATGATGTAATTTTATTTTTCATGAAAAAAAATTCATGGCAAGTAAAATCTAGTCATGAATTTTTTAAAATTTTAACTTTAAATAAATGATATATTGTTTGTGAGGAAGAAGCCCCGCCTCTTTACTATACATGACGTCATCGTTAGTGACGTCACTGATTTTGAAAAATGTATCTTATGACGTCATTTAACCGCGTGGGGTTTTCTCCGGGTTTAAGTGACAAAGAATTTTACAACTCGTTCCATTTTTCTCTACACACACAGACAGACAGAAGGACGAACAAATTAAAACTTTATGCAAATTACTTCTCTCTCTCTCTCTCTCTCTCTCTCTCTCTCTCCGCCTCTTCTCATCATTTTATCCTGTCTTGTTCACTTCGATTACCTGATTTCTACCAAGTGTCGAGAAATGTAAATCGATTCGATGATAAACTATTTTTGGGGGTTTTTTTTTCTTTTCTTTTCAGTCGGAATTCATAATTTTTATTCGTCAAAACCAAACCGAATCTGAAAGTTGCATTCCTTAGACAGCAGCGACTCTCTTTACCGAAAAGTTTGTTTCCTTTTTTTTCTCTTTCTCTCCCTCCCTCTCGGTGAAGATTTTGGAAGCGTTTAACTTTTTTTGATTTTTGAATGCCATCAATTTCTCTCACTTAAAAAAAAAATAATTAGTTGGGATCTAGAGTCATAAGTTCTCTACTGAGAGAGAGAGAGACACACACACAGAGAGACAGACAGACCTGTGGGCTACGCGTGCAAGAAACGACGCTCGTACCTTCGATTTTGTAAATTTTAAAATTAGTTTCAGTGAGTTTTTTTTTTCTTGTCCGCCGACAAAGTATACCACATGACAAAGTTTAATGGACAAATCGAATCGTTCTATATTCGGTGTCGGAAAGTCCTAAGCCTCGTCAAAGAAAAATAAATGTGGACGACACCAAAACATGCGGTAGATATGTACACGCTTTCAGCTTTCTTCAACAGGATTCCGTTTTCAGATACCGGCGATTTCAAAAGAACTATCATCTACCTCACTTCCACCGACCAGCTTACATCCAAGGTCACAACTGAAATTTCAACTCTTCACCCCACCCCCACCGCAAACATACAGACTTTTTTTTTTTTAATCTAAATTCAAACTTCTGGAAATAGCATTTTCATATAAAAAACATTTTATCACTGACCTAATTTCTTTTTTGTGTCACAATTGTTCATCCATCTAGTGACCTCCTCATCCAAATATATACATCACAATACCCACAATATGGTAACATTTTGTTTACACTATTTACATGATTTGCTAGGAATTTTTTTTTTTTTTTTAATCATATCACCCCGAATAAGGCAGTAACGCCACTGATGTGCAGGGGGCTACATAAGAGTGAAGAGATTGGAAAAGAGAAAACCGGAAACTGCATCCTAAATAGGAAACAAGGGATGAGCCTCTTCACCTGTTCAATAGATGTGGGTGGAGTGTGAGAACCAAATCCTTTATTATGATCACTGGAGTATATCATTCTCATTCATTGCATGAAGCTTCATTTGGTAGTCATGAGATATCTCCCTCTAACCAGACTCTCCAAGGAGCCTGGGTATTGAACAAACATTTGGTTCATTGATAAAAGCAGACATTGACATTTAAAAGGAAATCATTTCATATCCATACAGAATTTGCATGTGATAAGTACTTTGTTCTGCCACTAAAAAAGATACACGTCATTGCGTCCGTGAATTTGGAATTGTATGTAGGAGTACGGATGCCAAGTTAACCATCTTGACTCTCAGACAACCAACGAAGGAAGTAGGGGTTCATAATTTTCTGTAATGTTAGAAAGAAAATGACACCATCTTTGCAGACAAACATTGTTTTGTTACTAAGTGAATGACATTCAATCATTTTTAATTTAATTGCCAACCTGTGTGATAATGACAACTGGGACACCAAAAAGAAATGATTTTCAATTTGTGGGAGTGTCCACCATGTGGAATACTTTGTGTTTGCTCTTTTACAGGAAAGTAGGGATTCTGTAATGTCGATGCATGAAATGCTTATCAAAGGGGGGGGTCAGTAATTGTGAGTTTATCTTACAAACTTAGCTTTTCAAAACTGAACACAATTTTTGTCCAAAGCTGAATATCAGATTTCATGTGCAGCCAAATCAATTTGGCTGTTACTGTTTTGATGGACACATTAGCATTGAGATGAAACAAGTTGTGATCTGTAAAAGACAAGGTGTACCGCAAAATCTCAGGAACGAAGAGAGACAGTCAATCGGTGCTGGTAACACACATACACACACAATTTTCAGGTTACCATTAAGAATTTTGAATTTTCCTCAGTTTCAAGGATCTAAAAAATGCTTGGCTATTCTGGGAAAATATTTATACCAAATGAAACTATTAAAATGTGGTCTGATGAAATTAATTAGTTCATTGAAATGGATTATAATTTATAACCACTTTAGATGATGTGTTTTTACTCCTGTATATCATGTTGCTCTGGATAATATCCATTAAACTTTCTACACAGATCTATCACTTAATATTTTATATTAAAGAGATCTTTTCGGATTATCCTCTCCATTCACCGATTTGACCACTATCTATCTATCTATCTATCTATCTATCTATCTATATACGAGACTTCACCATCAATTCAATATCGTGGGATTTTGGGGAACTAGAATCAACTTTATTGAAATGACACACCAGGCCCAACCGAGAAAAGAAATAGAAGTGAATTAAGATCTTATTTGATAATCTGATGTGGTCATCATTGAGTTCATGATTTCACTTTGATCATAAAAAGTGAGACAAAATAGGAAGTTGGAGCACATGGACGGTCACGTTAATAAATTTTCTCAACTACCAAGTGATTGAATTTTCTCGGCTCATAGCAAATTATTACGCGGCCCATTTGTTTTACTCGTAGACATGCAGACAGATTATAGCCGAGTCAAGGGCAGACAACCAGATTTTATTAATGCTACATTTGTTTCTTCAGTATTCTAAGCTTATTGATTTCTCCCCCCCGACCCCGAAGTATACAGTTCTTAATTTTATTTTTAAAATTAAAAGGCAATGAACTTAGTTTCCTGACAATGTCCAAAGACTGAAAAATTGTAATAAAATAAATATTTGATTAACAAAGTGTGATTGATTTCTCTTAATATTTTTATGCTGATTCCTTTTGTCAGCACCAAAATACTGACTTTAATTTCACTATTAATTCAAATTTTTGTCTCTTTTAATATGAAATTCCTTAAAAATATATAAAATCACATAAAATTTCCTTTTTCTTGTCCAGTACCACAGAAATGACCCACTTGCTTGTTTTGCTGTCATTAGTACAAGACTGACTGTTGATAAAGGTTTTTATTTAAGAAAACAATGTTTGAATCACTCTTCTTGCTTTTTCTATTTCGCTACTCTATTACGTATCGAGTCAGATTCATTTGCCTTAAAGAATGTAAATCTTTTTGCATGAATGTTTTCAAATTAACGAAATGACTTCTCATTCTGCCCAGGCTGTTCTATTACCCACTGAGCCAGATCAAATTCATAAACAGCTTACATATTTAGACGACCAAAATTACAGGTGTTCATGACTTCCACAGGTAAGTAACCTAACAAAATGATCCCAAAGTGAATGCAAACATTTAATGACATAAATCAACTGATTGACTCATACATAAGGTCAATAAGCATCAAATATCAACAAGATTTTCTTTCTAATTTCAAACAATATGTTCCACTTTCTTGATGGTGGGGGGGGGGGGATTCTTAAGTTTATTAACCTTGAGTGACAAAGAAGGGAAAAAATGAAAATGTTTTTTCTTCTTATCACTTCTGTTTTCTTAAAAATAATTCTGGCCTTCTTTCTATTTCTTTTTTCTTATGAACATCTCACCCTATGCAAGGCAATAAAGCCACTAATGCACAAGGGGGTTAGGGTGTGGAAAAATTAGGAACAGAAACATTAACGATGAGCAGGAAAAGAAAAGAGAAATCAGGAGGACAGTAGATAGCGGTTGACATTGCATTTAAATTTTTGCAGATTAAAGTTGGCTGGAAAGGAGCTTCTTCAAGTGAGAAGTATGAAAAAAAAAACTGTTAACATCGAACTTACAATTGCATCTATCCAGCTTAATTGTAAATTGTTATGATCTTGATGCCAGCCGAGTACAGCACTTTAGATTCAAATGTTTAGGTATTCTAATGAAGAGCTCATCCATACAATTACCAAGGAAATATTTCTAGAACAGACACAAGTAACCTTATGCCTGAAGGAAATTGACTGAAGCTGAGCTGCCACAACAGGGCCAATAATATTGCTGATTCTTTGAATGTTATCAAGGAACTCCAGGTAAATAGACACTGGAGCCTGCTTGCCTTCCTTTTCGGAAAAAAGTTTTCTTTTTACATCTCTCTTATTCCCACGTTCAGTTCATCAATAAAAAATTCATTTTTTGAAACACAAACCATGACAAGTGAGCAAAGCTTGATAATTACAACTTTAAAGGCTGTTCAGATTTTTTTCCTTTTTGCATCTTCTCAAAAGGAACCCTTTTTTCAGACAATTTGCTCAGACTGTTTGTTCATTTGTTTGTTGACAATTCTGCAACGTTTTCCAAATGGTCAATTCAAAAGTAAAAATGGTGGTGCACACGGCAAGGAATCTCTCCACATCTTCTTTTTCCCTTTTTCTTTTTTTGTTTGTAGACCAGAAAAAAAGGCAAAACAACACCAAAAAGAATAGAATCAATATTTAGAATTTTTTTTTATAATCATATCGTCCCAAGCAAGGCATTTTCCTGCCACTGTTTTGCAGGGGGTTATATTGAAAGAAAGTTATGAGAAAGAGTGACAGGCAGGGAGTGTCAGGAAGTGGGTAAGAGAAAGATGAGAATACTGATGAGAGTGAAGTGGACAAAGAAAGGAAAATGAGAGAGAATGCAGGTTAGTGAGATAGGAGATGACTATTGCCTTTACATTTAAATTCTTGGAGATTGTAGCTGTCATTCAATATGATGTGGCCATGAGCTATTTTTTCAAGTTTAATATAAAAGATAATGTGACTATCTGTTTATTGACCACATAACTGGTTCTCATTTAGTAATTAGTTATTCTATTGTTATGGTGGCACTCAATGCCACTCGAAGCAAATATGCCTCATAGTTACCCTAAGTAAGACCAGGCTGCTAATAGATTTTCTTTTTTTTTTTTTTGTTTCACTTCAAAACTGATATCGTGACAATTTCAGAAATCGCTTGTAAGCTTTTAGACAAGACATTTTTTTAATTAATACAAGTTGCAACCAACAAGATTTAAGCTAAAAAACAGATTCAGGTTAAAAGACAGTGCAAGAATGCATGAAGATTTGTTATGAGGGCCTCAGGGGGGCTTTTAGCTAAAAACAAGCAACCCTAACCACAACCCTGTGCTTCAAAGCTCATTCTTTGTTAGAGGTGAGGAAATCAAGTTATTAAATAAAGATCTCAAGTGTTGATAGGTCAGAAACCCACATGTGCAAATCTTTTCTACTGGATTAATTGAAATGTCCGGGCATCAGTAGAGCCAATGTCCATAGCTTGTGAGTTATAAAGTTTCTTGAATCAGTGTAACAATCTGACACCCTATGAGTTTTGCTGCAATAAGTCAGTATCTGACCAGAATCTTTCACTTGATGGTACAAACTTCAAATTTGCTATACAAGTGCTCCAAGGCCCATTCTCTCAGAAAAGTATGTTATCCATGTTGAAAAACAAAACGGGTACCATTTTTCAAGATGTCTGTCTTATAAACTAGGAAAAAGGGTTTTCAGTGCTAAACATCTATAAATAGGAACATGCTATTGATTAAAATGTTAAATAGATTTTATTTTGACTGGAGAAATACATTTTGGCACTAATATTCTAACATGATTACTAGTTTTCAAGATGGCACACTGGTGACATCACTGCTGTAAGACTCAGCTTGGAATTCAGTGTCGGCTTATAGTGTACGAATTGTAACCGGAATTTACTAAACTAAACTGTACTTGGTAGTTCACTTGAGTGTCCCAAATGCTATCTAATAAATCCCTGTATATATTTCAGCTAGAAGTATAGCAAATTGTAGTATTACACTATTAGGTAGCCACACCTGAATTGACAGGATGTGCCATTGCAGGAAATTCATTTAAATGAAATTCAGTTACCTGAATGTTGACTGATTGCAACATTTAGTTAATAAAGGTCATAGAAATGCATCCATATTCTGGTAGGCAATTTATGTCAGCCACCTGAAATAAACTATTTTTTAAGAAAAAATTTTAAAATAGAAGTACCAAATTTTTCCAATTTATTGCCAAAATTCAAATTGACTGATCAACTTTATCAGTAATACGATAAGATGAGTATTAAGGTTCACATTTTACATAGTCATTTACATAAATTGCAGTGATGTGAGTGATGAGCAAAGAGAATGATTCCATCAAGATATCAAAAAAATAGAAGTGTGCTACCAAGGATGATAGGCCAAACAAATGATGGCCGTCTACTTTTGGAGTATGAAAAAAGAATTAAATAACATTGAACATGACAGACAATCAAGAAGGAGAACATTTTTACGTTTTCTTTTCTGCTGTTTATTAAATGATCCAATAAAAATACTTGTTGGTCTTGGTATATTCAATCATGTTATTTTTAAAGACTTAGAGTCTAATTGTGATTGAAAAAATAGTATTTCTCAAAAGCAGACCAATATTTGTTGGTTTAAATAGGAATTGAGAGGTTCCTACCATTTTGAGAATTATTATCAGTCAATATCATATACAGAAAACAAATGAAAAAATGCTTTCCTCCCCCCTCACCACCACCAAAAAAATGTGGCATTTCTGTACAGCAAAAACAGTCGCTAAGAGGTAAAAAGGTAAGATCATTTTTCAGATTCAGTGGCTCTCAAATTAGTTATAAAAGATGTTTGATGTCTCGAAAACGATTCTAAAAAAATTTTTTTTTGACCAGTAGTATTCTTCATATTTTCTTTAGGCAAAATGTTGCACTAAAAGAGCCTGTCATCATTTAACTCTGGCCATAACATCTTAGCTTTCAATAATTATGATTTTGTAAGTGCATAATTGGATTTTTCTGACTCAAAAACATATATTTCGATGCATAGAACATTAAAATAGCATTATTTCATCAAAATTTAGCTCAAACACAGATTCAAACCACTTCAAATGATGACCATCCTGAAAAATGGTAGCCACATTGTTTTTTAACATGGGTGATGTACTTTTCTGAGAGAATAGATCCTGGAGAACATGTTTACCAAATTTGGTGCTTGTATCCATGACGTGAAAGATTATTTCAGTAAATCTGCTGCACTATCAAAGTGAAAACTATTTTATTAATATTGCTATTAACTGAGGAAATCGTAAAAGACTTTATCCATTTAATAACAGTTCTTTTGTTAAATTACTCATTTTCTCTCTACCATTCATTCTTTTTTCTTTAATATTTACTCTCTCTCCCATTTAGATTCTCTCTTAGTTTTTTTCTTTCTTCTTCTTCTTCCTCCTCCCTCTCTCATCTTCCCTTTGTTTTCCCTCTCTCTTTGATAGTACCTCTCTTCTATTGTTCTCTAAACAATCACTTGATTGTTTTGGCAGTGGTGGGGAATGAGGTCAGTTTGTAAAAGTTGAAATAATAACAAACTATAAGTAAGAAGTAAATAAATAACAAAAAAAAAAACCCCTGCCTGACTGACCCATTCTCTTCTCAATGGCCAAAGAGACAGCAATAGGACAAACAGATGGACACACTAACACTAAAATGGGCACAGCAGAGAACTAAAGCACAAACAATTTTCAGATGTGAGCAGAAAACACTTAAGGAGTTTGGAAGTGTTGTATTTACAAATTCTTAACGAGTAATTCTTTGAGTTGATAAAGGACCCAATGCAGACAAATATTATTGTTTGCATTTCTGTATCAGAAGTTGAACAAAACAAAGGGTGGGTGGGGATAAAATCTCTAAAGATGAAGAATCATTTAAAAAAAAAATTTGTTTGATTCTACAAAGAAAACTTTTTTATACTTGACTTCTTGAAAGAAATCTTTAACTCTGCTGTTCCAAATATTTAGAGATTTTGAAGTTGACAAATAATTGTCCAACCAACCAAATATAATCAAATTTGGGAAATGTCTTTTAGACAAGAAGCCTGCGGTGGTTACATATTTTCCCACTAGTGTTAGACTGAGTTTTTAAGCCAGGCCATTCACAATTAGCGCTACATATTCTTCCTGCCACTAACCTAAGCTTTGTAAACATCCACTGAATCTCTTTTCTGTTTTCTTTTATTTCATGAGAATCCATTACAAGAAAAACTATCATTGAAGAAACAATCATTCTTTTGCTTCAACAAGCCATGAAATCCTTTTCCCTGGCCCAACATGCTTGGCACTTCATCAACGGATACTTGAGAAACCTTGTTCCGATCTAGACCTGTCTTTCTGAAAAATGCATCCACTGTGTTGAAGATATCTACACGTTTTGTAGTGGTCAACAATTCTTCACATGGTAACATTTCTTCTTTGATACTATCCTCATGAACGTATCTAATGAACCCTATCAGGGTAGCACATGATGCAACATTTGCGCTCTCGTCAAATTGAATTGAAAACTTGGGATACAAACTGGATAGTACCTCTGAAATAACTTGCATGTATATATACATACATACACATTATAATTAGTACAGAATATTTTAAGGGCTTGGATATATTGATTGATACTTTAGTGACAACAATTCCCAAAGTTTGACAATGATCACAGTTCTATGATCTGGTATCAAAAAAGTGGAGAAATTTTGATTTTTTTTTTTTTTTTTTCCCCCCACAAGGCTTGAAAGATACTTTAAGAGAGATTGGGGGGAGGGGGTTCTTCCTTGAAATGCTATCTCATTAATAATTTGGCGCAGTGTGAAATTATAAGCTGATTGCCTCTTCTCAAACCAAATATCCATTACCCACAAAATATGGGCTAATGTACCCCGAGGTTGGGAACCATGGAACTAGAGTAATCATAACATTTCCTTGAATTACTACCGACCAGATGGCAAAAGAAGATCTAAGCATTCAATAATCTACTTTCAAGTCGACTTTAGTCGTCGTGTTCATGACACAAATGCAAGTGGAGAACGAGCAAAGTTATGAAGCATTAGAGTCAAGAAATAACACGGAATTTATTTATGTATCAACATTAAATATTCGGATCAAGTATTAAATATGGGTCCCACTGGCATGACCTACGGCATCAATTCTGGTACAGGGGAACGAGAATTCGAAATTGTTTTATCAAGAATCTTATGCCATTCCTTTTGACAGTAAATCTAAGGATTTACTGCCGAGAGGAATTGTTCTACATTCTAGTCTTCAACTTTCTTCAAAGGTTCGGTTATGTTAAGATCAAAGCTTTGTACAAATCAGCTTTGTAACTTTGCAACGATATCTTGTTTGCAATGTATGGCTGTGGGTGTTCAATCATGTTGGAATATTTCACCTTCTGCTATGTGTGGTAATCAAGGAGATTTTAGTAATGCATTTTAGTAATGCACGCTTTCACAGACAATATTTGATCAATTTCCTTGCAACTTAGCCTCTATAATCACAACCCATTAAACATGCATTACCACAATTTTATAAGTGACATGGTTGGTTTTTGGTACCAAATAATCTTCAGACATATTCTCTTGTATTAGAATATTGTTCAATTAGGATTTTATCCCTAAAATTCTTCTTCTCTACCCTATTGTCCTTTCTGGATGTGGGTGGTCATAGCTCTCCACAACTTATCGTTTGTCGTTTTTAGTAAGGTTTTTTTTCTATCTCTCCTGATCTCTGTTCTGGCAATCATTTACATAAGCTTGTTAGATTATTTACTGCTTTCCTGTCTCTCGTGATTTCAATGCCCTGTGAGTGTCAGATTCTCCAAGCCCACTTTCCTTATTGTGTCCCAGAAATTTAAATCATCTCTTTCTGATTGTAAATATAAGTATACTTTTTGTTTCCATTTTCCCTAAAACTTACTTGCTATTCACATTCAGTCCATGGCATTCTCAGCATCCTTCTGTAGAAGAATATTTCCGTTGCTTCAAGTTTTTTGTTATCCCATGGCAGAAATTCTTTTGCCCAGTTCAGTTATTTTTTTTTTGTGATTAATGACTTCAAATGTGCATCTTGATTATATCTGTAGTAATTGTTTTGTACATCACAAATAACGCTACCTTTCGTCAATTAATTGATGAGCCGCCAACATTGGGTTGAATATTAATAACTAGATTCTTTAATCTCTTTTACTGATTTTCAAGTCTCCGTCTTTTTACCGATTCAGAATTCTCTCAACCTCAGTCTAAATATCCCAAACTTGTAAGTTTCATACAAATTCATTGTTTATCAAATTCCATCTTCTTATGAAATTTAAATTGTCAACTTGAAGGCACTAAAGTTTATACAATCTGTGTTTGGTCCATTTAGCATGAGAAATGTGCATGCATATTTTAATCCCCATTTATAAGAAGGAAGGAAGGGAATCAAAACATTTACCTCACTTATTTTCAGTATCACCTCTTGTACTCTATCTGCATGACAATTTACACGACAGAATGAACACAGATACAAATCTTGAAAGAACATCGTCAAACACTTTCTGCTTCTTTGACAAATTTTGTTTTGCTTGCCTCTTGAGCTGTTATTCAGATTTTTTTTACACGAAACTTTGTCAATTGTTATTTATTTCTGTTGCTTTAACTATTTTGTCTCCTAACTTAGTTTTCTTCCATAAATTTTGAATTAGCAATGTTGATTAGAAATCAAGAATAAGTCTGTTTCAATGATTGAACTCCTATCCCTGCATTTCTAAACGAAACTGCTAACACATTAAATGACATGCTTTGTAATAAAAAAAAAAGCAGTTGAAATTAAGACATACTCATGAAAAAGAATTAATAATTACAGACAACTTTGACTTTTTTCTTATGGTAATATTTCACACTTGTCAATGGAGTTGACAGAATTTTGCCATCACTGCTTGAGAAAGTAACAATTGTAAATGATTGACCAATTCGTAAGTTTGCGTTTCCTTCACTGTTTCAGCTGCGGTTTATGCAATAAAACAAAAGACAGAAGCCGATCTATGTCTTTTTAAAGTCAATGAAGGAAAATAAAGTCGAATTGAATGTTTTGCCGCAAGGGGCCTAGAGAAAATGTTTAAGTTTCCCTTAATTATTATCAAATTAAAACCTAATTTACTAAAAATGATCTCATTTTTAATTGCTCATTCCAAAATCTGTCAAGAAAAATTTTTTTTTTTTAAATTGTAGCATAAAAAAGAAAAATGTCTTGTTTAACAAACAAGAAATGTGGCTGTTGAATCAGTTTTTATTCTTCAAATAAATCATTTCATCCCATTGATTCCTTTTCATTAGAGAAATTCTTGTAAGTCTGACACAAAAATGGGATGGAGATCTTCAAAACTTTGAAATGATCCTCTTCCACTCCCGATTTATTAATTAAATATTAATTGCGTACAAAAAGAAAAAAAAAGTGTAATCAAAATCCTTAAAAAATCTCAGCGTCTGTTCCAATCAGGTTTTGTCTAAAACATTTGGTCATAAAAACTGAAAATGTAAGCCAAAGTGAATGCAACTTGGAAAAACAAGTCACGAGGTGAATTGATTTTTTTCTTTTCAATTTTTGGAATCAATTTTTGTCTTCATTGTTTCTATAATTTCTTTAAATTTCCTTTTAAATTTTTAAAAAGTTACAAGGAAAATTAAATAAGAGGAAAAACAAAAACATCTCAATGAAAGTTTGTTAATCAAATATTTTAATGTATCTTGTTCTGCTATCTTGTATCTTTTCAAATAGCAATTTACACAAATACAAAATAAAAAGGAAAATTCTTAAATAACAAAGCTGACATGGAACAAAAAACAATTTTTTTTATTTTTTTTTTTAAATTCAAATTTTAACAAACTCAAACATGAATTGAATAAAATTGCTTTTCTTTGCTCGTTTTATGCAAATTTATTTAAAATAAATTTATTGAACTTGGAAAAAAAATGAGAAAAGAAAAACGTTTTCTTTCTTTCTTCAGATTTTAATTAGAAAAAAAATTGTAATTAATTTGATAAATTTTATTAGACAAGACTTATTTATTTTTGCACAGATTAAGTGGACAGATGGGTTTATTGCTTTGAATGCAACATTTCAGCTGGGACATTTGTTCCCTATTCTTCAGTAGCTGTGATAGACAAACGATCGTAGAAAAAATCCTGATATAGTCTTGTTATTTCAAAGCATTTAAAAAAAATGACCAGAAATAAAGACTTGAAATCTTTGCATCTACTTGATTAAAAGGAAGTTTGTTTGTTTTTTCAAATCTTAACTTTCTTGGATTAGTAAATAATTTAGTAAGGGACCAAATTTAAATGACACGATCTGCTAAATGGAGAATGAAAATCTATATTTGAAATCCTGACATTTTACCAGAGTTCAAGCTAGTGCTTCTAAACGGGTTCCATTGAGGAGAAGGTGTGCAGTCACCTCAGTCAGCCATGGATCTTATTTAAAATAAATTTAATATCAGAATTCCAGTAATTATCTTATGATGTGGAGCGATTGTTGATATTTACTAAATGGCCTGGTATTGCACAGGGCATTTTTAGTTGGGAGAAGGTAAATGATGTTGCAAGAAAAGTTTTTTTTTTTTCCTTTTTTTTTTTTTTGAATAGTGCAAGAAATCAATTCTGGATCAGTGATAAAAACTAAGAGGGGGGGGGACTGCATATTCCCCCATCCCAAACACTAGATTTTAAAATGTCGAATTATTCTTAAATTATTCATCAGTAAAATATTTATCAAATGCAACGGGAATTTATCTTTTAAATAGATGATCCGTAGTTTTAAAGTGTTAATAAGAGTTCTCATTTTTAGTAAGAGATTCTGTTAGTTTTTGGTAATTATCAAAACTATCTTAGTATTAAGCTGAAATAATCTTATAAAGGTCAATATCCATGTGCTCCAAAATGTATTACATGTATATGAATCTGATAGAAGGCGCCTCATATTATAGTTTTGTTTGTTAATTGAAATCAACGCAAAGACCAACCGCAAACAAAATATTTATCAATTTTTTTTCAATTTAAAATAGAAAATTTTGCAGATATCAATCTTTATCGATGTTCATTATTATTGTCTACCTACATACAGGAATGGGATGTTCCTATCCTCTTAAATACGTGATCCAAACTCTTCTTGTTCAACTTTCTGCTCATAAGCAGAGAGGGACCCAAATGAGACTCTGCCAAAAAGTAGTCTTATCGGGGGGGGGGGGGGTGAAAAACAAGAGCCCGACTGCCTTAAACTGGGTCCAAGGGATATTTTTGGCTGAGCTTAAGGGCTCAAAATCCCCACTTTAATTTATCTTGTGTCATATCTGCCTTGGTGGGAAGGGTGTTAAATACAGATCGATTATACTGACTGACAGTTTTTGCTCTCTGTCTTACTCACTGCCTGTGGGCAAGAGGAATCCAGACGAGGTTACGCCGAAGAGTAGAACCTTGTCTGGGGAAAATTGACAGTAGCCCTGACCTGGCTTTCTGTAGGGTCAACAGTATATTTCTGACCAAGCTTAAGGGCTCAGAGACTTAATTTTAAAAATGGCCTTGTGCTGCATTCCGCCTATGTGGGAAGGCAGATAAATACAAAGGGATTATACTGACTAGTAATTCACTAGCAGTGTATCTCACTTCACGCAGCGTGCAGGTCTTGTACTTATTGATATACTATTATTTCCAACTTCCATTTTGGTGATTACTCATGCAGTAACCTTTTAGGGTTACGACACTTATTCAGTTCAGTATCAACAACCTAAATACCAACATTTTCAATACCACAATGGATTTTCTGGTCACAAAAGTCATGGTTCAAATCAAAAAAAATTTAGTTGTCTTGCAGAAAATTCAGTACATATACAATGCCAACTCAATAGAAAAAGGAATTCTGTAAGATCTGAGAGAATTTGGCCAAAATTACCTCTACTACTCTAAATATAAAATTGCATCAACGATTTCATTTGCTCAGCTTTAAACAAGAAAAAAAATACAACAGATTCAAACAACAATTCTTAAAAATTGGAATAAAAATAAAAATCTGAAAATAAACTTGTTGTCCAATATAAAAAATTCTTATTAGTAAATCAAATGTTTTTCGCTTTTGTTTTAATTCTTCAACTTTTGAATTGTGGCAATTACTAGCAAAGTAGCTTTAAATATGTCAAATGGTTTCTGCAGTAAGTGACCTTCAAAGGAAGAGTATCATCTTTACTCTGAGATTTCTTTTTCAAAGACAGTAGCAAAGTTAACACTATTCTTGACAGTTCTTTCTTTGTGTATTTCTTGCACATTTGAGACAATCAAATGTTCATCACTTAACTTGGGAAATTTTTATAGTTGACCTTAACTTTTCTTTGGCACCCAAACACAAGTTAACTAACATTTGTAACAGAATGGGGTGGGGGTATCAAAAGGTGAAGTTTTTCATTTCAACCTTTAATGTAGATCTGGGTGGAAGTTAAAATGAACGATTTTGTCAAAGATATCAAAAACAATTGAAAGGATTTAGAATTAAGAGGCAAATTTTTATTAAATGTCAAACTGAAATGTTACTGAATAGGGATCAGGATATTAGTCAGAAAATGTTTTTAAATTAAAAAATAACATTTTATATTTAAATTTGAATAATATTAAGCAAAATAAAATTTATTTTTATAGTAACCATGACAACAAAATTCCCTTAAATTTTGCTTTTTCTTAAAACCAACAATTTCATTGCAAAGGATTTACTCAAAAGTTTAAAATATTTAATGGAAACCAGATTTAATTTTTCTTTTCAGATGAGACAATTTTTTTTCTCTTTAATGTCATCAGATTTTCAGATTTATTTTTTAATTTTTGGCAGGATCCCCCCCCCCCAGTTTCTGTCCACATTTAAAATTTTCACTTAGCTGACTAAGCTTTTATTTATCAAATCTGAAAAATCACATTCTTTAACATCACAAATGTCAACATATCTTTATTCAGTTATACATGCAAAAAGCGATGCAGAGAATCACCTTGAAAGCTTGTAAAACCTGTCTAACTTGGAAAGCTTTTTAAATTCTACTTAAAAAATTAGAGAAATTTGTGTCAAGGTCCTTACAACATTTCAGCTTTCTTGGCAGATCTTCTTTTATCACAATGGGCAATACTTTTTTATCACAATGGGGAGGGGAGACGTAATAACAAACAAATAAACTAAATGAAATTCGCTAGACTATATACCCAAACACATTAAAAACATGTTTTTGAAATAGTTTCAATTTTAAAATGTCATCATTCCTTCTCTTTTGTCCACATATATAGTCACATCAACATAAATTTCATTTTAGTTCAAAGTCATCCTAAAAACAAAATGAATCATAGCAAAAGCAGAAAAAATATTCTGGCATATAAAAGATCTCGATATCTTTTTGCCAGGTTCCGTTATAAAAGACAAAAACAAAACAACATTGTATAAAATTATTAGAACAAAAATAACTTAAAATTCATTAAAAAATAGCAACAAAAACATGGCTTCGTGGGTAGGTGACAGCCATAAAAGTTTCAGTAAAAGAAAAGCAATCCCCTATGAAGCTACAAAGCAGAGAGATTTGATCAATCAAGACCAAGATTTGTTTTTTCTTCTCTTGTCCTTTAAGAATCAATTCTATGAAAAATGTTTTTCTTCCACGTTGGCGGCAAATCGAGAGACATTCTTTAATCTGGAGAAGGCACTGAAAATAATCAAGGACGAGACACGGACTCGACTTTCTCTTTGTGGAGAGCAAGAAACACGTAGACAACTCTTCCCTGGGGCTTTATGGAAGAAAAGCAACATGCACGGAGGAGGTTAACTTGTCGATTATTTTATTTCTGGGACTCGACTTGTTACTTACGACTGCTGGAATTTCAAAATGTTAGCCTGCCAGATATTAAACCGTTAACATTTACTTCTGGAGTTGCGGATATTAATGCAGGCTTGGATTTCAAAGCTTTAGACAATTTGTTAAAACACCAAATACATTTATAAAATGTCACACTTAAGAGCTGTATCATGGACCATTCAACATTTCTTTTTTTTATGCAAATTTAACTAAAATCAGCGTCACAGCCTCTTAAGCTTCCAGATGGCCTTTGTCATGTCCAGAATTTTTGTATTAAGAGAAGATTATGTAGCCAAGGTTTTAGGAGTAGAGTGACTCAATCAATTCACACACACACACACACACACACACACAAATTGTGAAACTTTATCTGAGCATTTAAAATTGTTACGTTTGGTCCTGGACGTGTACTAGGTGACTCCACCCATCCAACCAAAAAAATTGCCACCTAAGAATCCACCTACCCAAAATTAATAGTTTGTGCCGTAATGTCTTGCTGCTGTTTTTGTATGTTTTTCAAACAGTGTATCTTGCGAACCAAAAGAATCAGATGAAGATGATGAAGAAGTATAATTCTGGACCAGGTTTCTTTCATTGTCCGATAAATGAGAATTTGGTTCCCTCTTCGGCTGCACCGGATTCTGATGCATGTTTGCCATTAACCAAGCTGCAATAAAGATGAAGAAGAGCGTAAGACAAACACGCCTCAAATTCTCCCTCAGTTTTCTGCTGTTTACTTTTGAAAATGAATTCGGATATGATTGGTTTTTACAAATAATTAAAACAAATACAAATGATAGAAATGCTGATTATTAAATAAAATTTCTGTTAAAAAAATGCTACCCTCTGAGACCCCCCCCCGCTTTACTTCAAGGTGTTCAGATGAGACCTTTTTGGATATGTTTCATTTCTGAACCTGATTATGTCAAAGAAATAAAAAAGGATTGAGAAGAGAATAATTTCAAGAAGTTGGACAAATGAAATTTGAAACCTGTGATGATTTAGAAATGCTTTGTGATCGTACGGACCTCCACAAATATGGGGGAGTGGCTATCAAGCTTGAATTACTATTCATTCATGACATAACTGAATGGATAGTCAGGACGGATTAGACGAGTACATCAATTAACATTTCTGCAGTGATGAGAAAAGAGAACATAAGACGCAAAGATGGCCAACCAATGACAAGTCAACGTCTGAAAAGTTAATACGAACAGTTTCAGACAATGAAACAAACCCACCAAATTTTCCTTGATGATACAAATATATCACTCACTACTATAATAAATATTTAAAGACTCTACCAATTGCTACAAGTTTACTACAAGCGACATTTATTCAGCAACTCCTTCCATCCCGTTAAGGACATTTCTGCTGCTATTAGGTCAGTAAATTAACAATACCTCATGAACTTTGCTGTGACTCTACCAAGAATTTTCTTTTTCTTTTAAGCAACACATACAATCCTTTGTTTCTTATGAATATTTTTCTCTCCCTAGCTTAATATTTTGAGCAAACCTCTTCCTCTTTCTGCATAAATTATTTCAAATAATCAATTTCTGTTTCAATTTCATGTTAAGCAAGAACTGATTGATATCCTCTCCCACCATCATCAGCAAATCAGTTCAGATGTTTACTTCTCATTCATGTGGCATACAAACAATCGTGAAATGACGATCTGTGAGGGGCAATAAAAAGTAAGGAAAAATAACACGGAAATATTAGTTAAAAACTAGCAACTCAAGTTGATTTGTATTTTTCAATTTAAATAAAGTTCAATAAAATAAAGTTAAAGACTTGACAATGCAACACAAAAGTGCAGGGAAAGTTAAATTCATGCTTTTTTTTTTTTTATGTATAAGTATACAAGGAAATGCAAATGAAATTCAAGCTCAGATTATTGATTCTATTTTCTGAAGATGACCCCCCAAACTTTTCTCACAAAATCTTTAATTCTCTAGTGCCAAGAGTTAAACTCTTTACTTCATGAAATATTCCATTTTTTTATCATTTTTGTGAAAATACAAAAATAAATTCAATAAAAGTTTTTGATACGCAGCATTTTGTGGACAAAATTTTCACTCAAAATCAGAAATGCTTAGTCTGACACAAGGCTAAGAGAAGAACCATGTAAGTCTCAAAAAGCAGCACCCAAAATCATGGTGTTACCTGGGTTTGAACCCTGACTTCTGGCATCAGTGAGAATTCATCCACCAGCTGGGTCAAAATATTAATTGCATCATTTCAGTCAATGTAGATGTTATTTGCAAATAACAAATTTCTCGAAATTTAGTTTTTATTTATTGTATAAGTGTGGCAAAAGGCCATTTTTACAGAGTCCCTTGTATGAAATTGATTATAGCTTGATGCATTCCGTTACAATTTTCTTTCACCCGAAAGGGGGTTGGGAGTAGACCATTGACTTCATACACAGCCTTTCTACCCGCAGATGAACCTCTCCCAAGTGATCATGAGAAATTTGTTTCCAGAGCTACAAAATCTACACGTTGCAAATTCCAACTTTGGTTCAAATCCAGATTAAATGCAAATATGGCCTTAAGTCACTTAAAGGATTTTACCCAGGCTCATAACCAGAATTTTGTGTCTGGGGATTATACTAAGAATTATCAGCGAAAAACTTTGTTTAATGCTGGATAGAAAAATACATAAGAAAGAGGAAAAAATTTCAGAGAGAAAGGAAAACATTTACCGTATTTTCCAGCTTATTAAAAAACATCTGGAAAAATACATGTGCTTCTTCCAAGACGAATGGATCACAAGATTTTTGTCCTAGAAATTATCACCTATGGCAAGTTTATCAAAATGATTTACTTATATTATTACATACAAGCTACAAGTTGTAGGAAATGCCTAAGAATATAAGAGAGTAGCAGAAAGACAAAGCCTACCGAAAAAATGATTTGGTAGTAGCAGAAATAAGAAGACAGCACAATTCACGTCAAGTATCAGCAAAATGGCTACAGTTAGAGAGACTTGTGTACACAGATATTGGAACACAGAAACTTGGGAGCTGCAGTTAATATGAAAATGATAATCTTGGAAGCAAGAAAACTCACAACAAACATGGGAGTAGAAGACATCAAGGCACTACATCTTGGCGTTTTTTGGTTCATGAAGCGAAACAAGTTATGCTTACGAACAAGAACTAAAATGTCTCAAAGGTGCCAGGTGACTATGAAGAGGAAATACTGACTTTCCGATTTATCATTAATCGTAGAAAAGAAGAACTCATTCAATGGATGGCAGAGGAAAGACATGAAATGACACCACGTGGAAGGATAAAATGCCCAAGCTTGAGTGTGTGAATGGCTGTTGAAATCTTGGAATGCTCTTAATACTAAAATTGTTGTAAAGTCTTTCAAAACGAGTGGTATAAGTAACGACACGAATGGTAGGGAGGATCATTTATTGTACATGACTGACAGTAGTGATGACTCTTCAGATGAGAGTTTAGAACTTTTACACGAATCCAGCAGTGACAAGTTTTTGGGATTTGAGGACGAATAAAATTTCTTTGATTGTTTTACATGCATATTTTTAAAATTTTTAATTCATTTTTATGAAAATAAAACCCCACTTGGAAAATGAAAGATGTATCGTATATTTACTAACCACCAAGTAGTATGTCATACAAACGAAATCGGTCGAGCGATTAATGTAAACAATACGTGGCACCAGTAAGTGAGGGACGCACGGTGAATGTGTTGTTATATGAGAAGGACTTTTCTTTTTAGAAATTTCTTTCCAATATTAGGGCACGTCTTCCAAGCCAGAAAATATGGTATCTACTCTTAGTAGAGATTAACTTTCATTTTCTTAATTTATTTATAAATCATTCGTATTTCGCTTCGGTAGTTTTGTTTTTTTTTATTCATTCATTCTAAAAAATGTTTTTAATGATTTTATCAGAGAATGCAAAGTGTTCATTTTCGTGCCTGTTTTACTCAAAGATTTTTTCTCGTAGAACTTTTTCCTTTTGAGAAGCAATCAATTCCAACAAGAAAATGATTGCCATTGGAAAAGCATCGAAATTTCAAGACAAATCACACTTTTTCATACAGCATATTTTTTTTCTAATCAACTCTTTTGAGAAATAATATCCCATAAAAAAATAAAGTAAATATTTTTAATTTTATTCATCTATTTTAATAAATTAAACTAATGAGAAACGACTAAGGAAAATGGTTTACGGATTTCTTTTAATATGGACAAGATATCTCCCAATAATTCGAGGATGTTATTTCTATATTTATTTTTTATCATGAAATTCTCAAAAAGCAAAAAAAATTTGCATCCAAGAATTAAAAACAATTTGCTCCAAATTGAAACAATTTTGAAAATAGTGACAAACTAAAAAAGATAAAATTGAAGATTGTTGAGAGAAAACCAGAATCGAGTTTCATTTGTTCCATAAACAAATAATAAAAATTCCAACGAAAATATTTTTCCATTCTTATCCTTTTACTTATTTATAAAGAAAATTTACAGCAGGTGCACTCTTCATAATGCAGGGGGGGGAAGCTTTCTTTGTTTTTAATGTTTAAAATTTCTTCAGATAAATTTGATTATTTTTGATAAAAGAAAAACAGATCAATAATGAAACAAATTTTAAAAAATACGGAACTGTGTGTGCGTTTATTTTCTAAGCATGACTGCATTTGTTGCAAAGGCATGATTGCTGAGCACTCAGTGAGAAGCAAATTTACTATCCACTTCATTTTAAACTGTCTTGGAAAAGAAATCATTGTCATTTTGTTAAAATGTGAAACTCTTTTTACCAGATTAAACGTATGTTTTAAAAGAACTTCTCTTATTCTTCCACGATTCAGCAATAAATTCAGTTCCAAAACTTAAAGATGAAAGAAGGGGTGGGATGGATCCCAAGTGCAATGGTGACCAACTGATGAGTGAGGAAAACCAATTAGGCAATTTAATATTGGTCATGAGGCTTTTCGAATAGTGTCTCACAGAGGGCTGAAAATTTCTTGGAATTCTTACACATCACCAACTAAGAATCCAAGAGGAAGTAAGCCTCGCTGAAATCTCAGGAAACACCTTCAGTATTGCACATCAGCAAAAAAGACACTGCAAAGTGAATAATTGTGACAAATTGGCCACGTATAGAATAATATTTTGATACATTTTTTTTCTCCACGCAAGACCCAAACATGCGTCTTGTATTCAAGGAATCCTGAGAAGGTTTTCACCATTCAGTGTCAGGTGGCCATTTTCGCAAAGACCTGTTGGAAATTTTCTGCCTCCCGATGACATCTCTAAAGTTTACAGAATTAGAATTGAAGCCAGAAGAACAATTGTTAATGGATTACTATTTGGAATACATTAGTATGGAGAGGAGTTTGATGGTTACAGTGTTAGGCTAGTGGTTAAAAGGTGTATGGGTCAAAGTTTGGTGCAAGACATTTTAATCCGACCTGGTAACTCACCAAACTTTTTGCAGGATCAGAATAGGAACCTGTAAGTAAAAACAGGCTCCATTAGAAGTCTATGCATAGCACTGGGAACAATTTTGCTAAAAAAACGGATTTGCAATAAAGATTTTAAAAAAGAAAATTAGTCAAATCACTCAATCTGGTTCAATTTCAATACAAAATGGTTACATTTATATTTCAATAGGAAAAAATATCCTATTATATATATATATATATATATATATATATATATATATATATATAAAATACAAAAATCTAAAACTGAGCCACCATTGAGCCATTTCTAGATTTTTGTATTGTATTCTGCTCTACTTTTGTACTTTCGTATTGAGCACTTCGCTGCTAAGGTTTCATCTTGGGGTTTTTTTTTCTTTCAAACGAGCACTAGACATATTGTTCTTGTGCGCTGTTTGTTTCTTTTTTTTCTCCCCCTTTATTTAACCCACGAGGGGGTCCTCGCCGGGTTAGAAGACAATTTATATTACTGTTAGCATTATTTTCGGATATTTAGTCTGTTATTATTAGTGTTGACTTACTGTGATTAAGTTCATTACTATATATATATATATATATATATATATATAATAAAATATATAGTTTTAATGTATGCTATGTTTATGGGTTAAAGTGATGAACATCAAAGATAGTAGAGCCTATGCAAGTATGAAAGTGGGACATTAAAGTTGCCTAGTGGCAACAGTTTGATTTCTGGGCTGATGATTGCATTTAACATGAAACAGACTGTCATCTTCAATGTCCACTTTTATACATTTATGTGTGTGTGCATGTGTGTGGAAAAATATTTCAGTGAACTAAAAATCATGATGACAAAATGTTTATCAGGATATTTTCTTTGTTGTATGATTTTTAGAATCATTTCAAAAATATTTGTGTCTGCCTTTCATGACTGTTCCTGGAAATGCTTTGGTGTTCAGAAAAAAACAAAAAACAAACCAACAAAAAAAAGCAAAATGTCTTATCAGTAAACAGAAAAGAATAAAAGAATTTTGAAAATTAAAACAAATTGAAAAATTCTTAGTTGTCACTAGTTTAATGCACTTATCCTTAAGTACCATGTTTCTTTCTTTGTCTCTACGTATTAAAATGAAAATATTAAAATGAAAGAAAATTGTATAAACTGTGTAAACTGTGAATCCAGTTGTCTTAAAATTTGTCATTCTCCTGCATTGGTTACCAAACAAGGTCAGAAGGTTCAAACTGTCCTATTGAAGCTGGAAGAAAGAGAAGGGGGTGGATTTATGCATTTGTCGAGAGGACACAAGGAGGGGAAGCGAGCGTAAAGTGTCACATTTAGAGATTTTTCAGATTTTCCCAATTTCCATGTTTGTTAAAGAGAAACGAGTGGAGCATGAAGTTTAGTCGAGAATTCGCATCCATTTTTACAAATGTAGCAAATATGACGACTGTTCCGCTGTGAAGTAGACGCTGCATGACAAAGAATTTCACACAGAAAAATGACCAGAAAAAAATTGAAAAAGATTTGATACTTTACATGGAACTGCAGAAGCAATAGGTTTCTCTTCCTCATCTGTTATTAGTTGTGAGTCTCTTGACCGGCCAAGAATTTTCTCCCCAGTCACAAAATAAACACCAACAAATGACAACAAACAACTGAAAAATAAATAAACAAAATATATTTCAAGGTTTCTGATGGAATTTCTAATGACTATTTTTTTTTTTCAAAAATGTTTAAAAATAAATAAATAAATAAATAAATACAATAAAATAAAACTTATAACTTTTAGATAAGATTTGGCTGAATAGAAATCAGGTCATATATTTGATAGTCCTCAAAAATAATTGACCAAAAAGAAAAATTTTCAGGACATTCTAAAAGGGAAAAAAAATTCAAAAACTTCAAACTCCTATTGTTTAGTTTTAGCAAGGTTTTAAGTGTGTTACATCATCTGAATCACTCATTAAGACCCACTGTATACAATCATCTGTCTTTTGCACATGAAGTTCAAATCATTGCTAGCCTTTTTTATTATTAAATACACTAATTTTGAATTGGTTCAATCACTTTAATCATCACCACCACCACCATCATCACGGAGCAACAGTAGAAGAGAAACAAATTGAACCCAAGTTCAACTTTGGCTTTTATTGCCACTGCAAATATTTAAAATACTGCATTTCCTGACAAATCATCAAATTTTCATAAATTAACTTCCCAAAATTAACCCTGCTCCCTACAGTTCAAAAGTTAAGATTATTCTATTTCACTTTTAATTTTGTGATGTTTTTGTTTTTTTCTTCAAAATTTCACAATAGGAGTGTGTCTCCTTTGAGGCCAGGGAATAAAAAAGTTTTCATTTTATTTGCTTTCAGATTCTTGATTATTTTATGAAATTCAACTCCAAAGTTTAGGGAATCGGTACAAGTAATAAAAATTCAAAAGAAAACATTTTTTTTTATTTTCAATATTATTTGAAAAAAATGACAAATTCAAATAATTACAAATATTATTAAAAATCTACTAAACTTAATGTTTACGATTTCCCCTGATATTCAAAGAGCATTTGTTTGTTTATCTACAGTTTAAATGTTTCTTTCAATTATATACCTTCACTGGCAAAACACCAGTCAATTAACAGACAGACAAAAAATAATGATGTGTTGAATTAGTTGGATAAACTTTGTTAAAAAGCAAATCAGCAGTTCTCGGCTTTGTCGTCATTTTGATTTCTTTCTAACATAAATTTGACATTAATACTTGGCAGGTAAAATAAAAAAAACTTCATAAAATAAAGTTTAAAGTTTCAAATATATATATATATATTTTTCAATAAGTCAAATAAACCTCATGTAAGGTTGGAAATTGTCTTTGGTGGCAAAATATCTCTCCATTTATCACTCAGATAAAGCTTAAAAATAGGGAATTGTCTTTGTGGACAAACCGTCTTTGCTTTTGTAGACTTTTTTAAACAAAGTTTTTTAGTTCTTCTTAGAATGCCCTCTTCTCTAATCAGGAAATTCCAATAGATCTTGGATGATACCAGATGACTATCTCTGCAAATAAGGGTTCTGCATTTTAGACCAACTTTGCTACGGTGATTTGAACACTGTTTTTACAGACATGCCACCAACTGTGGTCTGGCAATTCTAGCTAAGAAAGAAATTACAAGGTTTGAAGATTACCTCTGATGCAATCAAATTCTCTGAAGAACACATGTTATGAGAGTCAATTCTGACATATGCTGATTACAGAGAGACAACTGGAAGTAGATGTCAATCAACGAGCCAAATTTCTATGGGTGTTGACTGAAGGTTTCCAAATTTTAACACTCGGCACTGTTTCAGCACTAAAATGTAACCCCTGAGGATTCATTGGAGGCAAGATGTGGAAAGAATTGAGTGTTTATGAATGACAATGGTCAGTAAAAGACCTTGGCTTCACACCAATATAACCATATCGAGATACATCCCCCCTCCAGATGTGCTGCAGTTATAGATCACTCAATATTTATCACGAGCGATACAGTTTGACCCTGGATTTATTCAGAACTGCTCAGAATTAATACAAAAAAGTTCTAGAAAATGACAAGTGCAGCTAAGCATGATCAGTCCAGAAACAAATTGAATCTTGTGAATTTTGGAAGATTACCAACTAAATCATGAACAGAGGTAAAGTGGCTGTGCCCACAGTTATAAATTGTCCTTAGGTCATATCTTCCTTGACAGACAAGGTGATCCTATTCTCCTCGATCTCTGCCTCTAACTCAATGTTAGGTGAAAAATACCCCCCCCCCCCACAAACTTCCCAGATCTCACTGAGAACAATCTTAGTGGTATTACCATTACGGCACAAGAAGTCTCTAGACTTATCAAAAGGTCTTGACCCTAAGAAAGCTACAAGATAAAATTCCAGTGGTTGTTCTTAAGAATAGCAACCTGGAATTATCTCCAATCCTAGTAAAATTATTCAACTGCTGCTTGAAGGAGAAATCCTTCCCAAGCCTGTGCAATGGGTTAAGTGAATGCCTGCTTTTCAAAGATGCGGGTGTGTGATCTCCCAACCACATCGTAGAACCCTGCCAATCTCCACAGTATCATCAGTAAACCTTTTCGAGGCCATAAACAACAAGAAGGTCATTGAGCACCTAAAAAAGAACAATCTCTTCATCAATGACCAGATCAACTGCCAATGCCCTAACTACCACCCACAGAATTAGTGAGGCTCTTGACAACAAACACACCTTGAGGACAATAGAATTAGATGATATCTCAAAGCTATGGAATCACTAGAAGAAGTTCTCCAGCTATGGAATCACTAGAAGAGTCTACTTAATCATAAAATCCTTCCTCACAAATAAGTCTTTAAAGGTAATTATTAATTGCTAGTCGTCTGGAGCCCAAGTGTTCAGTGCAAGGGTTACTCTTTGGGTCAGCTTTCTTTTTGATTTACATAAATAAGCTGCCTAAGAATATACTTAGGTCATTTGTAAATAACTGTAAATATGCCAATGATATAAATACAGGCACACCTCTAAAACTCTTTATGATCAAAGATTGGAAATTGATCTCTCTTCCTATTAAGTGCAAAGTACTCAGTGGGATAAAAACTGTCTGGTTACATTCAGTTCCTTGAAAACCAAACTAGTTACATTCCATCATCACCGACTTGACCCCAAACCAGTCATGAAGAATAGATGTCCCCTGGGAGAGGTACTTGTACCTTGAAAGGCTATTGCACCTCAAACTCACACCTGACCTCAAGTGGAACTCCTGCATACGATCCATTGCCAAGGATGCAGATAAAATGATCTGCTCCTTGTACTATGCTCCAGGAAGTACCCGACTCCACCTGATATCCTCTACCTTTACAAGAGCCAGGTTAGGCTAAAAATGGAGTACTGTTGTCACATGTGGGTAGGAGCTGCCCACTCTCCAACCTTGATAGAATCCAAAAGTTTCTCACAGCCTATGTGGATCACCAATTATTATCCATCGTCTGACATCTCTCAAACAAGAGAGCCATGGCAAGTGCTGCTTTATCACTACTTCTATGGAAAATGTTCAGACAAACTACATTCCTTGGTTCCACCAATTCAAAACTCCATAGCTAGGACCCAGCATGCCACTTACATAGTAGCAAACCACCCACATTCCCTCTATATTTCATCAGTGAGAAGTTAGTTCCACTTGAATTGCTTTCTTCCCATGAATCATTACCCAAGGGAACAATGCTCAACAAGATGTTTCCCTGATCACTACCATCTTGACCTGTTCATATCTCAAGTTAACTGTTATCTTCCCCTACTATCCATATGAAACTAACCCTTAATGTAACCCTCTACCTTGAGTGACCCCCAGCCCTTGTAAAGGCCAAACTTTATATAAAAACAAAAAAAACAAAAATTAAAAAAAAAAAAAAAACAAGACAATGACACTAAGTGGAGTAGATTCAGGGCATTTCTTTACATATACCAAACGTAAAGCTGAGACAACTGGGCGGTTTTTGTCTCTTTCCTTAAAGTACACACAAGAGTCATACACTGAAAACAAAATGGGTCGGGCTCTACAAAAAGAATCACTATCAGCTAAAGAGAAATCAAAATTAGCCTCAGAGTTAATAAATGTGTACACAACTATTTCATATCAAGTGTGTTGTCAAGGATAAATTAAAAATTGCTTGTTTTGGTACAGAATTCTCAAAATTCCTTTTGAAAGAGTTTTTCGTAGGAAGAGTCTATAAAAGAAAAGATATTTCAAAATTACAAAGAAAGAATCGAGAAACTCACCCCAAAAGAAACATGCAGATCTCCAAGACACTCATTCCAAAAAATTCCTTATAAAAAACAATTCCTGAGGAAGAAAAATAAAAAGTTAATCTGAAAAAGATGGTCAGTATAGGGAGAGGAAGTGAGGAACATAATCAGAAGGGCATAATTTAAAGTTCATTAGTGAAAAGGCCATTAACATTCCTGTATGATAGGGGTGCTGAAAATTTCTTTGAATCTCCTCCCCACCTCCATCTAATTTTTAGTTATTTTGTCAGTTTCACAAAGCAAATAGGACAGCTTAGTAATCTCACTCTACCAGCCAATCTTCTCCACCCATGTCGTGTTTAAGTCTCTGATTTGAAGAAGTTTAAAGTGAAACTAGTTGAGAATTTTTTTTTTTTTCTCAACATCTCATTCTAATATAACACAAACCTCTCTGGTCTTTTTATTCTGGTACCACCAGCCAAGTCTTTGATTTGAAGAAGTTTAAAGTGAAACTAGTTGAGAATTTTTTTTTTTTTCTCAACATCTCATTCTAATATAACACAAGCCTCTCTGGTCTTTTTATTCTGGTGCCACCAGCCAAGTCTTTGATTTGAAGAAGTTTAAAGTGAAACTAGTTGAACTGTCCTCAGAAGCAAAGTCAATGAGTTATAAGAAATAAAGGAACCTGTTTTTAGAACTATCAACTTTGTTTTTCATTGTAGAAACAAAAACAGTTTTTGTCAAGAGTTACAATTGTCAATTTAATCCTTTTTAATTCTGCTGCCATCTATGGCTCGTTAAGTGTTGTCATTATTTGCAACAGATTACAAAAACAGAATATGCTCTAGTTTAGTGATTAGCAATTGATTCAATAATTCAAACAGGAAACTCTGGTCTCAGGTCTGCAGACAAAATTGATCTCCAAAACCTGCTTTCTGACTCAATTTAATTGTTAATTTGCAAATTAAATCTGCTTAGATGAAGGAAGATTTCTTCCATTGACCCAATTTTTATTGGGCAGTATCTTGCAAGGCAAGGTGAAGTAAGAGCCCAAGTGACGGGTGGGTTGGGTATGATGTCAACTACTACCCTTCTGTCCCAGAATGCCAGACAAATTTTCAGTCATCCTAAAGAAGCTACAGGGTTCCATACTACACAGACCTTCCTTCAAAATCCAATTTCTACAGTAAAACTCACTCAAAAAGAGCAAATCACATGATCATTATCCCACTCTGTTGGCCAGGGCTGTAGAATACACTGACTGCACCTCTTCAGAGGGGTACAAACAATTATGCCATTTATTTACCATGTGTGGCAACTTGTGATGCACGAGGACGAGATCCTGGGAGTTGATGACTTCATACTACAACAACTGCCCTACTCAATTACAGCCACTCATGATGGATCCCTGTGTTTATGGAGAACACATTTCTTTCAGGTGTTTGGTTTACAAATTGATTGATATATTTGAATAGTAACAGGATCACATGAAGAGTTGTGATGCTTTCATTCTGTAGAATTTTTATTTCATGGATAATCAAGGCAGAATTGAGGGATTGTATTAAAAAAATAACATTATTAAATTTTAGCTAAGATCCTAGCAGGGGCCAGGTGTTAAGTGGAGGTGAGCAGGGGGTACTCCTATTTTGTATTTACCTGATCCTGATAGTTTGAACTCATTAAAACCCTGTTAAGTCATTATTTCAAACTCCCGTATAAATTCATTTGATTGTAATTAAAGGCTTTTTGTCAAAGTTTTTCTCCAACTGCCCACAAGAACAAATAGACCCCCCGTAAAGATCCAAATTATGATCTAGTCAATTAAGACTTCACATTAACTTTAAAAGGTTAATTCCCATTCCAACAAGCACCAGATTAGGGTTATTCACCCACTTGTAAAATCCATGCCAGTAACCCCATTACTTCCTCCCTTGTAAATTACGCTAAACCTGACTACAAATTTCACAAAATATTTCAGTTAGCAAAAATTCCAGAAAGAGAAAAAATAAAAACCTGCGATGATGGCACTTATGGTGAAGAAAACAAAATTGGTTGGAACGACAACAGTCGAGTTGAAATTCTTCATAGCAAGGTTCAAGTATCTGCAAAAAGACAAGAATAAACATCAGTCAAGCAACGACACAGCCAGAATTCCTGAAAGAAAAGGGGAGATAACTATTTTTTTGATAGTCAATTTCTCTGCAAATTTAAAATCTGTCTCTTTAGCAATGAAATTATTAGAGTTATAATTTATTTAACAGAGCAATTTTAAATAATTTTTAAATATTTAATGAAGCAGACAGGAGTCATCTTTAAACAAATTTCATGCGAATATTGATATAGAAATACTAAGTCATTATATGTTGGTAAATAATTTACATGTGTAAAGTAAGTATACAGAGTGCGATGAGTAAATTGTCGCCATTTTCTATTTATAATTTCATACATTTGGGGTGTTTGTTTTTGATGACTGCACAGTATAGTAGGGTCAGTTGGGCACCATCTGTGAGTAAAAACGCAATTCACTCTACCAGAAATTTGGAAATGACATACTGCATTGCTTGGCATTTGTGACTGAAGCTCCAATACAAACATTTCAGAGTGCTTGGACGCCAGTCGGAGGACAGTGCAGAAGATTTGGAAAGAGATGATTAATCCAGTCAATATCATGGTCTTAGGAGTGATCAGTAGTGATGGCAATATTATGTCCCCATTCATTTTCCCTCAGGGCCTCAGACTAAACATGGGTGCCTACATCAAGTGACTTGAGCAGGTAGTGCTGCCCCAGGTCAAGAGGGTGGCTGTTAGAAGACTTTACCCAATGCCACACATGCAGGAGAACCTAGTCATGGCTGTCAGACAATTTCTGAGACCACATCACTCCCTATAGATCTAAGCAACTAACTCCCCATACAACAACCCCCTTCATTATTATGTGTCAAATGCAGTCGAGCAAGAGGCCAACAAAACTCCTTGTAAAGCATGGATTATGGCAGCATTCACCAACTTAAGGAGATTTGTCCAGAAGAGATGCAGGAGATTTTGAATTTGTCTGAAGACCATGGTTGATTATTTTATTGAATAAATTTACTCTTTAGTATTTCAAGACATTTTCATGTCATTTTGGTAAATATATATGTTAAAATCAGATGTCGGGGCTTATTTTCATTTTTGTGTAATTTAGACGACAACGTATCTATCACACCCTGTAAATTTGGTTAAATCGAACGGAGCAGTAGACACCTGATTAATAATGTCCAAAATCTGAGAAGGAAACTTTGCAATGTAACAATTTACATCAACACAAATAAGAGAGTGAAAGGTTTTGTTAAGCAATATTTGCAATTATTGATAAACTGCATCAAGTGTCCCAGTCTTTGTTGTTGTGAATGGAACACAACAACAAAACCTTGACAACTCTCACTTGGTTCCTTCAAGGGCATCTGTTGCTTAAAATGCTGTCATGTGATTTTGGTAAATATATCTGTTAAAATGAGAAGCCAGTGTTATTTTCATTTTGGCTTCATTTAGATAAGAATTCACCCATTGTACCCTGTCCGTGTGACAAAAAAGTTACTTTGTTTTTTTTTTATTTTGGATTTATTCTGAATTTTATTCTGAGTAAAAAATATAATAAAGGAATACAAATATTTCATTTAAATCCAACTTTAATGTTAAAAACAAAAAGAATTTCCAATGAAAATAAAATTTCTGATAAAGAAAAAAGAAAAATATACTTTCAAAATCAAGGATTTGTTTAAAAAAGAATATAAGAAATGTCATAAAAGAAAAACAAAAAAAAAAAACAAATGAAAAAATAAACAAATCACAAAGCAGAAAAATGCAAATTATTTTTTTAATCTGCAAATTTTTGTCAACTTTAGAAATGAACTAGTGAAGTTGCTAAATTTTTTAAAAATCTGATTAAAAATGAAAAAAAAAAAGCAATTTTATTTGTAGTCTCCACCCACACAATTAGTGATTATTGCAACAAAAAAATAAATAATGCAAATGAAAATGCATTCAAAATATTCCATGTTTAAAAAATATAATTTTATCTTGCATTCCAGATGCATAAAAGATGTGCAGTTGTACAGTTTAATTATTTTTAATGTCAATCACATTTGGCATAAAATTCCCACTTTGAAACAGATGTTCCTTATTTTAGTCACTTTGAAAATGAAAGTTAAAATGTCAAAAGAATGATAGCAACAAATAAAACTGAACAGTTTTGGTGAATTATTATAGTTTAAAATAGTAAGGGTCAAAAGGAAGAAGAAAATTTCTAATAGTGGGATGAAAACCAGAATATGAAAGAATTCCAACTTAAGTCTATTGGTTGATTCATTTTTTTTTTTTTTGGGGGGGGGGGGGGTCTATTAATCTTAACTAAAATCTGAAAGAGGGGTACCTCAGTGTGGTGTAATAGTTAGCAAGCCTGTCTCGTTAGGACAATTACGACTGAGTAGTGAGTTTGATTCTCACAGAGCGCTCTATATTTTTAGCCTTGTGCCACATCTGAGCTAAATTTAGAAAAAAAAAAAACCTGAAAGAGAAAAGTCTAAAAGTCTAAAAACAGGTGACTTACTTGATCTGAATAACTATTGTGATGATCATGACAGCCAGCATAATATAGAAAATGAAATATTGAAACTGGGGAATGCCCGATATTGACAAGTGAAGCATGCTCGACACGGCCTTTGCTGAAATGACTGTAAATGAGGCTGAAACACAAGATAAAAATATCAGGACAAAAACGAAGCAGAATTACTCTTGGTCTTGAATCTAATAAAAAAATTTAGAAAAGCAAAGAAAAGTACATCTCTTGAATAAAAAGTTCAAAAGGTTGTTGTGTAAAATATTCATAGGTCCTCAATACTTCCTGTCGTAAACTATTGCTTGAGTTAAGGTTCTCCTCTCTTATAAATAGTCGCTTGGTCAATGATTCTAGCAGTTTGCACTTGACAAGTAGGTGAGAGAGGCTTCAATTAACTTCAAGTCTCCCTTCAGTTACTCTGTTTCAAAAATTAAGAGATGCAATTCAACTTAATTTAGCTTAATGTTTAACTTGACACAATTTAAAAAAATTAAATCTATTAAAAGTGCTTCAGTATTTAAAAAAGAAAAAGTTTAACAAAAAGTATTTTCCTTTTATCCAAAAGGAGAAAGGATGGTTAGGATTGTGCATCAAACAAGAATTTTGCCAATCTTTTTCTTTTCATTAATATTCACCCAATACAAGGCCAAGAGCCACTCAAGGTAGCGGGGGAACTGTGTAGAGTTATATTAGCATAGGAAAGGACAAATTTTAGGAGCGGAAGTAGACTTTAGAAGGAACCAGAAACCCAATCTTAAACAGGAAACAAGGGATAAATTCCTTGATTCCTGTTTAAAAGACTGCAGACAAGAGTGAATCGGACAGTAGGTGAACCTATTCATTCTTATTGCTTTGTTTTTCAGGTGATATATCAAAAATCAATATATTTCCACTACATGTGGATTATCAAGGTAAATTAATTTATTAAACAATTCTGAGATAATATCCATTGCTCTATTCACACATCCAAAATACAGCACTTGGTATTCGCAAGCAGTCACCAGGAAAGGACTGACCAGGCTCAACATGACTTAACTTCAATAACCATATGGGAATCCACGTTTCAATGTGACATGGCCATAAGTCTCTAACTTGTGTTTATTTCATTTTAATTTCACTTGTGATTTTTAGAGCTCATTCTTAAGGTGCTTCATTTAGCAAAACACAGGGAAGCAAGTTTGAGTCTCACTGTGGCAATAAAAGTTTCCAAATTGCACGAATTGACGGTGTGAGATTCACATGTCTTTCCACACGGTTCACCCACATTCCACACTCACACATGTACGTACATACTCTTTTTACCTCTATCTCACCTGTTTCTTCATTCACGAAACACGTGGCTTTCACGTGATGTTCCTTTGTTTTCCCGCATTTTTGTGAGGCTTATAAAAAGTGGGGACACGTGTTAGCAGTTCCAGCAAGGCAGTTGACAGTTTGCTCAGCTGCCCACGATAGTGGCTAATGGACACGTTTCTCAGTGTTACCTAACTCACTTTCACACACCTGCACCAATTGCAGAACACAACTAGCTGCTATTTATTTCTTAAACACACATGTGCACAATCCCTCACATCTTCCAATTGGAACTTTCTTCAATTCAACAGTATGTACATTACATTCTTTCCTTCTTTCAGGAACTTTATTCATTGACTTTACTTCATGTTTCTTAACATTACAAGGGAAACAACTTTCCTCCTATTTGCATGATTAATCTCAACTATTGTAAATTTATTGTTAATACAATTCATTGTTTGTTTTATTCAAGCGTTAATGTTGTCTTATTTCCAACACAAGAACGAATTGTAAACTCTAAATTCCTTTACAGAGTCCCAGACTCCGCAACATCGGCTTCAGAATTTTCAATAAGATAATAAAATAAAACTGAAATAAAAATATACAAATTAAAAAGTAATAATAACAGAAGTACTTGCAAACAAATACAAGACTTAGGAGAGATCGACCATTTATGACTTAATAACTTTTTGTGGTTTATTAAATATTTGATGACAGGGATAGTTTATGAAATATTCACTTGAAAAATTTTGTTTTGCATAATAAGACTAAGTTTTACAGACACTACTATTTAACCCATAGTGGTAGAGTAGATTGATTTAAACATTCCTCCAAGGCATTCGTCCCTAAGCGAATGTTCCTACCCAGGAAAGATGATGGATAGTTCATTATTACTTTGTTTAACTTCCAGAGGAGATGTGTTTACTTTTACCAGAGATGTTAACATAAGACACTATCAGCATTCAACATAGAGATATCAACCTGTTCATTGACATAGAAAAATTTAACGCTACAGTTTTCTATACACACATACACACAGTGATATATGTAGACAATGTGGACAGAGGACTCAACACTGCATAGTGGTTGTCTGTTTGACACCTCAAACGACCTTCAGACTATGTGTCCCTATTTCCGCAGCATCTATGTTGGCAATTGTGGGATTAAGAAAATTGGTGCAAGAAAGAAAACTGACCCTTCACACGTACCAAGCCATCATTCTTTCTCTGCTTGTGTAGAACCCATTGTTAATTATCTTGGTATTATTTCAAACTATTCTTATCATCTTGGTTGAAATAGATGTTATTATAGACACATTGTTTCGACCAAGTACCCTCTGTTCATCATCAGGTGTCCATTGATCAGCTGATATGGATTATCCGTTGATTATTGTGATGTATCCTGTGCAATCAGTTGAAAATTACTCCTCTTGGAAATAAATACTAAAAATTATGAAAAATGGTACAAACTCAACAACAGAACCAATTGTCAATACCATCTGACACTGAATATAAAAGGCTCCAAAAATACACCACAAATGTCTTTTGGGATTGTGGTTTTGTTTTTATGGCATATCAACCTCAGTGGGTCATTTATTGCCAACTAAATTTTATTTATTTATTGCTGGTAATACCTTTTTCTTTCAACAATTTATTGTTGTTTTCATATAAGTTTTGTGTCTAGTAATGCGTTTTTTTTTTTTTGAGTATCAAGATTCATTGAGATTTGTTTTTAAGGGCAGGGTCCCCAAGTCCTACCCTTGTTATTTAACCCATAACTGGAGGGAAGGGACGGATTAATACCTTTCCCAAGGGTACCAATGCTTAAGTGAATGCAGAGTATTCAACTGGAATTCAAACTCGGCTCATCGATTTCTCTTTCCGAGCCGATATCCACTGCACCACAACACACAATCCATCACTAAACGCTTACAGCACCTGGCATTCCCAAGCGATCACCCATCTAAGTTCTGACAAGGCTCAATGTTGCTTAACTTCGATGATCGAGCGAGAACCGGTGAATTCAACGTGATATGGCCGTAAACCCTTTGGGGATGGTGGTGTAGTGGTGCAGTTGATTATATATGTGTTACTATCATCTGGTTGTTCTGAGTTCAATCCTTTGATTTGGTAGTGATGCATCAATTCCAACAAGAAAATGTAATAACTGATTTCACAGAATATATCACAATAATCAACAGACAATCAATGGCTACCTGATGATAACCAGAGGGTACTTGGTTGAATTGTGTTGTCTAGAATAACATCTATATCGATCAAGAAGAGAACAATAATTCAAAATAATACCAAGATATTGAAAATTACTCATCTCCGAAATAAATACTAAAACCATTGTTCGCTGATTTTAATGAAACAGCCTTTTTAAAAACACACAACTGACAAATTTCACTCGTATTTCTGTTGCTTAATATTCATGTAAAAATACATTTTTTTTATCATTCCATCCTAAACAAAGCAATAAAACCACCAAGACAGAGCGTTAAGAAAAATGAGGAAAAGAAAAACATTAAGAGAGAAAAAACAATAAAAGAACAAGAATTAAAAAGACAGAAGATAACGATTGGCATTACATTTAAATTTTTGAAGATCAAATTGAGAATATGAGAAAAAACATTATGAAGGAGAGAGGACAATAAAAGAACAGGAATTAAGACAGAAGATAACGATTGACATTAAATTTTTGAAGATCAAAGTTGACTGGAAATAAGAGTTCCACATGCGAGAAGTGCAAGAGAAAAACAGTTTGTATAGGACTTACAGTTATGTCTAGCCATTTCAACTGTACAATGGTGAGACCTAGCCGTCAATCTAGTTGTTGTGGAGTAGTTTTCGCACTGAAGGTTATAATCGTGCTATGTCGTTTGCTAATCAACTTAACGTACCCAAAATATTAGGAACTTGGTAATCTTCCACTGAAAGCTGACTCCTCCTTATTCAACTAACTACCGACTAATATCAACTGCCTTAGTCCAACTATGTTCAAACTGGAACTAACTAGTACTGCTACTGAACTCTTATAGAACTCTAAAGAACTCTCTAGAACTTCTAAGAACTGTTAACTTTTATTAATATAGGAAGGAGAGTCCATTATCTGAGGAATAGGTGTATTTCCCCATAACACTAGTACAGCACAAATTCATAAAGCCTATATGTGCCACAGAGGAAAGCTCGTCAGAACAATCACCATGAGAGACTTTATTGAAGAGGCACAGGGAATTTACGTTACAGTGACCGGAAAGTGACTGAAGGTCAACTGCCCAGTCAGCACCAATAACATCACAGATCCTTCTTTGGATTTTATCAAGAATCTCTAAATACGTTGTACTAAAATTACTTAAATTTTTTATGCTTGGATTTAATAAATAGGAAAGGATGAAATTTCAATCTTGAAAAGTGCATAAAATAAATCAAACACTTTGTTTAACTTCAGCTTTTTTTTCAATTGCTCAAGAGCCAATTAAGATTTAGTACAATTGAAGAATAACTGTTGATAAACGAGTTGTTTACAAAACCAAGATCATGTATAAAAACAGAATGTGACAGGTGCAATGAAAGTATGAGTTTTTTGTGACAATGAATTTAAATGTCTGTATACGTAAGTGAACAATAACTTCAGTCAATCATGCAAAGCATTTCTCTCCCCTCCCCGCACCAAAACTGCTTCGGTAGCAATGATCAATTAGCAATAAGAGTTAATAAACTTCATACATGATCGGCCTGTGAGTCAGCAACCAGAGTTAAGCACCAAGAGAGGATCAAATTCAATATTCCTAACCCATAACCAGAGCCTGGTCAAATACCTGAGGCCACAATGACAAGCTTGCCTGAACCCCCAAGGCCACAACAGACAGCCTGGTAATTTGGTAGCAAATCAACAAATCTAGTTAAATAATTGCGACTTCTTTTTTTTTCACAAATTGAATTTTTCTTAAATCAAGAAATGTGAGAAAAGCATCCATTTTTTTCTACTTTTTGTGATTTATTTTTTTTTTACTTTAAAGATTATTTTGCAAACAGATTTTTTCTTTTCCTACAAACAAATAAGAATATCATGGACAGAGCAAGTGAGAAACAAGAAAGTTTTAATAGGAACTACAAAGGTATGGTTTGTATTACTCAGAAAGATACAACTGAAATTTTTAGGATTTATAGAAGAAAGAAGGCTTGGAGACTAACATTCACAACAAAAGACAAAGTTGTGAACAGCCATGATTATTCACAACCTGAAGAGATATAATGACAAATGGAAATAGATGCTTTCAGATGGCAACACACTAATCACAAACTGTCATTGCAGACATTTTAATGAGAGTTCAGGTCAGAGTTCATAAAATAGATGACAGTAATTTGTGCAGAAAGGTTTCTCTAAATCTGATTAAAAGTTTTAAGATTTTCTTGATAACTCATTAGTGCTACGGTTAAAGTGTAGGACCAGGGGCCAAATCTGGGTACAAAATGACCATTTTGCTTCAGGCAAGAAGAAAAGAAAAAATTTTTTCTTGACAAGAATATTTTTGATGAAAATCTACAAAAATACAAAGATGCTTTTCAAATTTAAGCAACATTTTCTCTGGAAATAGAAATCATGTTCTTGTAAAATTCAGAATATTCAAACTGATGAGGCTAGTGTCCTGAACAAATTTGAATATTTCAATTTTACAAAATGACCTGCTGACATCATCATCGTTTAATGTCCACTTCTATGCTAGCACGGATTGGATGGGGTTTTCTTGATGGCTCTATAATTGAACCATCATGAAATATTGGAGTAAGTTTTAGAGATGTATGCCCTTACTGGACACTCAGTGTTTTTATCGAGACACTATCTCTATTAAAATTATCTACCAAGGTTAAAGAGTTCAGCTTTCCCTATTCTACAGAGTAGGAGTAGAGGTTTTTATATCAAAGATTTCCTTCTCTTAGATAAGTTGCTATCCCAAGCTAAAGGCTCTAACCTTTTCTTTTCCTCTTAAATGACTCCAGTTTTCTTGAAAGCAAAACTGTTTTTAACAATCTGTAATAATCAACGCAAAGATGACTGTCCTCGAACTTAAAACTTCCTTTAGAATAAGTTGCCTACCGTTCCCTAAATACACCAACATTTATTTGAATGATAGGCAACAAGATTTTTTAAAAAACAAAATAAGTTGGATTAGATTAAAAAAATCAAATCTGTGAATGAACAGTCTAAGTTGATGAAAAGGCAAATTTAGTGGCTGTGTAGAAAAATGTTTTTGTAAATCTGAATTTGCTTTATTCTGTTGGGAATTCCATGGAAATAAGTAGGAGGCATTACTTTTGGAGTGTTCATCATCATCATCATTGTTTAATGTTCGTTTCCATGCAAGCAAGGTTAAAGAGTTCAGCCTACCCTATTCTACACAGAGTAGGTTTAAAGGATTTTATATCAGAGATTTCCTTCTCTTAGATAAGTTGCTATCCAAAGCTAAAGACTCTTATCCAGCCTAACTTTTTCTTTTAAATGACCCCAGTTTGGGGGATTAATTATTTGCCCATAGCTGTGACCCTAACAAGTGCTACCATCCTGGACGAGGGCAGACCTGGAAACAACAGCAATTAACAACACCCCTCAAAAAAAAAAAAAACCCACAAATCTCCTGATCAGAGGCCTTGTTGCTGAACTTAGTTTATAATTGATTGAAGGAAATAAGCATGTACATATTTAAATTTTTTTTTTCTTAAGTACTACTTGTTTGAGACCAATAAATTTGAGACCACAATTTTTATGCACACATCCTATTAGCCTTTGACCTCCTCCTTGAAATCCCTGGAACCATTTCTGAATTGAACTCACTGGTCAGAATGACTGAAGATACTTGACAGGTCCTTTTAAGTGAGCCAATATAAAACACTTGCTCTATAGCTTTGTACTTATTGACCAAAAGCCTTGCTGTCACTTATGCAGGTCAGATTTGAGCAGTTTCTATTGAAATCTCAAAAACTGATTTTTTTTGCATATTGCTCAGATATTATGGTGAAACACACCCATTCCTCAGATAATGGACTCTCCTTCCTATATTAATAAGAGTTAACAAGAAGTTAACTCAAGTTCTGGGGAAGTTCTTAGGAGTTCTATTGGAGTTCAGTAGAACTATTAGTTAGTTCCAGTTTGAATATAGTTGGACTAAGGCAGTTGATATTAGTCCGCAGTTAGTCGAATACTAAGGAGTCAGCTTACAATGGAAGATTACCAAGCTCTTATCATTTTGAGTGCGTTAAGTCAAATAGCAACCGACATAGCACGATTATAACCTTCAGTGCGAAAACTACTTCACAACAGATGTATAGAAAACTTATAAAAGAATGTATAAAATCAAACTGATTTTTGGTAAAAATTGTTACCAGGAGTCAGTTAAGTGCCATATGTGATACATGCTTTGGGTGATCATGTCTTGAAAGAGACATGACTGACTAGACAGAAGACTATCCCACAGTAGGTTGCCATTGCTTTCTGCAGTAGACTGGTTGCCAGCCAAGGCTGTAGAACCCAATATGTTTTATTATTTAACCCATAACTGGAGGGAAGAGACGGATTAATTCCTTTCTTAAGGGTATTTGTGTGTAAGTGAATGCAAGGAATTCAAACTCAGCTCCCCAATTTGTCATTCCAAGTCGATATTCACTGCACTACAAGGCACATCTGCTACCAGGAGAGAAATTCTAAAAAAGAAGTGCCCCCCCCCCCCCCAAATAAAACACATGAACACAAACCAAAAAGAAGTTAAGTGTATTTCTTTTTTGTCTCTATTTTTTCAGTCTAAAATCCTTATTTTTATTTTCAGCCACTGTACTTTCCGGAATGTCCAATTTATGACATGTACTCTCCTGAACCACACAATGAATTCTTGACTGTGTTTAGTGAACTACATTAACCTCATCAGTGCTGCCATTTTGAACAGCAGCAGAAGAGGAAAATAATGTTTTTAGACAAGAAAGTCATCATTTCTTCTATCAAGATTACTAACTCCCAAATGCTATTTATGCTTATACTTGGTCTACTGATCGAGTGATTTCAGCAAAGTGTGTGTGTATATCCCTTCAACCTTCTTATTCTCCGGAACTATTCCTGGTCTTATTTTGACACTATTTCATAAAGATTAGTAAACAATTCACTCACTAAACATGGGTCAGCCATACCTGACTTAAAAACATCACCACTAATTACAGTTTTTTTCAATGTCTTTCAATTGTTATTTTTAGAAGGTGGCTTATATAATCATTGTTTTCCACCACAACTGTATAGAATGTAGTCAAAACATTACGATGAAGAAACACAAAGACAGGAAATTAGTTTGGAACCATTCAAATACAACAAATACAGTAAAAATATAAAAAATTTAAAAATTTAAAAAAATTAAAAAAAAAAACCTTTTAAAAATTAAAAAAGAAAGTTTGGCATATGTAAAAAGGCAATCTTATTTTTTTGGAAAATGAAAATTATTTTTACAAATAGAAAATTAAAATTGCAAAAGAAATTATTGCTTACCTGAGATTGCAGTAATTAACAAGTAGACAACAACATGTTCAATTTGCATTTTGTACAGGAGAATAAACAAAGTAAGTAATCCAACTGCTTCGATACTCTGCAAAATAATGAAGTTTGAAAGGCAAGAATAAAAATAGAATTTCACTTGATTAAAAAAAAATATAAAAATAAAAATAAAAAATAAATTGTGAATTTATCACAAAGACAGGCACTATGTCAGAGATTCTATGATGGTTTAATCACAAAATTGAACTGCAATATTTGTTTTAAATATTTAAGATCATGGAAAGTCACAATTTATAGAACTTGCAATATTGTAAAAATTTCAAAATTGACCAATTTATGTTGAAGAATTTGAACTTGAAACTCATTAGAGAAATCAATTTGCAAAGTTTAAAGGAATTACAATTTTAGTCTGTCAAAATGGTTAAATGAGAAGAATGATAAAAATAGATAAATCAAAAATAAATTAAAGAAGAATTATATACAACCCAGGATGTTTTTCCCGCCTGAATCCATCCTGCATACATACAAATCAACCATTCGTCCATGCATGGAATACTGCTGCCATATATGGTCAGGCGCCCCTGCCATTCATCTCAATGTTCTCGACAGGCTCCAAAGGAAAATCAGTAATGTGATAGGTACCGACTTGGCGGCTTGACTACAGCCATTTCCCCACCGACAAAATGTGGCCTCCCTTTGTCTGTTCTATAAATACTTTCATGGCTTCTGCTCCAACGAACTTAAGTCACTGGTGCCTCTGCAACAGGTGTTTACTCGTGTAACCAGATTGGCAACTGGGTCCCACCCATTCACAGTTAGATTAACCAAATGCAGACAACAATTCTATCCCTGCAGCTTCTTCTCTCACATTTCCCACCTGTGGAACTCACTCCCATATTCTTGCTTTCCTGACGGCTACAACCTCCAATGTCAATGCAATGCAATGTCAATACTCATCTATTAACTACTTGACTAGTTCTTTCCCCACCCCGTATATCCTTTTCTTTCTCTCCACCTTTGATCTGTCATCACACCCGTATTCCCATCCTTCTCTTGCTCCTTTCTAACTGGTTTGTCTTCCTCTTCACTCTCTTCTAATCTTTTTACACTTATATAGCCCCCTGCACATCAGTGGCATTAAAAAAAAAAAAAAAAAAAAAAAAGAAAACTATCTCCTTTTTTAACTCAACAATCTCTAAGTTATTTGTTCAGTACTGCTGTAGCCAGGTATTGAACTCACAACTCTTTGAGTTAAGTCACTGGAACTAACCAATGTGTATATCCACTGGGCCTTGTGAGTTGTGAGTAGAAGTAGCATCACACATGGAATGAGAACAATCTACCCCAGTGATCAAAATAAAGTGTTCAGTCCAAAATTCCTAGAACCTGAAGAAAGCTGGAGTGTGCAACGGCCGAAATATCATAAACATGGCAATAAAGAAGAGGACAACAATCTAAACAATGTAAGTAAAATTAATTTTGACATGAAAGAAAAAAAAGAATTTTAGAATAATGGGAAGAAAAAAAAATGGCTGCTTTCTCAGTTTTCAAAGAAAAAATAAAATTTGGTGTTTGTAAATAGAAAAATTTTGGTGTTCATTTCCTTTCCTCGGTTTCATGCCTTCAATTCCGTGGGAACATACTTACAATATAGACAATAAAAGATGGCTCTGTGACTGCATGTGTAATCTCATCACCATTTAGAATGTGTTCCTTCTGAAAAGAAATAAAAAAAGGTTTCATGGAGACAAGAATAAAAAGACAGATTACTGACAATAACAAAAAATTTAATGAAATGGAATTGAAAAGTTTGGTAATCATTAGAATCTGCTCCAAAGACAATAAATTCAATCTGCAACATTCAAGATCAGATGCCCAAATTATTAGACATGCAACCAATTTATACATGATTCTAAATTCATAAGCAATTTAGATTTTATACAAATGCTGTTGGAAGAAAAAAGTCAGCAATTGGGTCAAAAAAAGACTGTCCATTGGCACTGAGGTGCAACCAAAAAGAAAAGATTTGATCACATCTCAATTTGTGAAAATTCCACTCTAAATTTATTCATAGCAATACAAATAGGACAAAAATGCAAAACATCCAATCATTCTTGCAGTCATCTTTTTAAATTAAAAATAACATGACTTATAATTGAGAAAATGGTTAGATTACAAAATTGGACCTTCAAGTAATATTTAGGATAAGAAGTCTTAATTACTATTGACAAGAACTACATTACTAAATGCTATTAGCAACAGGGAAGTATTTACAAATGAAATCAATTGGAACACAACGTGTGAAAGTTTATTTAAAATAAAGAAATATTTATTAAATAAAAAAAAACATGCAAAATTTGAACACAAATTTTTAAAAAAAGTAGATAAAACTGGTTGTCAAAACCATCGCTGTTCCAAAATAATTCTTTAATAAATCTAGTTTTTAATTATCCAAGTTCATGAATAGTCAACATGCAATTTAGATGAAGCACACAATTCGCACCTGTTAAATCTTTGACAAACCGAAAGCCACAATTTTTTTAAAAACCAAAAGTCACACAGAAAAAAATAATAACTTACTTTTGATGCAAATATCACAAGCAAACAGGCACCAACAATGGCCAGAGCAGAACCTTAAAAAGTAAAAAAGTTACATGAAAATAAAAACTGCCTTGAATATACCTGAATTGAATGTTATCAAAAAGGCAGTATATAACTAAAACCAAAAATTATGTCTATAATGTACACAATATCATTTCTATGCATGTGCGCACACACACACACACAGAGGATAATAAAAAAAAAAAGTGGGTATAGTCTATTTTCATAAAATAAAGAAAATATTGGTTTTGCATTTATTTGAATGCACTGTTAATTAATCTTTCAAAAATTATTAAAAATTGCATTAAGTTTTCTGCATTATCCTTTTTGATTATTACAGGTTGATGGGAGCAGCAACATTCTATGTAGCCACTACAGAATGAGTGACCACTTGACATGCTGATGGATGTAGGAACTGTAAAGATGTTGATGTGTTAAGGCGTTGTAAATTGCAAGAGACATCATTATATGAATTGAGATTTATTTGACATATATTTACATTAAGAGGATATACATATTGCTCTAAGGCATGCTAGGCGTGAAGTGAAAGTGTTATTTGTTGATTCCTACGCCAAGGAGTTAGATGTAAATTGCATGTAGGAAAATAGTTCCATGATATTACTACATCCCCCCCTTACCAGATAGAAAAGAAAGACATTGTTCAGATGTTTGTTATGTGCGGTAGTACATGTGTTATTTGTATCTTTTTGGCCTATGTATTTCACGGCCACTTCTTGTTGTGTTGTATGTTGATTGTTTTGGGGTTAATTGGTGTGAGATGTTGCTTGTGTTAGTATGTCCAGTTTGTGATGAGGTGATGTGATCATTAAAATGAACTTGTTTATGGGTGGATGTTCCTGCTGTTCTTATCTGGACTGTTTCGTCTTTTTGTAAATCCATCTGGTAGTCGAAGGATGTACGATCTTGGTTCTGCACATTTACTCAGAACCGTTGCTGGTTTCCATTTCCCCGTTTGGTTATCCAGCATACGTATATCTTGTCCAGGGACAAGTGCTGGTGAATCATGAGCTGTTCTATCATGATACACTTTCTGCATATCCTGTCTGTGTTTCAGTTGTTCATCGATATGGTCAGGGTTGGGAAATCTTAAGTTTGGAACTTTCGCAGTTATGTTTGATCTCATAATACGATTGTTTAAGAGTTCAGCTGGACTTGGGAGGTTGTGGTTGATTGGTGTTGTTCGTAGGCATAGCATTGCTAAGTTAGGATTTCTTCCTGCTTGCTTTGCCTTAGTTAATGTTCTTTTGACTATTTGAATTTGTTGTTCAATAAAACCATTCAATTTTGGAAACTTTGGTGATGATGTTATGTGATCGAATTGCCATTGTTTGGCAAATTCTTTGAATGCTTCACTGGAATATTTTGGCCCATCGTCACTAACAACTCTAGTGGAAATACCATGTTCGGAGAATATCTGCTTCATTGCTGAGATGACCATATTGCTTGTAGTCAGGCCAGACATTTTCCGTATAATTAGAAATTTGCTGTAATAATCAGGAATTATTAGGTATTGCAGTGGAACAAATTAGTGTTGACAACTTCCCATGCTCTGCTGGGGATGTCATGTGGCTGTAAAGTTTCCTTTGGTTGTGCTGGTAGATTTTCCTGGCATATTGAGCATTTCTTGATCATGTTCTCAATATCAGCATTAATCTGCTCCCAGTATACAGCATCTTTGGCTTGAAGACGTGTTTTTTTCAATACCTTGATGGCTGTAATGCAGCTGGTCCAAGATGATTTTCTGTTGGGTTTCAGGGATGATAATCCTTGATTCTTTCATGATGATACCATCGTTGACAGATAGTTCATCTCTATATGGCCAGTATGACCGTATTGCTGGCAGTAGCTCCTTAATTGAGTCTGGCCATCCTATTGTTATGATTTCTTGTAGTTGATCAAGTATTGGATCAGCCTTGGTTTTCTTTCTTATCTCATTCAGGTGCTCACTCCTGAATCTCACCAATCGACTCGAACATCTAGGTCAATCGTATCGATGTTTTCAGTGCTGGGGAGACGGCTTAGAGTATCAGCTAGAGTCATTTCCTGGTATGTACGCTATTTGCATCTGGTATCCCTGTAACTTTATTATCATTCGTTGTAGTCTAAGAGGTGCACTAGTCAGTGGCTTCTGTAGTATCATGATGAGTGGCTTATGGTCGGTGAGTACTTTAAATTTACGCCCATATAGATATGTATGAAATCTTTGGACACCAAATACAATTGCAAGAAGTTCTCTTTCTATGCATGTGTACCACTTCTCAGTGTCTGTTAGAGACTTTGATGCATATGCGATGGGTTTTTTGTTTTGCATTAATACAGCTCCAAGTCCTTTCAAACTTGCATTGGTTTGTATTTTGGTATTTGGTATTTCAGCTGTGTTAAAATGTGTCAATGTAGAATCTTGGCTGATTACTGTTTTGAGTTTTTCACAACATTCCTTGTGGTGTTCTTCCCAAAGAAAGGGTGCATCCTTCTTTAACAGTCCTCTTAGTGTATGTGTCTTGTCAGCCAGGTTAAGAATGAATGGTGATAAGTATGTGATAAGACCTAAGAATTCTTGTAGCTCTTTCTTACAAGTTGGGTAAGCCTTGAGCTTTTCTGGGTCTGGGCTGACACCATTTTCACTATAGATCATCTTGAAGAAAGATATGCTTTTTGACTTGATTTTGCATTTTGTTGAATTAAACACGAGACCATTATCTGCAGCTACTTGCCTGAGCCTGTGTAGAATCTTGTGTTCTTCTTCTGTTTTGCTATAGACAACAACATCGTCAGCGATTCCTATTGCGCCATCAACTTGTTCAAGTATCTGGTCCATCTTCATTTGAAAAATATCTTGTGATACACTCAATCCAAATGGTAATCTCTGAAAACAGTACCTGCCATAAGGAGATTGGAATATTGTTAGTAGTTGAGATTTGCTGTCCAGGTGTATAGACCAATAACCAACTTTAGCATCAAGTTTAGAGAATAGCTTGGCACCTGCAAAATGGTGTGTTAGCTCTTCTACTGTAGGAGTTGCATGGTGTGGTCTTTTGAGCACTGTGTTCAGGTGTCTTGGGTCTAAACAAATTCTTAGACTCCCATCTTTTTTATGTGAGTATGCTACACTTGAAACCCAGTCTGTTGGTTCTGTCACCTTCCTGATAATATTGTTTTTGACCATGCTGTCAAGTTTCTTTTTTATGCTATCTTTTAGAGCAATTGAGGTTTTTCTAGATGCATCAATATGGGGCTGTATGCTTTTGTTGATCGATAGACTCACAGACCCTGGCATGGAGCCAATTTTATCAAACCAGTCTGGATACATCTGCATCAGGTCTTTGGTTGCATCGATTGGTGTTACTGCAGGAGTTTGGTGTGCATCTTTTTTTGACTGTGCAGTGAAGCGTAATTATTTTCAGCTGTTCTAGTGAGAGTAGTCCTAGAATTGCTGGCCCTTGTACATCTACAATGTAGAAAGTGCTGTTAAGCCAGTCTGATTTGTTGTATTTACATGGTATATTAATGCTACCATAACATTTTATTGGGGTGCCGTTGTATGCTACCAGTTTCGGATCCCTTGTTTGGATTTCTTTGTTGTTTGGGAAACCATCCACATCTAGTTTTTCTGGGAACATTCTACGAAATGTAGAAAATGGTAGTGTGTTTCCTTGGGCTCCTTTCAATTGCAACCTGTGGACTCCACTTCTGTTTGGCAATTTGATGTTTACGTAAACAAAAGCTTCACCTCTCTGAGTGATAGAGAATGCTTTGATGCTATTGAATGTTATGCCTTCGAGTTGTTCCTCTAATCCTTGGGTGTTGAATACTGCATCTGTTTGGATGGATTGCCTTTTCTTGGACTGGTTTCTTCAATGTTGTGGTTGATGCTCTGATTTTGATTTTCTATGGTCTCTGCTTTGTGACCTTGATCTTTGTTTTGGCTTGTTTGATAAACAAACTGTTACCCAGTGGATAGCTCTACCACATGCATTGCATTTTGATCCAAATGCTGGACAGGCTTCATGGCGAAATTCATGGCTTCTACCACAATTGAGACAGTTGCTTGATTTTTTAGAACGTGTTGGCGTTCTTATAGCTTCAATAGTGGTGCTTTTATCCTCGTTATTGTTCAGCATGACCCTAAGTTATTTTAGGTGTCAGTTAGAAGCTTCGTATGTTTTGCCAATACGAACAGTTTCTTCCAGTGTTAGAGTATTGTCTTTTCTTAGTAACTCTTTTTGAAGATCTGGAATTGGCGTGCTGGCAATAAGTTCAATTATCCACTGTTGTTGTTCAGATAACAAACATCTCTGTGTGAGTCGTCTACATCTATTTACAAAATCATCTAACGACTCTTCTTGTTTCTGTTTGTACGACATTAGTTTTAAACGATTGACTCTGAAATTTTCTTTTGGTTGTAGCTGCTCTATGAATCTATTAAAAATAATTTCAGGAGAACGTTTTTCCTCCTCCGTCAACAACCACGTGTTGAACCTTTTCAGTCCTTCATTACCGATTTGCAGTAAAATGTAGTTTACTTGTTGTTCTGTTTTTATTTTGTTCAGAATAAAATACAGTTCCAAACGTTGTTTGAATAGTTTAAAAGTTTCGGCCAGATTTGGAGTTTCCCAATCCATTAAAGGAATATCGTTATGAGACATCGTAGATAGACAGTAAACACATTGCGAGTCAGGTTGTTATGAAAAGAGAGTGGTAATAGCAGATTCAAAATGGCGGTCAATCGAGCACAAAAAGATCACACATGGAGAGTTAAAAAAAAGGGTTGAATTAAATACCTTGGCAATGTTTGGGTATTCTGTGAAAGACAACTTTTTTTTTCCTTTGCTTCGTTGTTATTTCCACTGCGTTTTTTTGTTGTTGTTGGTTTGTTCGGTTTCTGTTCGAAGTGTTTTTTGCATGTTATTGCAAATAATGGAACTTGATTTTTTTTTTCGTTGCTGAAAAAGTTATCTAATGTTGTTTCATTGTTTTTACATCCCAAGCTGCCACCATGTAAAGATGTTGATGTGTTAAGGCGTGGTAAATTGCAAGAGACATCGTTATATGAATTGAGATTTATTTGACATATTTACATAAAGAGGATATACGTATTGCTCTAAGCCATGCTAGGCGTGAAGTGAAAGTGTTACTTGTTGATTCCTACGCCAAGGGGTTAGATGTAAATTGCATGTAGGAAAATAGTTCCATGATATTACTACAGGAACATTCCATGTATCTAATACAGACTGAGTAACCCTTTAACATATTGATAGCTGTAGCAACATTTTTATTGCCATTAATGACTGAGGTATCATTATGACAAGACTTGTATAAGGCAAAAACTCTTAATCCCATTTTAAACTTAGCAATGATTGTTAAGTGCCGTGTTGCTGGAGATCTGTCTTTTCTTCAGTTTCAATCATAGAATCCATTTTGCATGAAACTAAATTTGGAAAGTGGCAAAATTAGATAATGATGGAGAACAACACTGTGTACCTCTTTGCTTATTAAGTTTCAATGGGGTCAACTTTTAAAATTTAATTCTCTTTTGAAAAAAAAAAAAAAAAAAAAAAAAAATCAGTGATGGATAGGGAGACAAAGTTTTACAATCAATTATGAATTGTTGGCAACTTTTTCTTTCATCTTCATTTTAATTGCTTTTCAAGGCAACAATTCAGATGATTTGAATTACTGCAATAAAAATTAACTGAAATTAAGATGGAAGAAATACTTAATGATGGATACCAATCCTTGATCTTATACAAGAAAAAACATTAAAATTAAAACATGGTTTAGTAATTTCAACTAACTCAGGAGAGCACAAACCCCAGACCAGAAATATGAAAGAAGGAAACCAGAAGTTATGTTGATAGATGATAAAGTAGGATTAATGTATTTTCATGTACAGATATCAGTGCGAAATAACATTCAGTTATAACACAGTGTTGATGTACTGAGATGAACTCCACCTGGGTGGTCAGAGTGTCTGTTTGAAAAGGGTTTATTAAACGTTTGGAAACTGGTAAGGGGGAAATTTGAAGCCGAGAACTAGAGAGGAATCAGATATCCTTTTTCTGTGACAATCGTCTGCAATTTTTATAATTATGATTTTGATTTTTGGTGGGGAATCCTTTGCCAGTAAAAAAGGCATTGTGTTAATATAAATGAATATGGGATGATAAAAGTCGGCTAGTTAAAGGGAAATTATTAATCATTCGTTGGGGGTGTTGACATTTATAAGCAAACAGTCATTTTGCTTAGCAGTCATTTTCCATGAGGGGAGCAAACAAGCTGAATTTGATAACACACACACAGAGGAACAGAGAGAGGGAGCCCTTCTGGCTCCATTTCATAGAAGTTAAATTCTGGAGACTTATTTTTTTCTCTTTACATTAAATTCTGTTAAGTTTACAGAATGTATTTGGTATGTTTATCAAAGAGCTTTTCTCTCCCTAAAAATGACCCTCACCACCACTCAATCAGAACCAGAAACCAAAAGTAAAGTGTTACCACACTATGTGGAAGTTTGATTTCATTGAGACAGAATCTGGGTCCAATTATTGACAATTGCTGTCAAACTAACAGGAGAAACTAGAAAAGGGGCCTGAACCTATGTTCAAGTGAAGAGTGGGGCAGAGAAATCTACTAGCCTTGTTGGCACTTGTTCCCGGACATGATGTAGTTGGCTGATACAAACAAATTACCCAATCCATCCCATTATAACTTCTGCAGCAAAGTAGCCAGTTATAGTCGAGTGCCATGACAAAGTGCTGACCACATCATCAGGTCAGCTTGTCCTGTTATATCCTGAAATTTAAAGGGCTTCTTTATTCTTTCAAGCAGTTTGAATATATATTTATTCATGTACTCACATAATTTCTAGAGAACAAGTGTTCTCACTAAAGGTTTTTTTAAATTTCTTCTGGACCAATTTCGTGCATTTATTTTGTCTCTTGCACCATACAAACAATTCTTGCAATTTTATTGGAATTACTCAATTTTTACATTTATAGAATTGGCTAAATTCATGTATTATAGGCTGATTTGGTTTCTCTTTTTAGGTACCCTCTTTATAGCCCTATGCCTATGTTATTTCACCAGCAATATTTGTCCCTTTCACTTATTAAAATGACAAAATCCCTGATAATGTTACTCTTCGACCTGTCATTTGTTATTGTCAGATTTGAGAAATACAGGAAAGCCATAGCCAAGGGGAAGATTTGAAAAATCATGGCTGGCTGACCATATCTAGAATGCAAAGAGTACACATTAATAACGTGAAAGGTACACATTAACAATTGACAGAGAGGAGGGAAGTTAAAGGAAAGATAAAATATCAGCATGTCAACCGGGCTATTAAAAATTGCAACAATCTGGTTTTATTTACTTAGCGAAAAAAAGAGATGGTTGCTTGGTGGACCTCTCACCATCTAAATTTTGATCACTCTTTAAATATATCATAATAAATGATGAAAAGTGGGTTGCATATGACAAGGTCCAATGAAAAAGAATGAATTAAGAAGGATGGATTACCATATGTTGTATATTTGTTGGTACAATATTTTTGGAAGCATCGATTTTTGATAATGAAGTTTATTTGCAATTAACAACACAGGTATTGGTTTAGGAGTTTGAAATGTGTTTTGTTGAAATGTTAAGCAGGTGTAATACATTTGGATTTGAGATTTTTGTTTTGTCTAGCCAGAGATCAAATGCCAGCTTCTGCACCATTTTAGATTTTGCACCAGAAGATGGCTGTCAATAGAATAGAAGTGACAACTAGCTGACAGTTGAGAAGTAAAATTTTTAGTTTGATTTCAAAAGTCCAAGTTCACCCATTGAGGTGGACAGATGTCCTAAATTGGGCTTAGCGCAATTTGTGTGTGTGGGGGAGGTGGTGCTGATAACTCTGACCAAAGAAGCTCCTTATCACGTCACTGCATGTCACAAGATGTCTTTGAAAAAAAGAAAATAAAATATCTTTATATTTTATTTGTTTATGGGACCGGCCTTTTTGTTTTTGAAAATGCATTTGTTGCAGATTATTACTGAAAGCTGATGAGGAAAAAGATGGCCAAAAAAAAAAAAAAAAAAAAGTTCATTAATCTGACATTTTATGAAGAAGTGACTTGTCCCACCATTGAAATTGTTCATGGAAAAGAAGTTAGTGAAAATTGTCTTCAGTGAAGGTCAGATCAAGTGGTAATCTCAGACAAATAAAATTGAAGTGTTTATTTGAAACTGATTTGTGAGAAGAAGTCAGGTTGAATGGTCCCCAACATTATGAAATATGATTTGAGAAAATTTAATTGTTGCTATGAAGTTGTGTAGAGTTAATTGTCATTGGCCCCATGGTTACAACATTGGTTGTTTAAGCATTGTTTCATTCAGTCATTGTTCGTCACATTGTGGGTCCCAGAATGATTATATAACACAATGGGTATATAACACATAACTGACCCCAAATGCTAAGCACCATGGAAGAAGATAACGTTGCATGTGTGGTGGGATCATCAAGATATTATCAAATAAGAGTTCTTAAAATGCAATGAAACATTATCAACTTCATTTTCCTAGTTCACCCTCTCAGTCCGCCTTTTTATATATCTGTTCTTTTAGGCAGGGTTCAGACACTATAGAAGTTCAGTAGACCATTTAGTCAAACTACAAAAATATATGTGAAGCATGTTTTTTTAGGTGGTAAAACAATGTTTTTCTTTCCTTTTTCACACACTCCTTCATTTTTCCTCTTTCATTATGCTTTGTTCGTTCATCTGTCAAGTTGATCCTATTTTCTCACCTCTTCTACAATTTCTCTCATCACAGTAACTGTCTCACCATCAACTTCATTTTCCTAGTTCACCCCCTTAGTCCTTCTTTTTATATATCTGTACATCGTCCTAAACCATTCAGCAATAGGGCAATGGGCTATCAGTTTTCCGCAGATTGAAATCAGTACACATTTCCCACCTCTGGAATCTTGTTTTCTCTTTTGAATGCCAGATCTCCTGGCATATCTTTTTGTAATTGGAGGCCTAATGCTATCCAACCCATTCTGGGGGCTTTGTTATCAAACCAAACTTTCCAAGGTGTTCCATGACTGTTTGCACAGGTACCACTGTTTTATCCACCAAAATGTCACTGATATATGAATCCACAATATTTTCTGTGCTATCCATTTTTTCTAGCACTGTATAGTTGCCGTGATCTTTGGCGCAACATTTAGTCGAAACCCTAGAGGGTGGGGGGTCAGACAATAAGCATTTCCCTTAAACTGGACCAACTGCTATTGCCACAATTTCCTTGCCACATGTATCTACAGATATGCAACTTTTAGGTCCACAATCGAGGAAGTTCCTGTCATTTGTCTCCCCACCAAACAAACAAAAAAATAATTTCATTTACAGTTTAGGTACTGAACCCCTCCTCCCACTCTCTCCCAATGACCTGTAAAACATTTTAAAGAGAAATTTACAAACAACTTTTAATATTAGGAATTATTTAGTAATAAGGCAACCAAGTAATTATTTCTGTTCATATAAAATTACATAAGAAAGTCATTCAAATTGATGATTACTTTTAATTATCATTTATTGAAAATTTCAACACTGGGGACAAGTAGAGATCTCATTAATATTTGATCAAATTGCAGATATTAGGATATCATTTTTTCCTATTTTAAAATCTGAAACCCTTACAACCCAACTAATTCATCTTATGACCGTGGCAGAGTGACGTCCGACACTTTGAATGAAAGCCACTGAGTCTCAAGTTAAAATGTTTTAATTAAAAAAAAGAAATTTGAGTTGCAGGTAAAAAATTTAACCTTAATGAATAAATTTAATACTTTGGAAAAACAGTAATGACTTATTTATTAATACAATGAAATATCTCAATTGTCTCAATTAAAAAAAAAAAAAGAAAGAAAAAAACTATGGACACCAATCACCCTGTAAATCACATCCAGTTGATATAAATCTTTGATTTTTTAATCAAGAATTTACAAACAGCTGATGAGGAAGAAGTGGATAGTGGGTCTTTGAAAATATCCAAGAAATAAAAAAAATTCCCAGCAATAAAGATATTGTGATAGCATTCAATGTTTTTATCCTTTCACATTAAGCAAGGTGATAAAGCCCCTAAGACACAAGCAGTTACTTGGAGTGAAAGATAAGAAATGACAATAAAAGAAAAGAATTCGAGGAGGCAGATGATTGATGTTCCATTTAAACTTTTCAAAGAACGAGTTGACAAGAAAGCAAGAAACTGGAAAAGAGTTCTATAAGTATTAGAGAAGAAAAATAAATATTAAAATAGAACTTACGGTTACATTTAACAATAGCGACAGTAAGATGATGAGACTTATGTACAATTCTAGTTCATATGTTCTAGTTCCCATATGTACAATTCTAGTTCATATGTTCTAGTTCCCATATGTACAATTCTAGTTCATATGTTCTAGTTCCCATATGTACAATTCTAGTTCATATGTTCTAGTTCCCATATGTACAATTCTAGTTCATATGTTCTAGTTCCCATATGTACAATTCTAGTTCATATGTTCTAGTTCCCATATGTACAATTCTAGTTCATATGTTCTAGTTCCCATATGTACAATTCTAGTTCATATGTTCTAGTTCCCATATGTACAATTCTAGTTCATATGTTCTAGTTCCCATATGTACAATTCTAGTTCATATGTTCTAGTTCCCATATGTACAATTCTAGTTCATATGTTCTAGTTCCCATATGTACAATTCTAGTTCATATGTTCTAGTTCCCATATGTACAATTCTAGTTCATATGTTCTAGTTCCCATATGTACAATTTGTTTGTGGAGGTGAAGCGGGGGTAGGGGACAATAAAAATAACATTTTAAAAAAGAAACCCCATTGAAGAGGAATGCTCATCAGAACAATTACATGAAAAAAATTTATAGAAAAGGCAGAGGGAAGCTACTGTAAAGCAGTGAAAAAGATGATTGAAGCCAAGATGACAAGTTAAGACTGATAGCATTGCAACTTAATCTGCTTCTTAGTTCACACAATGCTGGCAATCAAACATTTAAAGGAATTACACAAAACTCATTTCCTTTCATGCTGACAAATATCTCACAAACAAGACTGTTCTTTCATAAAATGTGTGACAGAATAAAATACATTCCTCCATCATAAACAAGCACAAACCAAACATTATGAAATCTTACCAAATAAATGTTCTGGACGGATTTTTTCTTTTAAAAACACGGCTGCCAGAAATATGTTGGCTGAAAAGAATAATTAGAAATTAGAATTTCATGCAAATAAAAAAAAAATTTAAATTGATGAAATATTTTTCAGATTCAAGAAACCAAAGGGAAAAGAATTTACTCAGACTTAAGATCTAAATTTGGAAATTCAGATTTTATTACATGAAAGGTTCTTAGCTAAATTACCAAAATCTGACTTTATGACTAAACATGAATTATTTTCTAGAAGGACTTCTTAGTGGGCCAGAGAAAATTTCAGAATTCCATTATGTGAGTATATAAGAAAGAATCACTAAGTCCATTGCCTGGCAAAGTCTGAAAATTCTACTACATAATAATCTGTACAGTCTAGGAAAAAATGTTGGATTAAGTGCATTAACAAGAAAGATTTCATTGAAAAAAACTATTTGTTTTGTAAAATGCTGTCTTCATTATTAGGCTACTGTCTTATTGATGTTGAAAACATTTTGTCCCAATTAAAAGGCAATTAAAAAAACTTAAATAAAAGTCAGGATTTTGAATGTTGTTTTCAAAGTAGTGGCAGTAAAAGTCTCCCCCACCCTTGGGAATTTGGGGTACTTCCATTCATGCTATTACTTCTCCTGGTTTTATGGACTGCGCACAAGTGGGGTGTAAAAAGACATGGACAAACGTGACTGCAATAAGACAAGGTGTTAAAAGAACGGCGCTTTCCCCATAAAATGGCTTTCATTTTAACCGCCTTCACTCCGTCTGGCAGTGTTTATTGGTTTAAGAAATGGTGATTAGAACTGGAATAAAATCTACAAATGCAAATCAATTTAGACATTTTTTTGGGGGTTCTTGAGAATTTTCCACAAAAATATTAAATTTATTAAATTGTTTATTTACAAGAATAATTTTATATTTACAACATTCTAAAAACTAATACAATTTGAACAATGCAATATTTTTCATTTACCAATTTCTAAAAAAATAGAGATGAAAACAATTTTTCATTCATAAATCTATAAACATTTCAAATTATTACAATAAGGAAATAAGGAAATTCTTATTAACATTTTATAAAGTTTGAATTGATTGGCAACCATTCTAATAAATAAATAGCGTTGTAAATTCTCAACCAAAAAAGAAAATTTATAAACTGACTTTCATACATTTAAATTTTAGTTCCAGTTCTAATCATTGCTTTTAAAACAAACTTTGCTCATTGGGAAGCGGGGGGGGGGTAGTTAAAAAAGGGTGTCAGGGAGAAAACTGTCCTTTTGACACACTGCCTTATTGCAGTCACGTTTGTCAATGTTTGCCAGTTAAGCTTAGTAGACATGACAGTTTTTTAGGCACATACAATTGTGACCTGAATATAAAAATCGAAATCTAACAAAATGAATAGAATAAGTAAAGAACAAATAGGAAAAAAGTGTCTCTAATCTAACATGTTTCACTTTACCAAGCTTCTTCCGAGATTTTTTTAAAGACAAATGATTTGAAAATTTTTAAAAATCCAAAGAAACAGTATATTGACTGAGATTTGATTTCATTGGTCAGATACGTGTCACATGTAATAAAGCAATGGATGAATATTTTTAAATGTAGAGAAAAAAAAAAAAACACGTCTGTTAATATGTTTATGTACTGTGTAATGAAAGCAATAGATGTTTATTTTAAATGTAAGTGTACATATGTATGTATCAAGTGTATTTAAACTATAAATGAATTAAGTGTGTTCGAGTTCAAATTACGGTTGAATCCCTTGCATTCACTTATACGCAAATACCCTTGGGAAAGGTATTAATCTGTCTCTTCCCTCCAGTTATGGGTTAAATAACAGGATAGATTGGGTTCTATAGCTTTGGCTGGCAACCAGTTTACTGCAGAAAGTAATAGCAACCTAATGTGAGATAATCTTCTGCGCAGTCAGTCATTTCTCTTTCGAGACATATCACTCAAGTGTGTATCACGTATGGCACTAAACTGACTGATATGTTGGTAACATTAGTATGCATGGGAATGACAAAATATACTAATAAGGACAGGAGATTAAATCTCTAACATATTTACTGGACTTTGTGAGTTAATATCATTGTGAAGGTGTGTGGCTTTGAGGGCTTTCTCCACATCATGGATCTCTTTCTTGCAATGATGTGAGAGATTTCCTGGTCTTCCCTCTCAAATGAGACATATATTTTCTTGACATTTGGCTGTCCAACATGTATACACCCTAAACACAGTTGAGACAAACACCTGTTTACATATCAGGGACAGCCACTAACATCTTATGAAGTGTGAATCTGTACCTGATGGTTAGAAGGTCAACCTTCTAATGCACCTGGTTCCTTTGATGTTCTGATATGACACACATGTGCAAAATCTACTTAAGGATAACCCCATTATATACTGGGAGTCACCAAATTCCTTTTATAACAAAGGGGTTTCTAATTTTGATATTAAATTTGATTTGGATCATCTCATATTTCCCTGCATGATTCACCTATTACAGATACAATATAGACACACTGGATATTCTAAATGTTGTGCATCCAATTCATTTCCATGGAAACTACAACAGATACAGGAGACACAATCACATCACTGGATACAGTGTCAGCATTTTTGCCATCAATGAATGTGAACCTGTGCAGGACTGTTTGAAATGTGACTTGTCACAAACATTGCAGTCACCACTGCTGAAAAGATCAACCCTAATTGTGTTTATATCCACTGTTTGATCTCCAAAAATGTCCAGAAAGCATAACTGAATGTCAATGAAACACCTCTTCTTTGAGTTTCATATCAAATATGATTTTGTCAAAGGTTCACCATGTCAAATAGTGAAAATTGTTTTGGTTTATGAGTGAGATTATTTACTGTTAATCTCACAACCCAGGGGTGCAAAATAAGCAAAATATATTTCTTGCAAAGATGTGCCAAGTTAGATTCCCTCTACAGGAGTTAAATATATGGCTCAATCAATATATACATCATATCTAAATATCCTAACATTAAAAATATAAATCAACATAATTATTTAAAAACAAAAATAAAGGAAAAGAAAAAAAAGATTGTAATTTGGAGAGAAATCAAAATATATCTGGAAAATAAAATATAAAAACATTTTTAAAATTCCATTTTTAAAAACAATTTAAAAGAACTGTCACAAGGGGTTTTCTTTTGTTAATTGTATTCATTGAAAACCAAACAAATAATTCCAGAGATTTGTAGTTAAGCAATAAAATCTAACATATGAAAATTATTTCAATGCTAATGAAAAGAGACACATTCATTTTCGATTTACTTGATATTCTCATCTTACAATTTTTGCATCTTCATTCGAGGTCTTAAAAATCATTTAAAAATAAAAGAAGGAAAGAAGAATCGATTTACCGATGACTGTCGTAGTTCCGAGTGGAGCCACTAAAGAGGCTGGGGCATATCCATAAGCAGAAAAATTCCCAAGTTCACCGAATCCCATCATCACTAAACCAAACCACCACAATGGATTGTGTAAATAATGCTGAGCTGTTTCAAGGTGAGCATTTCTCATGTGGGTGTATTTCTGTCAAAGAAATATTTCAGTTTTACTTCATCAAGACAAAACACAGGATTAAATTTAATTAAAATTACATGATGAACAGTATTGTCATTTTATTATAAGGAAAATCAATAGACACTGTCTTTCACCTGCAACTCAAAGAGATAAACAAACATTTTTCTTCTGGTTGTCATTTGAGACAAGTACATAAAGAGAAACAAGGCAAATTCATTATGGATTCACTTGCATAATCAATTTGCTAATAATTGTTCAATGGCAAAGGCTCTTGATGACATTCATTTTTAAATCTCTGACATAAAATTAATAAATACTGAGCATTATTGTAAAAATAATTTATTATTTAATAAAGGACCAGGAGGAAGAAAGTAAAACAAGAAATTAGATACTTGTATACATATGATAAAAGATGAAAGACTTTAGGGGTTAACAAAAGGGCTTTTGAAACAAGAAGTCAAGACCACATACATTAATGAAAATCACTAGTTCTTGTCTTGCTGAAGAGCATATATATATATATATATATATATATATATATATATATATTGATTGTTCAATACTTAGTTTTTGGTTCTAATAGAGTTAGACCAGTACACATTTGTATTAAAGAGTGTTCGATACAATTATATTGTATAACTTTTGAATATTTTCCATTTTTAAACAAGTTATTTTGCTACCCAGGTTTCTACCATGAGTGGTGTCTTCAGGCAATTTTTAATAACTTTAACTTATTAAAAATCACCTGAAGACACCACTCATGGTAGAAACCTAGGTAGCGAAATAACTCGTTTAAAAATGGAATATATATATATATATATATATATATATATGCGTGAGGGGACCAGTGTGGTTAAAACCTAGGTAGCAAGTAAGTAGTGGTGTGTATTTTGTTCTGTGACATATTGTTGCTCTGTATATTCAGTTCTTTTGTTTTGATTGTGAATTGACAACTTTTTGATCTACTGTCGGCTGGTTCAACCTTTTTACTGGTGTGGTATATAAATACTCACCAGTCACAATCATTTCAAAATAGCTGCTCAATACCTTGATAGATTGTGGTCCCTTATTGAAACGAAGAGTTACAATGTATGCCAAGAAAATGTTCCTCTCCCATTGAACCACCAGCATCAGTCTAAACTGTTGATACAAGGCAGAATGGATCCAGACTTTTGTTGTTTATACCAAATTTAGATCCGACTATGTGAATCAAGACTCATCAGAGTAGACAGTATTTTTTTAATCTTGTACTGATCCGACAGGGTGACACCTGGTGTGGTCTTCTGCTGCCGAAGCTCATCTACTTCAAGATTCAATAAACTGGGCATTCAAAGACACTTTTTCATATACTTCCATCATAGAGTAGTTATTTGAACTACTGTTTCCAGCCAGACAATTCTTCTACCTCTTTCATCAACAAAGAATTTCCATCTGCAGAATTACAGCACCCTGGATTTTCTTCTGATCATTTTCTATAAACTGTAGGCATAATTGTGCATGAATATCTGAGTGGATCAGCAGTTTTTAAAGACTCAGACTTGCCTGTCTAGCTACGATGATTATAATGCATTCAAAGTCACTTGAATCACCTTTCCTTCTCCCACTAATACATGAAATAAATTTTAACAGGTTGCCTTGATTATTTTTAAATGACTATGTCAATCAAATTGCTGCCACATTATTGTCTCTTTAAAAATTTGCATAAAATACCATTTTTTCAAGTGTATATAACTGGCCACAGAGAGAGAGAGAGTGTGTATGTATGTGTGTGCGCAGATATATATTAAGCATCTGTTTTTAGGTAATATTTATGGGGATGCTAATTTGAATATAAAGAAATAGTTACAATTTAATATTTTTTCAGTCAAGTCTGAGAGGATATAATGGCTTTATTTTAAAAGATTTATAATCCCTATGAATTAAGAACTCAAAAGCTCATTTATTTAGTTGTGGTAGTCAGAATCAAAGAAACTTGATTAAGGCTCGGCCTAAAAAGTCTTGTGTTACTGCAGGATCCTGATATGACAAGTCTAGGTTTGTGGTAATGAGGTTTCAACCCTAAGCCCAGGTCATTTGATAAAGTTGTTATGGTTTATAAAATGGCGAGCGTTCTAAAAATAAAAAAAGAAAAAAAGATAGACACACTGACGCCAAGAATTCAAAATTGGGCGGAAAAATAAGGAACCGTTTCTTTTGGTAGGAGTAGGAGTAAGAAGTAGGGGTTAAGGACAGTAGTCTTGTGTAGGAGATTTGAAAAGGGAAAGACGCTAGTTAGTTGACGACTAGAGTCCAGAAGGGTTAGGCTCGTTTACTACTATCATCCCACAGTGAAGAGAATTTAGCTAGTCTGCTCCTGTATCCACACAAAATTTAAAGGTTGTAACTTGATATAAAAACCTAAAGTTTTATACCAAAAATAAACATTATTAATTCAAGTTTGTGTTATCTTCTAATTATACCAAAACGAAGCAACACAACAAAGTCATTGTTGAGAACATTCCTGCACACATGCAATTCAACACATGTGAATATTGCTGAAGCTTTCAGGAGTGAAAAGTCATTGTTGCCTAAACAAGTACAGAAAATATCTCCAGATTTAAATCATCTCCCAGGTTTACATGTTTTTGCCAGATTTTACCTTTCATTTTCTCCTGGACTTGACTTACCTGAACATTTAAAGAAATACTGATCAAAAGATTTCCTGCAACAGCCAAGCAGCAACCGACTAATAAATCCTACAAAAGAAAAAAAAATGTTTTATTTGAAAATCATTTCTTTGTAATCAAAATGGCTGTTCAAATAAAAGTTGAATTTAACACCAAAATGCATTGAAGAAATGTCTTTTATATCCCTGGATAATTTGAAAAATTCACAATCTGATTTTAAGACAAAAAAGCAAATACTGAAAAAAAAAAAAAAAAAAAAAATTGGGGAAATTCTTCTGGTAAAACAAACTTATTTTTGTTGAAGAAAATATCCAATCAACAACATTTTTCATTCTACAAATAATTAAACCCATTTTACTCAAATAACTTAGAAATATCATTTAAATAAAAATTTTACCTTTGATTTTATTGAAATTTTGTATTCAAATTCTAATGAATAGAATTTTAAAAATCTTAAAACAAGTTCAAATTCAAAGTAGGTCTTCATATATTTTGCTGTAAATAACTCAGTATCTTGTGAAACAAACAAAATGTTTTATGATATTAATGTTTTATGATATTAGCAGCCATACAAAGACTATAAATTGATTTAATTAACCAAAAACATTTAAAGAATTGGACAATATCTCACACATGTGGAAAAACTTCCTCTTCATTTCCAAAAGATCATCTCAAAATGAATACAATTCTCTCCCTGGACAAATCCCTTGGAAAATTATCATCCACTCAGAACAGAGATTAAAATTTCTTCAAAGCTCACCCTAAAAATCAATATTTGAAAATTCCAAACAAATTCTGTACCGTTATTCTACACTTTTTTAAACAAATAGTTTGTGCTTTTTTGTTATTAGAACATTATCAGAACTACAATACCTTGGAACAAGAACTTGGAACCTTGAAATAACATTAAGCAAAGTGCAAATGTTCATTCCTTATCAAGAGAACTTCTTATAATCATATAACAACACTCATACCAACCATATTAGTCAGGCCACCAAGTTAGCAAAAACTTGGAACAGTGTTAGTAATACCTATAGCAGTATTAATATCCTTACTTGTACCTACCCACATTTTGATACGTATATAATTACTCACGATGTAAAAGCAAACAAAATGCAGATGAAGTTGCCAACAAATGGCACTTTCCCCACCCCGTTGGTCAAAAAGACAATGTTTAATGGGTTGTCTTTGCAGAAGGAAGGTACGTGGCTGCTAGAAAAAGGCCTGTGAAAACCCTGGGACATCTGATTAGGAAGAAGTGTCTACCAGCTTCCGCATGAAATAAGGATGGTAAGTTGAGTGGCATTAGCTAAGCAAGTGATTACTTTTGCTAGCCAAATGTTTTAGGCTTCATAAAAGCCGGCACATTTTCCATGAAGAGGCAGTGTGGCAACATACCATGTTACTATACAATACATTACCAAAAATTTCTGCTCATGTTGCCCAATACTATTTGAAATTTGTTCATCCTTGTTTTTGTTTCCAGTGCCTCACCTGCATGTGTGATGTTCTCGTGTGGAAGTCTTGTTCATGCACTACTTGTCATGATCCAGTGTTTGGTGTCTGTAGTGTTTGATTCCAGTGCTGCTGATTTTGTTGTCCCTCCTCACTTGCAGATTCCCGACCAATAAGAAGAAAATATTTCACACAAATTATCTTATTGCACACAGATTCATTAATTATTTTCTTAAGATGTTAGAAAATGACTCCAAACTGAAATTTCAGGACTATTAAAAAAATGTTTGAATTTGTTGCAAAAATTTCCAGCATCTTTTACTCTTCAATTTATAGCCTCATTATCAACTCAAAGTATTTTCTATGTTTTCTGTGATTTTCTGTTTTTCTCAAATTCAGTTTTCAAATTTTGAAGTCTTCTAGAAGATTCTTCACTTTTGAGATCTAAATCACATTGGTTTTTTTTTTCTTTTTTTAAATATTGCAAACTATATCCCAAAACTTGCTTGCACCTACTGCATTATTGCTAAAACTTAGGAAGTTCCCTGCTGGGCATCAGATGTACCTTCTTCCCAAATCAAATATTAAGTGTTGAATATGCATTTTATATTCAGCTATGATTTTCAAAATAAAATAAAATTATGATCTTTCCACAAAAAATTCTTAAAAAGAATTCACACCCTTAAGCAATCAAAACAGTTGTGTAAACTTCAAAGACACATCTAAGATTTCCCTAACATTGTATGAATGTTGGTGCTAGGAATTTATACAAAGCAGAGTAAATAGTTCAATCCCTAAAAAAAGCAGTGGTAGAAACAAGATCTAAGATGAGAAAGAGTGTGTGTGTGTGTGTGTGTGTGTGTGTGTGTGTGTGTGGTGGTGGTGGTGGGGGTAAAGTAACATTCTATTTTAAAGTCTACTGAAGGTTATTGAATAAGAGTTACTAGGTGATGGTTGGAGAGCTAAGTGAAAAAACGCAAGTCTAAATAAATCTCTAAGTTTCTAGATAGCCACATTAGCTACAAAGAACAAAACCTCTTTATCTCCAGTGCAATGATCTACTACTGAACCATCAAAGAATGCAACAGCCTTGAAAAGCAATCGAAGTGAAATTCTCTTTGGTCCACTTAACAAAAGCAATCAACTGGAAATTAAATTTGATGGGTTTTTTTGTTTTTCTTTCCAGCAGATTCTTTTTACATTTGAAACTCATCTAGAGTAAAACAGACAAAAACAAAAAAAACAAAAAAAAACTCCTCTTCCAACAAAATTGAAGGTCATGGCCAGAAATTTCATCAAAATGAAAAATACAGACAAACACGTAGATGTGCAGGTGTGGGATGTAAATAAAAAAATCCTTGACTTTAGAAATTATTTTGAACTCTGGACTTTTAGCAGAAAAGTTTTCGGAATTCTAAATGAGAAACCATCACTTTCTTTTTTTTGAAGAAACTTTGTTCACTTTTGCATTCTATCACAAACAAATACACCAACACACACACACACACACACTATTCACTTTGTATTCCATCTTTGTCTCTATTTAATCTTTACTAACTCTGCAAGAGTTAATGATTTTAAAAAAATATATATATATATATTTGCCCAACTCTACTGATTCCTATTTATGAAATTTTGTCTGCCATATTCCGAGATTTTTAATTTTTGTGTATTTACTATTAATTTAATGCCTCTGGAGTTTATACCTGAATAATGCAATGTGATTTATTTATAAGTCTTCTTACTGGGGAGGTTCCATTAATTTCTTTTGATTATTTTATTCAACTCGTATCAAAAAAACAGAACCATGACTGCTCCTCTCCTGCCCAATTCAACTTTATGTCATGCATTAATTTTTTTTTTTTTTTAATTGACTTAATTTTTATGGGCTATTTAAAGTGAAAGATATGTAAGGTTGTAGGGAGTTACCTACAGTCCCCAGTGTTACCAAGTGGTAACTTGAATTGAACTGGTGTTTTTCAACATGATTTGACCATAAGCCATGCATTAATGAATTGTTAGAATTTCTATTGAATCTGAGAGAGTATATATAGATTTTTAAAGAAGAGAAAAAAAAACAAAAAAAAAAAACAGATTTATCCTACCTAACAGATGCAATGTTTAATAATGTTATCAGTGCTTTTTGCAGTACAACTGTTCTTTTACAAGTGAATCATGAAAATTATTTTACTCCAAACAAAGCAATAAAGCCACTAAGATAATAAGAAACTGACTGTGATAAAGTATGAGAAAAAGAAAAACATTAAGGAGCAAGAACAATAAAAGAATCAAGAAGACATAACAATTGACATTGCATTTAATTTTTTGAAGATCAAAGTTGACTGGAAAGCAAGAAGCTAGAAGAGAGTTTCATAAGTGAGCAGTGTTAGAGAAGAAACCGTTAACATAGGACTTACTAGATAGAAAACAAATTTCTGAAATAAGGAATTCACAAATTAAGACATTTAACATTTATATTAAATTAAAAATATTTTTTTAACTTAAAAATGTCATGTTTTTTTGTATTTTTAGCTAAACAAAATTTTCTTTTAAGTTTAACCAAGTTTAATTTGATTCAGATTTCTTTTTCTAATTTGTCACATCTCAAACAATTTTAAAGTGTCTGATGTAACCTTTCTATATGACTGATAATAAAGGCTTTTTAAGCTGTTTTTTTACTGATGCTGAAATTGGATGTGACTTTTGTCCTCATCACCAAATGAAGCACCACATCCTGGGGTGCGTCTTTCCTCAGAATCAAGTATCCTTGTTCATGGCACTAAATCTAATGCCACACACTGGTAATCAGCTTTGTTATTTCAGTCATTGCTTCAGGAACATCCCCCAGGCATATTGTGTTTAGATAAGATCTGACAAAGTCCTAAGATCAAAGTTGAAATATTACAAGCTGGTGCCAGCCATATATATCATATAAAACTAAAGTTAATGGATTCAAATCTTGAGACTGACTACAATCTTAAATAATGATAAAAACCTTTTAAAAGAAAAAAAAAATTACTCTAATCGTAGGCTACACACTAGTAACTTCCTTCCTTCAAATTCTAATGCATTACAGGTGGTAATAAATATATATATATATATATATATATATATATATATATATATATATATATAATGTAAATTTTGAATCCCTCATTCGCAATGTTGATGATAGAACGTGAGTGTGTCAAAGTCAAAGGGTTGTTAATGTGTCCATTCACAAATATGACTTCAATCTACTCTCTCTGTGGAAGTCTAGGTGAGATCCTATGCAGACTGTTGTTCCAAGATTCCTAAGCATGTATAAAGGACTGAGATTTGCTAGTTGTGTCAATTGATGTATTGGTAAGTTTAACCATTAGTTTACACTCTTTTCAAACAAGACTCTTGTCTAGAAAGCATATAAGGTCAGTCTACTACTTCAAAGTTCACAAGATTTAATTTGCAAAACTTATTCTTTCTCTGAAACCACAAGTGAATGCATCTATTTATATAGAGAAACAAACATAATCACACAATCTGAGAATAAGCGTGATTGATTTTTTTCAGAAAGCCATTTACCCAAAATTATTCTGCCTAAGAGCCCACACCAATCTAATGGAAGTTCTTTTGGAAAACAAGGTATTTCAGAAATAGTTTTTGATTTCAGCCAAATTTACTTGTCATCATTTTGCCCAATTTGAAAACCATGGCGGGTGGTTGGTTGGGTACAGAATTGTACCCAATTACATTAAGTTTTCTGCTATCTTTACTTTCACAACAGAAATGTAAACAAAAAGTTTTAATTGCTTAAAAATCACTTTTTACATTTCAGATAGGAACTGTTTTTTTTTTTTATAATCATTTCACTCCAAGCAAGGCAGTACTGCCACTGGTGCACAGGGGATTACAAATAGGGAGAGTGATGAGAGAGTAACAAGTTATAAGGGGTGTCAGAGAATGGGTAAGAGAAGGATGAGAATACTGGTGTGAAGAGAGCTGCATGAGAATAGAGTGGATGGGGAAAAGAACATGAGGGAAAGGATGCGAGTCAGAGAGACAGGAGATGGCAGTTGACCTTACATTTAAATTCATGGAGATTGTAGCTGTCAGGGAAGCAAGTATATGGAAGGGAATTCTGCAGGCTAGAGGTGCGAGAAGAGAAGCTGTTAGAGTAGAAGTTGCAGTTACATTTTATTGGTTTCACTGTAAAATAGTGGGACCTATTTGCTAGTCTAGTAGCTCTAGTAAATTCATTCAGAGGGGCATCAGGGAGCTAAGCTCATCAGAGCAGAAGCTTTGAAAGTATTTGTAGAAGAGTCAGAGGGAAGCCACATTACGTCGGTGAGAAATTGATTGGAGCTGAACTACCAGGTTAAGATCGATCACATTGCAGATTCTTCATTGGATTTTGTCAAGAACCCCAAGATAAATAGCAGGTACACCTGACCAGACGTGACAACAGTATTGAATACACGAGTGGATGATAGATTTATATATGTGCAGGATGAATTCAAATGGGAAAAACTTCCTGGCCCTACACAGTGAACCGAACTTCCTAGCAGCAGATTTAGCTATGGATTTAATGTAGTCATTCCACTTGAGGTCGGCTGAGAGTTAGGCCGAAGAGGTGCAGTGTTTTGCTTTCAGGGAGACTAGCCTGATCCATGATAGGGGGGGTAGAAGCGATTGTCTATGGTGGTTAACAGATGAGGTAGTTTTTGGGAAATAGTAATATATTTTGACTAACATTTTCTATTACTATAAACATTATATCTAATGAGTAAACAAGTTTGAAAAACATTCATGTTTTTTTTTCAGAATTTGAAATTAATGTCTACCATCCTAGAGTTTGAAAGTCTTTCTAAAGAAAATGTGTTCCCCAACAGGAATCAAATCTATATTCCTTTTTTAATCTGTGGAACCACTTTCAGGCCAAATGTGCTTTAACAATAAACTATGAGAAGACATCACAACAAAGTAAGGTTCAGTTACCCTCTTTAAGAAATTCATACATCTCACTGGGACATTTCAAAATCTATATTTGCTAACTTTATTTTCATTCATGAAATTTAAGGGACATCGTCTTTGAGCAATTAATAGATTTTGTAATCCACCATTATTTTTTTTTATTACAAAGTTGTCTGAGTAATTATTTTGGTTTGATTCCTTAAAAACTCATTGACTTAATTTTTTTTTCAAATTCAACTTCAATATTCTTGAAACACAATCAAGTCTTAGCTTACATTTTTTCTTGGTTTTATAGCATATAATCTGACCTTTATATATCTAACTCTGTTCTTCAACCACTGTCATGCCTCTTTGGGGATCCATTAACCCCATTTTGTCATATTACCCTCTCAACCTTTTGCGGTTTTACCTCCCTTTGGTTAAAAATAGTACTACACTAGATTTTGTTTCTTTGATGAAAGAACAGCCAAAATTTTGTGTTTTCATATACCTGCATCATCACATATGACAATGAGAACCAAATAAAATTTTTTGTCTTTAATTTCGTCTGCTTGATACAATTATACCTACTTAGAGCCAAACCCGAAGCAAAAACTAAAATAAAAGGGCTGTAAAAAAAAAAAAAAAAATACAGACATACAGGCAGATAAACAGACACACACATACATCTTGCCTTCTATATATATATATATATATATATATATATATGATGATTTTCTGCACTATTGTAAGAACTGCAACCTTGAAACTTCTGAATATTGTTTCTTATGTCTTTGTCTATGAGTGCATCAAATTTGATTAAAATCGGACCACTCCTATTACCCGATTGTTTCAATTATCGATATTTATCAGGGGTACCTCAACACAAAACCTAGCTAAGAACACTCACAGATGCTTATAGTACAACTGCGTAAATTTAAGAAAATCAGTTCAGCCGTTTCGGAGTCTATAGGTAACGGACACACACAGACAAAGTTCCATTTATAAATAAGTTTAGATTTAGATTTGCTAGCCCGTGGCTTGCAATTTCAATTTTGCAACAGAAATGAACCTGAGCATATTTGGTGATTCACTCTTACCTTTTAATCAGCACATATCCTTAAGTCTCCATCAGCTTTTTTTTTATCGCAACAATAGGTGCTGCTCAGTTACTTCCACCTTGAATCACCTTTTTCAGAATTCCCTATTGGATCATTCTGTTGAACTTTGTTAACACCAAAGGAAGTATATGAACTGGATCTTTTCTTGCTTCTATATATTTCGGTTGATAATTCTCTTTCAACCAAGTCCTCATTTTATATCCTTTCAACAATCCTTTTCCACTTTCTCGTGCCTTCATGGAATTTATCAGTTTTGCTGTATCCCCCTTTAATACGTCAATCCTCAACAATTCATGATCCTTAGGGCATGCTACCACTACAATTGCAATTACTTCAAATCTTGTACCAGTTTCAATGGTGCCTCAAAAGAAACCCATTGTCTTTATGATTGATCCATAAATTTGCTTTAATTTCACATAGCTTTTTATAGTTTCGGTCGTCCCATCTTCATCTAAAAATTCTTTGGTATTAAAGTTATTTCACTACCAGTATCCCACCTGCATACTAAATATATGACCATCCATTCTTATATTCTCTCAACCTTTCTTTTGTGCATTTACTGCAAATATTCCGGCTTCTTCAGAGGAGAAAGAAAACGTTTTACTGTTTGCATTTTCTCTGCTTGCTTCTCATATGTACACATTGAAAATAATTCTTTCTAATGCAATTCGAGCATAGTTTTCCTTGCACCAGAGATTTGTATTTATTCCTTTCATGAATTCTTCCACAATATTTGCATTTCATTTTGAATTTGGTCATGTTCATCCTGTATGCTTCCAGCACTTCTTTCAGTTGATTAAATGTTCTGTTTAATTGTTGTAAGAATTCTATACTTGTTTCCAAATTTGGCTGCTTTGCATGCACTCCAACATATTTTGCTTATGATTTCTTTCTTGTAATTCCTCAATCAACCTTAGAAGAATCAATTCGTCTTCCATCGACATTTCTTGCATTCCTAACTTTTTGAACTCCCAATACTTAACTCACTCATTAAGCCTATAAAAACATTGCATCACAAATTCCTCTAAGCCCCTGCCTTGCTTCCAGAAACTGTATCCTTTCAACAATAATCAATTTTCTCTTTGGTCTAATGTTCTTTTTAATGACTGACACTTTCCTCAAAAGTCATTTGCTCTAATTCCTTTGGGTAAGACATGAAAGAAATTTTAATTAAAGCATCCCATGGTATCCATAAACAAATCTATCTGATTCTCTCCATTCTCTCTCTTCTTCCATTTTTAATTCCTTCAATTTTTTTTTTAACTCTCACCAATGCCACAAAAGCTCTCATCCACACTTCAACATGCTCTGAATTGTCCAACAAACCCAAGAATCCTATCAGTGATGCCATTGTTGAGTCTCATATATCTCTGTGTGTAGCAATAATCATGGCGTATCTCCCTGTCTAGTGTGACACAATAGATTGCTGCCTGGCCTGTCAGCTACCCACCACTACTTAAATAATGCTGGGCTAATTGGCATGGATACTACACCTTTCTTTCCCAAATTTTTTATCCACATCTTGTTGGATTAGCTCACAAGTGGACATATTTTTTCTTTTTCTATTTCAACCTGATAATCTATCTTAATTACTCCATTATTTCCTTTAAATAACTCAAACAATCTATCAACACGACTCACATATATCAGGCTTCTAGAAGAGAAAAACCCTCAGTGCTTACATTCGCTACTCTAGTACTAGATCAGAGGTCAGTAACATGAGGCTATTTCTTAAAGGCTATGTTATCAAATTCAAAGTCATATATAGTAATACCTCCCTTTTTCTCCACTTGATTTAGGGTAGGGGACCAGCAGAATTATTACCTTGGACACTTCATAGTGTACCTTCCCTGTCTAGTAATGGTAAGGACACTAGTACTAACAAATTATCATTATTCACAAGGAGACAGATTTTAATGAACTGCAATGTGTCACAATTTGATGACAATTGGTAATAAACTAGAGGTAATGTAGTAATCCGGACAGAATTTTAAGCAATGCTTGACAACAAGTGAGAGTTGTCAAGGTTTTGTTGTTGTGATCCAGTTACAACAAAGACTGGAATACATGATGCAGATTATCAATAATTGCAAATATTGCTTAACAAAACCTTTCGCTCTCTTATTTGTATTGATGTAAATTGTTACATTGCAAAGTTTCCTTCCCAAATTTTGGACATTACTAATCAGACATTTATGGCTCTGTCCGATTTTAGCCTAATCTATAGGGTGCGATGGATAAATGACACCAAAATGAAAATAACAGTGACATCTCATTTTAACAAATATATTTACCAAAGTTACACAGAAATATCTTGAAATACCAAAGAGTAAAATTATTCAATAAAATTGCCTTTGGCTTCAACCACAGCTTCCAGATGACTTCAGAATCTCCTGCATCTGTTCTGGAGGGTCTCCTTGTTTAATTTGGTGAAGGCTGCCATAATCCTTGCCTTCAGTTTATCTTTGGTGTCACAAGGAGTTTTGTTGGTCCCTCTTGCTTAACTGCACCCCACACATAATAATCAAGGGGGTTGCAGTCTGGGGAGTCAGGTGGCCAGATGTAAAGGGGTGATTGGGTTGCAGAAATTGTCTGACAACCATGACGGGGTGACTCCTGCTTGTGTGGAATGATGCAAAGTCATGTTGTCAGGCACAGGTTTTCTGGCAGCCACTCTCTTGACCCAGGGCAGCACTTCCTTCTCAAGGCACTTGATGTACACCTCTGTGTTGAGTCTGAGGTACTATGGGAAGATGAATGGAGGCATAATATCACCATCACTAGCGGTCACGCCAAACACCCTTGTAATCTCCATTAGACTCATCTAACTCTTTCCAAATCTTTAGCACTGTTTTCAGATTGGCACTCAAAGGCTCTGGAATGTCCATATTGGAGCTTCCAACACAAAAGCTAAGTAGTACAGCTATTCACTCCATCAGAAGTTTCCAAACTTCTGATGGAGTGAATTGCATCATGATTCTCTTTTTCTCACAGTGCCCAACTGACCCTACTATACAGCGCAGTCAACAAAATATAAAAACAAACAACAGGCATGTGCAAAATTAAAAAGATCAAATGGCGACAATTTACCCATCGCACCCTGCATTCACTTAAAACTGATATGCTCTCTTCCACATTTGGTTAGAATTTTCTGTCCATGACATTGGTCAACCAATTTTCTTTTTTCTCCTTCATCATTTTTTTGTTACCTCACTTATTTCAGTTTTCCATAATGACCATATTTCATACAAATAATTTTGTATTTCACTGCATTGTTCCCCCAATAAAGAGGCTATAGTTTTTAACCAATCTAGTCAGGAAACTTAACTAGAACTCTTCATTTCTATTCTCATAGAAGCAGTTGTTTTATAAAAACAGTGTGGAACATCATTTGATGTTCACTTAAGGAATGGAACAGCCAGTCACTATGGAGTGCTGATTGCTATGTCAACACTTACAAGTTAGGTATAATCATGTAAATATTAATGCATAAACTGCCTACTTCATTCTGCTTCTCATGTTCAAAGGTCAAATCTAGGTAAAGATTAACATTTCTAAATGCTGACTTAAGATTGTGTTGCACCTGGTCAATGACTGTCTTTCTATTTCCTATTTGGTTGAAAAATGCTTATTAGGCTATTTTCTTTTTGGATAGGTAAAGCAAAAAAAGACAAAAAAAATTAACTTAAGCAAATATAGAATAGAGTTCATTGCAAACTAGTAATATACATCTCTTCTCTCAAAATCAGATTCACTGTTAGAAGTTATCTTACTCGGATCCATTTACGATTCTATTAAAATTCAATAAAATAATAACATCCCACACATTCTTTAAAAATGTTTGGCTATATTTGTTTTGACCAGAATTCAGCCATATACACTATCTTGCCTTTTTTGTTTTCAATGTCAAATTATTTAAAAAATAACTTAAAAAGGAAGACGTCATAAAAGATGACAGAACAGAAATATATTTCACAAGAAAATCTTTTTCTCTTTGAAAATTAAAGATGAAGCCATTAGGGATTTGTTGCAAAGCCATAATATTTAAAAGCACTCAAGTAATCTCTACGGAACAAATAGTGGATATTTCCTCTGACTCACTTTCTATGTTTATTTAGGCAACACAAGACAAAATCATTGAAGAGGAACCAAATAGACACAAGGATGACAATATTGGAATCGATTATTTTGCACCTGATTACAACATTTAGAACACAAACTAATTGTCATGACATTCATTTTAACTACAGAGGGACAAAACAAAACAAACTGTTACTCTTTAACATTCACAAGGGGGAGAAATATAATCCATTGCAGAAGCAAAAACTTGCTGTTCTGTTTTTGATGTGATTCAAACAAAAAAATTAACAAAAAGTTAATTTTAATGCAGTTAGCAAATTGCTGTATATCACCCCTCCCACCACCACCACCAACAACAACAACATACAGCTTTGTGAGGGTGAAAGCTCGGTTTGTTAAACATTGTGGCAGAGATTAAAAAGAAAAAAAAATCCTCTTTCCAAAAAATAGGAATGGAGAGAAATATTAAACTGTAAAAAATTAAAACAAATTTTTAAAAGTTTTCTAAATATTTACAAATATAGATATACAGTATAGATTAGAACAGACATATATATATATATATATATATATATATTGGAATCTTCTTTCTATAATTTTTGTGAATCTTTTTCTTTGTTAATCTTATTTTTATTTTTCTATGGTGCTATTTTTTAAATTTAAATATTTGTAATTGCTAATTATTTGTGACTGTAATTATATCCTACTATATAGGCTCAGTTTCTTTTCTTTTTTAATGTTATGTTTATAATTTCTTCTTTATTTTGATTATTTTAGTTTTGTATATATTGCGTGCATATATGGCCTCTTAGAGTTATGTGTTTGTTGTGTATTTGCTTTGCGTGTGTTTACATCTACTCATGTGTTTGTTCTTCTATATTATATTGTTTGTTTCTTTTAAAATTTTTGTATATGTGAGGGTTGGTGTAGGAGTTCTTTAGTTTTTGTGACATTTCCAGTACAGTCACAACTTCAATGCTAAACTGTATACTCCTCTACTCTTCACCTAACAATATTTCCACTCTGTGCTAACCTGAAATGTTTTTTTGAATATTCTGAATTAAATTAAAATATTTAATTTTTCGGGTCTGATGACGCAGCTTGTATTTTTACAATTGTTGAAATAAATTCTGAATTTATAACTGTTTTATTATGTGTTGAGCTTTCTTCTGTATATATCATATTGCTCTGGACAATATCAATTGAGCTCTCTTTATCTATTTAATATTTTATACGACTTAGATAAATTTGGGGGATTAGCCTCATCGTTTTCATGGATTTGTCATTATTTCCTATATAACACAATGAGACATACACTGTGTGTATGTATTTAAAGAATTAACATAAGAAATTAATAAGTAACTTTGAAACTCTTTATTGAAAATGATAGAAATGAATGTGAACTTGTTATCTTCATGACTTTTTCCCTTATACATACTTCAGATACTTAGAACAATTTTAAAAATATACATATATGTATATATATATTTGGGATGGGACTGAAGGTTACTTAATGAAAGGTGAGATAATATTTTCTGTTTGGTCTTCAAATACCAAGTTTATAAATAGCAGGTGAACAGATGTCAGACTTCAGTGGTTGCCGTCAATTGTCAATCGAAATGGACACAAGTATTTCACTCAGTCATTTAAAAATGAAACAAAATAACAAATGAAGCATTAACGATCTTATTTTTGGTCAGTCTTTAATCGATCATAGGAAATTAAAATTTAATGAACATCAATGATAAAGATTGAAAAATAAAATTTTTTCAAAAGAGAAATTGAAGAATTTTTTTTTTTTTTTTTTTTAAATGAAATCCAAAAATGTCAGACTCTAAAAAAATATTATTTACTTTGAAATGGAAAATCATTGAATTGTTCAGTTTGGTAATGGTTAGTGTGTCAATTTTAAACTTCATTAATTACTAAAATTAATCTAAATATTATCAAATAATTAAAATTAAATGACCTCTTGCAAATTTCCTTCCAAATGTGTCATCTTTAAAACAAATTCTAGAAAATATTGTTGACTTTTTAGTTTAAATTTTTAAAGCAAACAAAATTTTTTTTATCACTTAAAATAGTTTAAGGGGTGAGAAACATTTCATTTTTGTCCAGACACGTTTGAATTCTAAAATGATTTTCAAGAAATATCCTAATTGTTTTTTTTTTAAATAAAAAGTTGAAGGCCTTTGACTTAACACCCCCATTAACAACCATAAACAATTTAATGTCCATATCTCAATATTTGAGAAGATAAAAAAAAAATCTTTTGAATTTCTAGTTAAAATGCAATCAATATTAAACTGATTCTATTTACATAAATAGAAAATGAGCTTGTCTTTTTTAACATTTTTTTTTCCTATTTAATAAGAAAAGTATTTTCTTTTCAATGAAAAGAAAATTTCTTTTGAACAAAGGTTTTGGAATATGCATTCTTTAAATTTTTCAAATCTTTGTGAATACAGCAAGAACTCTGGCCACCCAGATGGTCAATACTTCAGTGGCACTGATTAATCCGCTTCATATTTGGTCATCACTGGATTAAGTATTATCAGTCATCTTAGCCATAAAATGAATCAAAATAAGATTATGCTTTGTTTTCTTTCTTTCTTTAATCTTATGCCAATATTTATCAAAAGTAATTAAATTAATAATTATTAACTAATTAATTGGTGCAACCATAATCACAACTCAGGAATTACAGATGTTTTGCTTGAGTAGAAGAATTCTCAGATGAAAATTTGAGATTTTTATGGAAGCATCAAATTTCTTTGTAACTCTCAGCTGCTAGGAAGTTTTCAGAATTTCAGTCTGTAATAACAAAATGTCCGTCCATCTGCTTGCATATTTAAGTGGGTAGCTTTGGTATGTTTCATTTAATTGGCTGCTTTAGGTCTTTGAAGAAAAAAATATTAATAGGAGATAAAACTGTTTTATCTGTGTGCGTGCGTGTGAATAAAAACAAAAAGAAAACTTATATTAGCCAATGTGTTTCATCCTCTGAGGCACTTTATCAAGGTAAATGTTACCTCAGAGGATAAAACATGTTGGTTAAGATAAGTTTTTCTTTTGTCTTTATTCGTGTTGTTCTTCCACAAATATACTCTACCTGATTGCACATTGACTACGGGTGTTAATAAAAATGTGCTCAATATATAACAACAGAGCCATATAGATAAGTAAATCATCGAGCTTTATATTCGACCTTAACAGAATGCAGAAAGCACTGGATGGCCGTTTCGTCCTATATGTGGGACTCTTCAGCAGTGTGCATCCACTACCATGAATTGAAACCTGACAGTTTGGTTATTAAACTGATGTCATACTAACTGTACCATGGGCCCTGGTGACGAAGAGGTAACAAATTAAGCTCGATGTCACCAGGGCCCATGGTACAGTTAGTATGACATCAGTTTAATAACCAAACTGTCAGGTTTCAATTCATGGTAGTGGATGCGCACTGCTGAAGAGTCCCACATATAGGACGAAACGGCCATCCAGTGCTTTCTGCATTCTGTTGAGGTCGAATATAAAGCTCGATGATTTACTTAATAATTGTTCAAATCCTCCTACTACTTGAATTATATATATATATATATATATATAAAATGATAATAAACATACATTTTTTTCTTCACTGATAGCACAATCAAGTTTCACGAACAAAGCAATCATGTAATTATCTGGAGATTAGCCAGGTTGACAGGTAACTGAAGGCCAGAGCAAAAATTTGATAACAACAACAAAGATGAGGACATTAGCGGAATAATTAATAACTACATTTTTCCAGAAAGAATATACAACTAAATGTAAGTCAAATTTATTTAAATATTATTTATCAAGGATTTTCAATGATTGTAAAGGCAAATTTTTGATCCCACATTGAAATCAGATTTTTTCCAAAAAAAGAAAAATTTAACTTAAAATGTTCATGAACATCTTATCACTTAATGAAAATTTCTAAGCGATCAAAAAGAAAAAAAAACAAAAAAAAAAATCTTCAGATGTAAAATCTGATGAGTATGAAAGATGTGGAGGAACCGGCCACTCGAATGCACTTATTTTTTCTTGGGCTTTTGGTTTGTAGAGTCTACACTTGCATTGATATGCTGTAGAATAACGTTTTTTGTTTACTAAAGCATTTGAGAAAAAAAAAAAAAAAAAAAAAAAACTGCTGGTGGACCTGAAGGAGACTACCACCACCTTTAAATTTCTTCTTTTTAATTTTTTTTTTTTTTTTTTTTTTTTTTTTTTCACTGCAATCTTATCAGTTACACCCTAAACTTCCCAATTGACAAAATAAATTTAGAAAAATTTTCACATTTAAAAAATTTGGGGGGGGGGGGGGATTAGTTTTTCATACAACATTATAGTAAATCGATCTTTCATTTTGAAACCACTCGCCAGTATGACATTACCACTACCTGTATATTGGTTGGTTATTTTTTTTACTTTTTTCAGTGCAATCTTATCAATCTTTCCCATTGACAAAAAATATCTGGAAAAATTTAAACAATTTGAGGTTGGGGGGAGGGCAGTTTTTTTTGCTTGCACATATTCAACAACTGAATCCTTTGCAAAATTTTTGAATAAAGCCATTCTTGGAGTTTCCAAGGAAGATTCCATTGTAAGAACTGAAGAAAACTTGAAAAAGACAAAACCAAAAGCAACAACTCATCCCAAAAAAACCCAAAAAAAAACCCAAAAAACAAAGCAACCCCAATGCGAGTGGTTTCAAAATGGAGGATTGACTTGCTATAACATTGTATGAGAAACTGAGCCCCTCCTAAAAATTATTTAAATATCAAAATTTTTTTGATAATCGGAGTCTTTATGTAATAACCAATAAGACTTTGCTGAAAAAAGTTTTAAAAAATGAAAAACAACAAATTTAAAAAAAGGTGGTGGTAGTCTCCTTCAGGTCTGCCAAAATCATTGTGAATGTCACACTTGTAGGAAAAAAAAAAAAAAAAGCTGAGTAAGCCTAAGTGTTTGCCAACATTTATAGTAAAGGGTCTTGATTTGTTGCTCAGGGTTGTGGAGACAAATGTACATCTCCAGAATCTAACTTGAACTTGTCAGAGTAACAAATACTGATGCTGAAAATCTTTGGTAGGAGTCAAAGGAAGTAGAAAGAGAGTAAGATCAATAGCTGGAAGGGAGCTTTATATCCTGACTACAGAATTCAGTAAGACTACATCACTATAAACAACATTATATTTCTTGATTGTATTATCTTCATTCAATGCAACGAACGCATAACACTCAATTTCATCTTTGCTGTGCAACCAGTTCTGAAAAAGATTCAAAATGGCTCAATACTTACCAATCATACCTTGTACAAAGATACATTTATTTTTATTGCATATCTATATATTTTTTTTTTAATCATATCACCCCGAGCAAGGTGGTAATGCCACTGAAGTGCAGGGGGCTATGTAAGAGTGAAAAGAATGGAGAAGAGAAAGCCGGAAACCACATCCTAAGCAGGGTATAAGGGATGAGCCTCTTCACCTGTTCAATAGACAAGGGTGGAGTGTGAACCGGGCGATAGCTTAGTCTATATTAAGAAAATGGAATAAAAAAAAAAAAAATTACAAAAAAAAAAATGGGAAAAATTCTGTGTAAAATGTTTCATCCTTTCAAAGGACTTCATCAGAATAAAGTAATATTCTTATTGCTGAAATCATAAATGTTTAGGAAGGAGATATAAACATAAACATTGGTTATAATTATACACTGAAGGGAAGGTGCCAAATATGCATGAATGAAGAATTAAAAACAGATATTTTCATTTTAAAATTAAAAAGTTTAGTTTTTTGGCATCAGATATATTTGGTCAGAGAATTTGTCCATGTTGTGATTCAACTGCCTAACACTGTCCTGATATATAGAAATTTATAGATTATATTCTCCCACATCGCTCTCTCTCTCTCTCTATATATATATATATAGATGTGTGTGTGTGTGTGTGACATCACCATAGACAATGTCAAAGTTTCAGTCTTCTAAAAAATACCAGGATGTAGACAACTCGTATTTCAAACAGGGACTGTAACAGATTATTTTATACGGAAACAAGGGTTCTTAAAAACAACTATTGTAACAACAGTTACAGAGATGTTAGTTTTTGGTATGGTTAGTTTCGGGGTATAAACATAAATAATCCTACTTTTAGCCCAAGCCTCCTATGAATAACTCTAAGAATCACTCTGACCCGGAGTGATATTGCTTATTTTAATGGGTCCCAGCTATGGGTAAAATAATTTTTCTTTCCACTTTTGTGATTGTGATCACAACCTACATTTATAATATTAATATCTATTAACCTGAAATACTTAAGTGAACAAAATGATATAACTAATTTTTTGTGAATATTGATTTTAAAAAAAAAAAATTTTTTTAATCACAAATCAAAAAGATATATTTTTCTTAATACTATTTGTATTAATATTTGCTCCATATGAATATTAACTTTACTAATATTTTGCAAGAAGATTCGATAATGTACCCAAAAAGTCCAACAGAGACAACATGGGTTCTTGCAAATGACTGAGAAGGCAAAAGTACTTTAACAAAACAGGAATTTTGGACAGTTTATTCACAGCTTTGATCCTAATACACAATTTATTCAAAAATTAGAAAAATGCAATAAAAAAAAAACAAAAAAAAAACAAAACAAACAAACAAAAAGCAGACAGACTATGTTGGTTGTATTTAATCAAACTTGTTTGGATGAATGGTAAGGGTAATATATGCTGTTTCTTTATAAGGAAACATTTGGCATTCATTGACTGAGCAACCAGTGCAACTGTCAGTTGAAATTTAAAAAATCTTTTTCTTAAAACAACTTTTTCAGGAAAATCAGTTTTTAATTCCACAAACTCTTATGGTTCTTTTCCAATTCCAGTTCATAGTTTTTGTTTTGGAAAGGTATATCTTAAATTCAATTTTTTTTTAACATTTGGTAGAGAATGTTGATTTTGTGTTAAGTATGATTCTTATCTCAACTATGAATACCTATGCCATCAGCATAGCCCCTGCCACCTCATCATCAGGGAGGGAAATCAAGATCAATGTCTTCAATTCGTAGATTCCATTGGGATATGATATTGAATGCTTAAATGATTCCTGACCGTCTCTTCATATCTGTGCTTGTATAATGTCTAGGAAAAGATTAAACAGATTAGGGCTTTCATTTCCTGAGGGTCATATTCATGATAAGGTTTTAAATGTTTCCATACTGATGTCTGCCAGACATGTATGATTTTGTAGGCCAATAAAATTTACCTATTAGATCGATGCATTCAGGAAATTTAGAGTTTGGAATATGCTTTATTTTATCTTGTATATATAAAAGAAAAACCTACTCAAATCTCAAATTGAATCCTATCAGCAAAAACAATTCTTACGTCCAGAAAGAAAATACAGTTATATACTGCATATGGTTACAAGATCACAAACAGGAACTTCAAACAGTTTATCAACAGTTTGAATCACAATACACAACACCTTTTATTCAATTTCCTAACAAATAAAAGGTGACAAAACATGTTAAAATAAAAATTATCTGTATTGCCATTATAATGGATCAAGGCAAAAATGTCATTTTTGCAAGCAAGGGAGGTGACACAGGAAATGGGAAAGTTGGTTGTGTATAGGTCTGGCGTTGAAATTATATCAGGTTGGTTGGCTGAGAGGCCACAATTGAACTCAGTGAACTGCTCCAACATTCAAATTTTATTTAATATTTTGGGGGAATTTATTTTGTGATCGGGATGCAATGCTCAAAAGTCTTGCACAGAGAGTGATTTTTGTATTTACACTTTGCTTTAATAGTGTTCACACACACATCCAGCAGGTTTTCATGTGAAGTGAATCAAAAAGAGTTCTAATTTGAAGCCAAGTATAACAGCACCATGACTTACCATTAGTTTGATCAATCAAAAGGTGATTGGATACATTTATTTGTTGATTTTGGATTTTACACAAATACAAAGTAACCTTTATGTAATTTGACATTTTTCTGTTTCTCACTAATGCAGGATGTGCATTACAAATTTACGCCTTTATAATCAAGGGTCAGAATATCTTTGCATAAAGAGGAAAGACATTTTTTTCTCAAAGGAAAGTGAATGAGAGAAGCAGCAGCAAAAGAACAAATTCAGTATTTCAAAGACACACAGGGTTCTAGGTTACCATTATGTAAGAGGAAGCCATTTTCAACGCTCTGTAATAATTATGGTAGAAAGGGCACGATTTCATATTCAAGGTTACAATCAATCTAAAGAAATATTTTTGTTAAAAAAAATATATATACAAAAGAGAAAATAAATTTTCAGTTTTTAAAATATCAATAATAAAAATAAGTTTAGTGTTTTGACTTTTATTGATTTGAAAATTGCTCAACGCAAAAAGAGAAGTAAAATTGCTTGGCACAGATTTCAAGTGTCTGTTTTTTATAAGTACATAGAAATTGTACAGAAAATATTTCATAAATAATTAGAATCAAATTATTCAACTACAACATTAATCTTACACTAAAGATGACAACACTTTCCGACATCATATAAAATTGTTTTCATTCTTATAAATAATTGTAAACAATTCTCTTCATCCTGAGACATTGGTTAAAATATTCTTTTTCAGTCTTGGGAAAATATTCCACTTGGAAGTCACTTGGTACTTCTATTCTTGTGGCTTTGTCAAATTCTGACACTTTTCAAGGAGTGGAGAGATAAAACTAAAATAATGCCAAGTGATTGTTAATGAAAATGACCAATAATTACTAAAACTTAAGAAACTTTAATTTTACAGGCTGCTCAAAAAGTCTGCCTTTGTTTTCTCATGGTGAACAGGGAGAGTCATCATCCAAGAGAGTTCCTTAAGGGCTGATAACCTTCATTCAACAGGGAAGAACTCAAGGGCTATCAATTGTTATTACTAAATTTTCTCCTATTTTTATTTGGTTACATGCCCAGAGGCTGCGAAGGTTGTACCAATCTGGAAGACCTACAAAGTACTGGACAGTTGGCTTTAGTTAGTGATGGGGTGGGTGCATCAAGTTCAGCTGACTTGAATGAAAAGTGTTCATGACTATTGATATATTCATTCTCAATGCAATTAGTTCAAAGCAATTAGTGTTGAAGGGACCATTTTCTGCCTCTGATACTGGACATGGTGCTAGATCCTTTAATAAGGCCATTGATTCTCATCCCTCTTGCTGCTTAATGTTAGCATATCATAGATTTGCACTTATTAGCTCAATCTCATCCACCAGAGGCTCATTCTTGTTTCTGATAAACCAACGAAAGAGTACTAGTCCAGGGATTGTTAGTAGACAGAGAAGTACCAAAAACAGAGCATCTTTTAAAACTAAAGAACTGTTCATTTAGGGTGGAGTTAGTTGCAGTTGACAGGAGAGATCTAATGCAGTGTAAGGCGTTTGGGAGTAGTGACTTTCAATGACAATCTTACAATTTGTTTGACAAGGGCAAGTTTAATTGTTCTCTGGATGATACCATTGTATCTTTCTGCCTGTCTATTACTACTGGGATAATGGGGTGTTGTGTTGCTTGCGGCAATGCCCGTATATAATAGATATGTCCTCATTTCTTCTGATAGAAAAGAAATACATCTATCAGTGGATATAACCTGGAAAGCCAGTTAGTACCAATTAAAAATGGTGAATATATAAACATTAACAGAAAGTGAAGGTAGAGGACCTTTAAAACCCATGCTTATGCATCCCATTGGTTGGTTAACTTTAATTAAAGTTCCCATTTCCATGTGAAAAAATCTTCACTTGAGTTCTGCACATAAGTCAACATGAAGAACATACTTCCCTTACTTCTGTTGAGAAGGGTAGGTTCTTAGTTCATACAAAATGGAGCATTCATGTAATTCCAGAATGCTGATCTGCATCAAAGACTATGCCAATGATTGAGGAAGACACTGAAGCACAAAATGCTCTTGTAAGCATGTCAGAGACATTGTCTTTTTGGTGCCCAAAATCTTTTAGCATTCTAAAGTTTGATTATTTTTAATTTTTATCCTCTTGCAGTCCTTGAGTATAGACACCACTGATGGTAAAAATGTTGTCTTGCAAGGATGGGATTTCACTTCCTAACAGCCTTGGTTATTGCTTCTTTTTCTATGGAAGGATAGTGCAATTCTCTTCCCTACAGGGTCTGTAGCATAAAAACCACTTGTCTACTTCTCTGGTTTAGAGTAGCCACCACTGATACACTTGAAGCATCCTACTTAAGAAAGGTTAAGTCTTCATTTATATTTTGCAGAGTGGCATTTTCCATTCTTTAGAGTTTTAAAGGCCTTAATAGTTGTTGCATTCAGTGGAAAAGTTTTATTTTTAATCAGTGATTGGATTATGTTGAAAAACTTTGGTATCTATTTAGCATAGAATACCAACAGCTCTCCTTAAGGAAATCAGAATTGTTGGCATGGGTAAATCTTGGAGTGACCAAAATCTTTCTGGGTCAGGTCTAATAATCCTATTTACCTCTCCAGTAGCCAAGGATATTAAGTGAGGATACAAAAGATACTGTTTTTTGTCTCATTCAGTGCAAGATTTTAAGCTCTGGTGGCTCTTAAGAATCTTTTTGACATTCTGGCCATGTTCTTGTTTTCTCCCTGTGACAGTTTATATTGTCAAGGTAAGTGAAGGTGTTTCTTAATGTTTATTCTTGGATAAGTTTGTCCAGTTCTTACTGAAAACTCACCACGCCATTCGTCACACCAAATGGCACGGATAGAGCCTTTCATTAGCTTCAAAAGCAGTAAATTATTTTACATTTTGCCTTCAGGAAATTTGGTGGGATGCATTTTTCAGATGAAAGGTAGAAAAAATTGTGTATATGGCTAGTTTGTTTACAATCTCTTTGATATATGGAAGAGGATAAGCATCAAGTTCTGTAAATTGATTGATAGTCTGTGAGTAATCAATCCATAATCTCTTTTTATGCCTATTAATGACCACCTGATCCCTTCTTGGGGATGAACTTTGTTCAGTTATGACTTGTTATAGTAGCTTCAGCTTCCTTTCTGATTAAATCCCTGCCATGATTTTGTTGTGATTGGTTAACAATTAGGGGACAAGTTTGGAAAAAGCAAGGGTTCACTAACAGAAGAAACACAAACTGGTTCGTAGTTGGGTACAAGAAGATCTGGTTTAGGACTTCCCTCCCGGATCTGATCTGAAGACACTTATGTTGCTTCTGAAAATTCTGTTCCGTATCAAGTCACTACACAAGTTCTTTAAAACCTTGGGAATGACAGACTTATAGCAAATCTTGTTTATTTGTAAGTCAACAACACAGAAGTCACAAGTTTGGGTGTTCATTGGGGTCAGAGTCACAGAGATTTTTTTGTTGAGTGGCATGATTTCAATTTGAAATTTCAAAGTAACCTTCTCAATAATGAAACTTTGAGCTACCCAAATCTAGTAACGCATTTAGCCTGTGACCATTAATAGACACTAGTGGTTGCAGGCCACAGGCTTTCCAGAACTGATTCTGCTATGATGCATAGGTTCATTGCATCCATGACAGTGGTCATTGTTCTACTTGTAGATTTATGCACTTTTGAATGTCCTATTTTTTTTTATACAAGTGTGACAAGTGGACTATCTGGACATACATTTCTCTGATGTAGTCATCCCCAAAAAAAAAAAAATACAGCCCTCTGTATATTCATAAACTACAAATGAAAAGCAACCTTAATTTGTTAAGATTAATGTCATTGCATTCTTCAAAGAAATTGTTTAACATTTCAATTCTGTATTTCCATTCGTTTGCTCCTGTGGAGGAGTTTAGGGCAATGTCCATGTTTCATGGTTTAAACATTTTCTCCATGTTGTCAGGTATGAGACAACATCGAAAGAATAAATATTATAAAAATTAGTTTATTAAATTGTAATGAAAATAGCCAACAATCATTTAAAGCAAGCAGTGTTGGTGGTGGAATGACGAGGAAATACGTGTGTATATTTTAATACAAAACAAATTTCTTTACAAATTATGTAATTGTCAGTAGCTTATTTCAAGACAAGTAATCACACATTAAAAGTTGTAGATTTGATAAACAGAGAAAATTTTCATAATAAAATATTAGACACTAAGTACATTTCCAAAATTCATTTTCATATGAAAGTATTAATTTGACTTCCATAAACAAGGTTTCCAAAATGATCAAAACAAATTGAAAAAGTTAATTTCTCACATTAAAAATATTACAGTGGAATTCAATATAAAAGATGTATTTTTAGGTACTTTTAGCTTCAGCAGTAGAAAGACACTTGGCAATCAGCAGTGGTCATTACAGTCTAATAATGTATTGACATGAAATAAACATGGTGAAGCTATTCTGTTTTCTTTCTCTCTGATTTATTAAACTGGGTGAAATGGATTTTGTTAGCAGCATTCAAGTTAGAGAAGCATGGTGAAAAAAGTGAGCATTTGTCGTTACATTACATGGCCTGTGTACATGGGGCATCAGCTTCCAGGCAGTGGTTTTTCTCAGTCAATATCTAACAGGGTGAATCAGATTGCCTCAGCAAAATTTTGTCTAGTGCAGTAAGAGTTTTGTGGAGAGAATTGTCCAATCAGATTTTGAGTTTTAGAAAAATTAAGAAAGCTGGCTGGAGCCTGCTTTCAAAAAAAGTGATCAAAATTTACCTGATAAAAATAAAGCGATAAATAAATTGTTGCCAAGCTGCGATAAATAAATTGTCCTATGATAGCTAAGTAGTATTTTTTATCCAATGACATTGCGAGTTTGCAATTCGTGGAAAAAAGTAAGTTATTATTTCATATCCACAACACATTGCAACTTAAGAAGCATTAATAAACTAATTTTACAAGCTACTGTTAGTGACTTTAAAAGTCTGTTTCCTCGTGACACACAGAGAGTATGTTGTAGTTCAGAAGAGTTCCCTAAGGGCCGATCACCTTTGTTCACCAGAGAGTCCCTACATTCACAAAATGCAATATTTTTCTTTGAAGAAAACAATGAATATATAACCCAAAGGTAACAGCAAAAAATAATGAATAAAATGTGTGTTACCAAGTCAAAAATAATATAAAATTGAAAAGGCAGCACTGTGGGTTATGATCTGCCATCATTATTGCCATCCTTAGTTTGAAGCTGCAATCACAGTGTTTTAAGGGGATTTCTGGTAACACTTCTACAACACCCTTCAGTTGTACTGTGCAGAAAAATGATTTATCAAGTGATTAAACAAGAAGTGGACATTGACTGGCCAGGTCAATAGTGACACCTTATAAGATATATCAACAAGAAGCAAAAGTAAGTATTTACATGGGCAGTTAACCAGTTCAAATTATAGTGAAATTTCAATTACAATACACCCCAAAACTGAATGTAACAGGTGGCACAGTTAGAGTCCTTTCTTGGCCTATTTTCACCATTTCTTTACATATTCTGAGTATAAATATGGATTAGTCTCCAAATTTTCTAATGGCAAAATAATTCTAACTTTTTCAACCAATCAAGTTTCTAATCAACAGGCGTGGACGGTATTGGTTCTGAATGAGAAATTGGAGAGACAAGTTTGAATTTCAGTTGAATTAGTTGCATTCGATTACACGCAAATAACTTTGGAAAGGTATGAATCCCTCGCTTCTCCCTCCAGCTATGGGTTAGATAGCAGGACAGATTGGATTCTATAGCCTTGCTTAGCAACCAGTCTACTACAGAAAGTAATGGCAACCTACTGCAAGAAAATCTTCTGCCCAGTCAGTCATGTCTTTTTCGAGACATGATCACCCAAGCACGTATGGCACTTAACTGAGTTTTATCATTAGGTGACCATAAAGGTTTGCATGAAGAGAGAAATGAAAAGCTACTGTGGAATAACTTCTCTAGTGTTAGAAACTCGTTAACCATTACTCTTTCTTTAGCCAAAAAACAAGCAACAAGAAGCAAGATTGCGGGCTTAAAAATAACAACAATAGTGGCAACTCATTCAGACATGCCCCCAGCAGGAAGAGGGGATTAAAAAAAAAAACCAGTGTCTATAAACATGTTAATTGAATATTTGTGAAAGAAAGAGAAAAGCAAAAGTAAAAAAAAAATATTTATCAAAAAAAATAAAATAATAAAAACAAAAAAAGAAACTGCTAAGACTGAGAGGCTTGTTGTTTTTTAGTCCTACATACACCTCATGATGAACAGTTAGTCGACACTTGAATAAAAAGAATGTTTATTCGCTCAACATTTTCCCGGGTTTAAAAAAAAAGGCCGATTCAGAAACGTTCACTTCAGTATTTTGTAACTTGTTTTATTTTTATTATTTTTTATCTATTTTAAATTTAATCTATAGATTACATTTTTTCCTCCAATGTTTTATGATTCTCCGTGTTCTCTACAACAAAGAAAAAAAAAGCGTCGCTCTTAATTCCGTTTCTGAGATTTTTTTTTCTAAAAAAAAAAACCCAGGAAAATAAGCCAAAGAACATTAACGTTCGTTTTTGAAGAGAAAAAAAAATAAAAGACAATGTTTCTTACTGATTATTTCAGTCAGCGAATAAAATAAAAATATTTTTTAACCAAAATATTTTTAATCCTTTACTCTCGCAGTCAGTCACCCGAAAAAGAAATTCTCGCTCAAGGTAAAAATGAAATCTTAAAAAACAGATTTCATTTAAATCTTTTAAAATTTTAAAATTCTTTTGTGTTCTGTTGTTTTTTAATAAAAATAACAATGGTTGATTTGTAAGAAGGAAAACAAATTTCAGATGATTTCCATATTGACTGTTCAGAAAATTTGGCGACTGAGGAAAAAAAAATATTGCATTTTTTAAAAAGTTTCATATAAATTTGAAGTTTGAACAGTTAAATCAGAATGTTTTTCCGTGGAACATTTAAAAAGGTACGTGAAAAAAAAAAAAAAAAAGAGAAAAATGAGGGATTTTTTAAAATCGTTTCTGGTCGACACACTTTTTTTTTTATATATAATGGTGTAAAAAAAAAAAAAAAAAAAAAATGGAATATAGTTCTCGAAACAAAGAAATTTAAACCAGGGAAGAAAAATAACGAACGAATGAATGAATTCATTCTTTAATTCATTCATTTCGTTATTTTTCTGACAACTAACAAGAAAAAGTGGAGGCACTTTTGTTTTGTTTTGTTTATTATATTTTTCAATTAATGAATTTTCTGATCACAGCTTAAAAAAAAAGGTAAAATGATAATTTCGAAGTCTCATAACTAAAAGAAAGTACGTAAGGGAAAACATTTAAAGGAGAAGCTTTCATGATTTGGCTTTTAAAGCTTTTTTTTTTTTTTTTTTTAATGCAACACTGATGGTGAAAATAAAAAAAGAAATGAAGTTTTTTTTAACGTCTTGTTTCGTAAGGGAATAACAACAACGACAACAACCCAAAAATACATTTCTAATCAAATCATTAAGAACAAAAATATTTTTATAAGGGCAAAAGAAAGACTCTTGGGCGCATAAAAATTAAAAATTAAACAATTTCTTTTCCCGACAAAGAAAGAAAAACTCTTTTGTTGTGTGTGTGCGTGTGTGTAATAACGAAAGAATCTTAATTATTTTTTATTTAAAAAAAATGTTTTTATTTTCTTACCTGGTAAGTTAATGATTCACCTGTTTGGGTATCATTCGAAGGATCTGTTGCTGTAAAAAGCCCAACAATATTTGTGCGGGTCACATCTTCTTGTTTTATCAAATTTGCATCTACTGCCGCCACCATCATTCCGAGAGATTTCGACTTTCCACTGCCTTCATCAGGAATTATTGTGTTAGCCAGGTGTGGAAATCGAGTGTACTTCGTTACAAAGGAAAAAGTCATTTTATTTTACTTGTGGATAATTGTTACAAAATGAGGGTTGGTTTTAAAATTGAAAATTAAGCGGTATTTAGGTAATAAAAATCAGTAGCCGCCCATCTTGACAACGACGACGATGAGAGAAAAACAATTGCGAGGAGAGACATAGATTTTCGGCAAACACTTTGGGTCCTTAATTCAATCCTTATTTCAGGTCACATGAAAGTAAAAAGTGCACGAAGAAATAAAAAGAGACGTAGTTTTAGTGTGGTGTCCGCACTGGACTCGATTTTGTAACTCACTCCTCAGCCATTTGTCGGGCAACTGCTGTTTTCAAAGTCAGTGTGCTTGTTCTCAATCCCTTCCCGACGGCGAGTCTCATAGACGAAAATCCGACTCGATTATTATTTGCAACGATTCAATGAAGAAAAAAAAAGCAACAGCGGCATGTACATTCGGTTTTTGTCGACGCAAACAAAATATTTCAGTTAAGAGAATTTTCATTAAAAAAAAATCCAAGGTAAATTCGAGAAGCTCAAAAAAAGAAAACCTCTCCGATCTTGCCGACTGCTGTAAAATGTGCGTGTTCAACAACAACAACAACAATGATTAAACAAAGAAAGAAATACTTTTTGTTTTGGTCTTTCTCTCTTTCTCTTCTAATATTTTTATTAATTTTTTTTAATGTTTCAAACCAACATGGAAAAAAAATATGAATTGTTTCAGCAAAACTGAAACATTTTTCTGTTTACAAAATGCATAATTAATTCTCCTCAAACCTCACATGACACTTCTTCTTCGAAACAAATCAGTTTTACTCACTGAGTTTACTTTTTTCATGAAACATTTAGACAACAGCAGCACTAACACTAGTTGAACTAACACCTAATGTTGCATCTTTTTTATTTAACTTTTTTTTACTTTTTAAATTGTTGATGGCAATTTCCGAAAACGACAATGTTGAATAATTTTTGGATTTCTTCCTTTTGTTTTGTTTTTTTTTTGTTTTGTTTTTGTTTTTTTTAGCAAAAAACTATTTCGATTTTTGTTGGTTATTTTCTGTGATAACTAAAAAAATAAAAATTATATCGTTGATCTTTACGAATGAAAATAAACAAAAAGTAATGAATGAAATCTCTTCTTACTTTCTCTCTCCTTGTGTCGAACAAAAATGCATCTCAGTACCTCCCCACACAGACACCTTTCTTAAGTTTTTAAAATTCATAAGCAACTGAATTCAGAGTTTAGCTTGGTTCAAGCAAGATTTTAATTTTCTTTTTTTTAATTTTTATACATTTTAATTTTTTTTTTCATTATTAAAAAAAAAAAGAGACCAAAAACATTTGAAAAAACCCCAAACATTCATTCATCAAATCATTTGATGAAATGTTTGGGATTTTTTCACTTCTTTAATACGTGGCTTTGTATGGGTGATACATTCTTAGACATCCTGCGGCCAACATTACCATAGGTGAGCAACAAGCAAACAAGTCAAGTAATCCCATATTGCCATTTTTATAACATATCTTAATCTTTAGTTAACTCAGGCGACAAAATGAAATTATAAAAATCTGCTAAGTATCCTAGACTTTATTTGTTCCAAGGTAGCATTTCATTTATTTAAACATTTAAATCACAAAAAAACAAACAAACAAAAAAATCTTTCATTCGCCTAACGGATAGAATCGCAAGAAATGTTGGTTTAATAATGAAACCGACATAAATAGTAATAGACTTCTTTATGTGAAGTGTTCAACAAAAAGTAAAAAGATAAAAAAAAGAAAAAGACAAAAAAGAGGGGAGGAGGAAGATGTCAACATCTTCATCCTTCTCCTCATAAGTACATTTACTTAGAGAATCTTACGAAAAAGACAAGACTGTTACTGAAGGTGAAATTTTCAAATGAACAGACACTTTACAAGAAATATTTTTAAAATACACAAATAAAAATTGTACAAATTACAATATATAAACCTTGCACAAAATCTTCCCTTATGCACCTCAAATTATCAAGGCAGATTAGCGGTTCTTTACAATGCAATTGTTTCTCTAAGAAAAAATAATAACAAACACACTTCTCCTTAACAATAAAGAAATTTTAACAACTTTCTTTTAGAGCAACAAATTCATATAAATCAATTTAAAAAAAATTTACTTACTTCGAAAAGTTCATAAATTAAAAATTCGATGGTCGAAAATCGAAGGGGTGAGAAAAGGAAGACCCATCTTAAGCAATGCTGCTTCTTTAAATTTTTATTCAGATTTTGGGAACAGATGTTCTCAAATATGAGATAAACTCTCACAAAACATTCGAATGAGATAAAATCGCACAGGTTTAGAAAAGGCATTTAAATGACATAAAAACATCTTTGGTTTAGAAAAGTCGATTTTGATAAAGGAAATTTTCATAGTTTTCTTTAGAGGTTTTTTCCTTTTCTTTCTTTTTTTCAGTAACAGCAAAAGTACAAGTAGAAACAATAGTCGTTATCATGTCGACTCACATCTTCCAACTCGAGTAATCTATTTCCTTGCTGCTTTTCTTTAACTACATATAGATCCCAGATGGCATTTCCATACGTCAGTCCCTTCTCCCTAGAACACAGCATTGTCGCTCTATATGGGTCTTTCTCCTAAATGTCAGCCTCTACACGCCTACGATTGAGGAGGGAAAGTTGGAACGCGATTAAAAAGAACACTTTTAATTACAAACAATTAAACTTCAGAGGTGGGGGGGGGAGTGAAAATAGCAAGTTCCACGTTATATTGATTGTGTCTCTGATTATTTTCTCATTTGCCAACGTATACCTTTGAAAAAGTGTTGGTTGAAAAGTACCTAAAGTATGACATGACGTCCATTTTGTTTAAATCTCTCTCTCTCTCTCTCTCTCTCTCTCTCTCTCTCTCATATATATATATATATATATATATATATATATATATATATATGAATGAATAAGGAACGAAGAAAATAAAATATTTGCAGCGTTCAAAACATTAATTTGAAATCTATATTGGAAATACAATGATTTTTTTTAAAAAGCGTTTTTACAATCATCTCTCTTCCTTCAATAATAAGGACAAACAAAATATGACATCACTTTATAAATATTTTTGGAAGTTAAAAAATGAAAATAAAACACCTAAAGTTAAATGGAAAATTCTTAAACAGGCTAGAACATCTAGATCGATAAAGGAACCATGTTTCCTTTGTCTTCAAGAAAAAATGGAAATCATTAAATACATGAGGAGTGACATATTACTAAACCAGAGGCATGAAACCTCAGTAAATTGCACACACATTAAAGAACTAACCTTACAATCATGTTAAAATTATAAAATTTAAATTTCGGATTTCAAGCAACTTAGACCTTTTATATTATTAATCTTAGTATCTTGATATTCACTCTTAACCGTATGATATTTCTCCTTATGTTATTTTTATCTCTAATTTTATCTTAATAAAAATTGTGATTTAATTAGTGTCTTAAAAATTTAGGTTTAAATTCTACTTTAACACTAAATTTTAATTTTTAATTAAATTTAAATAATCTTTTTTTTTCCTACGTTTATGAATAATTCCTACGTCTATGCACGTGATTTCTTCATCTTTTCAAAGAACAACAAATATTTCTACCCCAACCCATTCCAGGTCAGAGTGCTAAAATTCCTAGCCCTTTGCCGATTATGCTGTCTCCCACACTTCTTTCTTCTTTGTCCATTTTCTATCACTTTCTTCTCCCCTCTATGCATTTTCTTACTTTTTCCTCTTTGTTAAGCTCAGGCGCCTCGTGTAATCAAACTTTGTATATGACTATACTTTACTTCCTATCTAAACCTGGCGTCTTTCTTTGATTCTTCATCATGTCTTTTTAGTCCTTCCTCTTTCGTTTTGCTCTTTTTGATTTTCATTTCCTCTGTACCCTTTTTTATGATTCCCCATTCTGGTTTCTCATTTTTTTTCTACCCTATCTACCTCGTAAATAAAAAAAAAATTGTCAATATAAAGAAGAGAATTTCCATCTCCTTTCAAAAATAGTGTTTACTACCTGATGAGACATTGTGCTTTCAATGTTGAAACAAAATGTGCACTTTTTTAGTAGATTGTAGTTTGAACATGTTCTAAAGTATAATTCATTATATATATATATATATATATATATATATATATATATATATATATATATAGAGAGAGAGAGAGAATAGTGAACTGTGAACGTTTTGTTTAAAGTGTATATTTATTGTTGTTGTTATTATACATGTTATAATAAAGGCGCAAAAATATACATTGGGGCTACATTCCAATGCTTGAATAATAGAATATCCCTTCATAAAAGTAATATCAAAATAGCAATTAACAGGAAATTGTATGTCTCCCAACGTTTGCATGAATGCAGTGGAGGTAAATTCAAAGTAATACCTATCTACCAAAATGCAAATTATGGCACACTAGTAATTCAGGAAGAAAGATTCATAAAAAAATACAAGCCTTCGCTAAATAAAACATGAAAAACTTAAAAAACACAAAAAACAAACACACACATACATACATACATACATACATACATACATACACCAAATTCAAATGATAACTCCAAACAATAAAAAGAACCAGATGACCCATAAAAACAATTCTAAAGCATAAAGACAAAATCAAAAAACGCTTTCACACACACACACACACACACACACACACACACACACACACACACACACACACACACACACACACACACGCACACACACACACAATTCAAAAAGTATCGTCAAAACAATATATAAAAAACCGGATGACCGATAGAATACAATTATAGACCAATTTCGGAAGTCAATAAAAAATTCCGAGGTAACACAAGGCGCCTGATGTTAACGTGCTAATGGGAAAACTCCACCTTAAAACCATTTGAACTTGGTGGCCAGCATTTCATTTATTTATTTATCTATCTGTTTATCCACTTATACACGTGCTGATATGAAAAACCACCAATTCCCAAAAATACTTATTTATAAACGACACCTTGGCGAACAGAAACAAAAGAAAGTCGATACGTAAGGCCACAAGTTTATTCGCCTGAAGAGAGTCAACTTTAGACTCGAAACACGTGTAGCGTCACAAATACCATTATGGACACTTAATGTATTATAACATGTATAACAACAACAATAATAAATGTACACTTTAAACAAAACGTTCACGGCCTCTCTCACTTTTTATTCTATATCAATTTCTTTCGTTAGAACAACTTTCTATTTATATATATATATATATATATATATATATATATATATATATATATATATATATATATATATTCATTTAACTTTCAATGTCAACAAGAGAAATAACTTCAAGCGAAATTGGAATTGGCGCTTCACATCTCGTTGCAATGTCATCATTTTTTTCACACTGTGAAATTTTACAACCAAAGGAATAAATCAATTTAAAAAAAGGGTGGAAAGAAACAAAGAAATTTATGATAAGAAAAACCAAAGGAGTAAATCTTCTGCTGTCGTATTTCTTAGGGATTTAAACAAAAAATTCATTTACCCAGCTTCTCAGGTCGGTGCGACGAATTACAGAGTTTTTTGTTTTATTTTTTTCGTTTGATGGCTGTGACCAGGTTTGGCTTAAGGTACTGGCAACCCGGACGGTAGCCCGGGGAGCTATCAAAGCCGAGAGCGCCATCATGTCACTATGTTATGTGTATGAGATCTCTCAAAACTAAATTTTTAAAACATAGTTGTGGTCGTTCATGACTGAAGACAGACTAAATTGTTTGGCTATTTTGTCAATAGAAACTGATCTTGTAAAGAAAATCTAAAGGCTAGAAAAATGTTCTAGATATGATAATAGAAGGTTTCCATTGCCTCGTATTAAGTTTTATCGTTTTTCTACGTTTTTCGTTTTTCAATTTGTGAAAATTTAAAAAAATGTATAAGAGCGCCGATATTCAGCTTGATCCGGGTGCCAGCAACCCGAGCGCCGTCACTGGCTGGGACTAAAATTACAGGTTCTTTAAAGATGAATTCTTAAATTTTAGTAGTTTTGGAAATAAAGAAACATAAACAGGGTCACCATCCCAAAGGTCAGTAGAGATGCTTGCGTTTCGAAAAGATTTTGCTTTGGCTATCAACCAACGAGTTGAAAGGAATTGTCTACAAAGGTTTTACCCACTTTTATCAACACAGCTGAAAGTTTAACGGACCACTTCCCTCTCCCTCTCCCGTCCTCTCTCTCCCACCATATATCTCTTAACGCATATAAATACAGACTTTTGATTTAAACTCAAACATCTAAAAAGAACATTCATTTCACTCAAGATATTTTCTCATCAGTCCACACTCCACATTACGAAAACAGTCAAGTACGTTGTGGTACAGTGGATATCGGCTCGGAACGAGAAGCCGGGGAGCCGAGTTCGAATTCCAGTTGAATTCATTGTATTCACTTAGGCGCAAATACCCTTGGGAAAGGTATTAATCCGTCTCTTCCTTCCAGTTATGGGTTAAATAGCAAGACAGATTGGGTTCTATAGCCTTGGTCGGCAACCAGTCTACCGCAGAAAGCAATGGCAACCTACTGCGGGATAATCTTCTGCCCAGTCAGTCATGTCTCTTTCGAGACATGATCATCCAAGCGTGTATCACGTATGGCACTTGACTGACTGACTGACGTTTTGTCTAAACCATGCACACAAAATTATCGTTATGCTGATATTGTTAATCTGTGCGTGAGTTGATTTCATTTATTTTGAAATGGTTTACATTTTCTACCTAATGTTTTTTAAGGGCTCACTAATTACATTAACCATAATAATAATCCAGATAAATATTAACCTTATATGTGCATTGAGACAATCTCTCATATCATGACGCTCAGAAACATCTTCATAGAACTTTTTCCAATGAATTAGCTTCAAAGTGTGATTGACGATTTTGAAATTAATTCCCTGTCTTTGGGGTTTAATGGTCAGTTTCTAGCGGCATTTCTTGTGGACATCTGCGGTTTTCCGAAATGACCCTTCAAGTTCTCTCTTCACTCCTCTCTTCACTCAGTTTGAGGTGTTAACATCTTCTGCTGATAAAGCAGAATGTTTTGCTCGTAAATTCTCTTCAAACTTTACTCTTAACTCATCTGGTATGTTATTGTCTGCTTTTTCTTTTCACTTCGAACTGATTTTCCATCGAGTGATATGCATAATAAATCTTTCCGTGGATCCCCACAAAACATGTGGACCTGATGGTATCCCTGCAATAGCCCTTAAGAAATGTGTTCCTGAACTGTTCTCTCAAAAGATTTAAATAAATCAAGCGCAGCCTCTTGCTTTCCTGCTTGTTGGAAATCCTCTTTTGTAATACCAGTCGTTAAGAACACAGGCGAACTAGTCTGATCCTCCTAACTATCGGCCTATTAGCCTTTTAAGCGTACCTAATCAACCCTGAATTGATTAAGCATTGTCTTCTTTCCGACAAGCAATATGGCTTTTGTTTTTCTAAATCAATTACTAGGAAAGTCTGTTAACGATGTCGTGCTCGTCAATTTTTCTCGCCAAAATCTATCTTGCATATTTATAAGTCTACCATTTGTCCATGCTTTAAATATTGCTTCGACATTTTGTCTGTAGCTCCTGTTAAATATTTAGAAATTCTTTATAAAATTTAAAGAAGAATCTGCTATATTATTGGTCCTGACCTAACATCTCCGTTTCAGTCACTTTTCCACTACCGTAATGTAGCTTCCCTGTTTCTTTTCAGTAGCTACCTTCATGGTAATTTTGTTTCTGCTATGGTGTCTAGACTTTATTAATATATACGCAGTGTTAAATTGGCATTAAGGTCTAATCATTTTACAGTTGAAATGGTTAGATGTAACCGTAAGTTCTATGCTAACAGTTTCTTCTCTCAAGTAAAAGAAACTTAGAATTCGTTATGAAGGAGAGAAGAGAATAAAAGACAAAGGTTCAAGTAAACAAAAGATGACGGTTGACATTGCTTTTAAACTTTTGAGTAACAAAGACCTGTTGGACCTGCTAGGTAACCTCTGACATATTTGGGAAGGATATTAGAATAAGCCTGAACCCATGCTGACAGCAAACCACCTGAATACGGATAGAAAATGAGTAGAGTGAATGTAGAGAATAGAAAGAGGTGTAAGACAAGGATGTGATTTCTCGCCGGACTTATTCAACCTATGCAGTGAAGCGATTGTGAGAGAATCAAAAGTCTTACCAGAATTCTTTATTGGCGGCCACAATCTTAACAATTTATGATATGCATCGCTGGTAGCAGACACAGAAATGAAACTTCAAGAACTCCTACAGAAAGTAGTGAAATAAAGCGAGAAGAAAGGACTAATGGTCAGTTGAAAGAAGACGGAATACATAGTTGTCAGCAAAAAGAAACAGCCCAACATGCAAATTACAAATTGGAAATACAAGTACAAAAATTTTAAATATCTTGGAAGTGCTTTAACAGAGGATGAAAAGTGTGACACCGAAATCCGAAAGCACATTGAGATGCCGATAAATGCCTTCCAAAAGCTAGGAAATGTATTAAGAAGCAGAAAAAATCTTGTTAAAAACAAAGCAAAGAGTACGGAACTGTTATGTAATATCAAAATGAGGAAAAATAATTTAGAAAATCTGATCTTCACAGGACAGATTGAAGCGAATGACAGATGAAAACAATGCATCACCGAATGAACTTGAGTAAATGGATGGGGTAAAAGGCTTAGGAGAGATAACAAAAAGACAAAATTTATTAAGAGCTACACATGACAGGAAATTGTGGAGATCCATAATCGCCAACGTTCTGAAGGGACACGGCACACAGAAGAAGCTAACAGGAAAGTAAGAAACCGGAAGAGAGTTCTACAGGCGAAAAAACTATTTGAATTATCAGTAATAAATGGATGAGACCGAACTGCCAATCTAGTACTACGTCTAAATTCATGAAGTCAATGTCAGTCATGTCAGTCAAGTCAGTTAAGTGCCATACGTGATACATACTTGGGCGATTATATTTCAAAACAGGCATGACTGACTGGGCAGAAGATTTTCCCGTACTAGGTTGACATTACTTTCTGAGGTAGACTGATTGCCAACCAAGGCAATAGAACCCAATATGCCCTGCTATTTAACCCATAGCTGGAGGGAGAAACGACGGATTCATACCTTTCCCAAGAGGTACCAAAGAGAAAAAGCTTATAAGAAAAATCGCCATGAAAATATTAATAGTAAAGACAGGGGAAAGCTAAGTTACGGCGGTGAGAAAGGGAATGAAGCTGAGATACCAGGTCAAGACCGAAAACATTGCAGATTCCTTGGATTTTGTCAAGAATCTCTCGATATATATCAAAAGCACCCGATCGAATTTGGAAACAGCATTCAATACACGAACTGGAGACTTGTAAATGTGAAAGACTGATTCTGGTGAGGAAGATTGTGTAGCACGACAGTGAAGCAATTTGCCAAGCAGCAGACCTAGTTTCAGTGGACTGAATTTTTTATTTTTTACATTTTCTTTTGCAATCCTGATTTAGTAGACAAGAAATTTACTAAATGCTTTTTCAGAAATTTCCAGACAATCCTTTTTGGAAGATCGGTGCCACAAAATCTTACCGTTTTCCCGCTCCCTGTTTGGTTTTTTGTCATCTTAAGCTGAGCTTAATAACGCTCATAATCAAGATCAAGCTATCAGAAAGAAATTCATTCTTCAAGTTACAACGACGAAACAATCCATACGAACATGACAAATGGCTTCTTTTTTTTTTTTTTTTAACTCGACAAACACAATTGAAACATTCTTTATCACAACCTCCGCCTTTTTTTCACTAACAAGAAAATAAAATTTTCAAGGCTTTGGCCGGAAAATATTTGCTGAATTTAATTAAAATAGGAAGATTGAAATTCTCTTTTTTCAAAGACAGATGTCACTCTTGCATTACTCGAGTTCAACAAACTATGCGTCGCAATGTCGATTGACAAGGATGATTGAAACATAAAAAACGGTCACCACAGCAAAACAAAAATCTTGTCAAATTATTTCTGTTTTTCTGTCTTTCTTGGCGGCTGCTGTTTAAATCTCTAAAACCGTCAAACATTCAGAAATTAATCGTTTGCCTTGCAGCTTGTCACTAGACGATCATTACTCACTCGACAACAACGACAACGACCTACAAATGTCTACCATTGTTCAACTGCCAAGGTTCACTCACACTGTATCTTCTTTTTCTTCATTCCAATGGCTTGAGCCTGTAATACTCACTCATAAGACTGAATTATGTGTTTAACAATAGCCACTGAATTCCATTGCTCACACAATAAAGTAGGCATTGAGTCAAGCATTAATAGAATGGGCAAATGACAAAGGAATGTAGCGTTAGTAATTAGTCGTAGTTAAAATTATAATTGTAAACTTTCAAAGTACAATTTAGTTACATATTTACGACAAATGCATTGCATAAAAAGTGTGCATACGTTGATATTTTGCTGATGTATCTTTTCTTAGTCAATAATTTAATTATTTGAAATGTTCGAAGAAATAAACATGGGAATAATATGAATAAATTTCATATATTTTAATAAATGTCATTATTCTCAATTTACAAAAATAAAGAAAGAATGTTTATGGCTTTTCATTGACTCTGCCATATATATATATATATATATATATATATATATATATATATATATATATATATATATATATATATATATATATATATATATATAATATACTGACTGGCTATTTGTTGTCTGAGCAAACACATCTGCTGCTAAGGTGGTTAGCCAATCACTATCGCAGGCTTCTACTCGGTTTTTACTCACCACCCACAGAGTTCACTCAGCGGACCTTAGCTACAGTTTATTGGAGAGAGCACTTAACCTTGCATCATCGGCACTTTGAACAACACCTGTATAGCTCAATGCCTCGGCGATGATCATTTGATATTTCATGTTAATGCAACCATCGACGTCTAACAAACAATTTACTCAATATCACTCACCCGACTTGACAAATCGACCATGACACTCGTGTGTCATTATTGGAAAGCGAACGTTTTAACTATATATATATATATATATATATATATATATATATATATATATATATAAATGCAAACTTAACACTATACTCGTTTCGAAAAACCCTCCGCGTATATACGCGGAAGGAAAAAATGGTTGTAAAAAAAGAAAGAGCTAAGCACATGAACACCAGCCAAAGCGATTTGGACCGAGCCAGTACATAGCCCAAAGAAAAAACCCGAAACGAGTAATCAATAACAAAAAAGCGCTCAATACGTAAGCAGAGCAGAATAAGTAAATTAACCTAGTGAGCCAACAAACCTATCAAGGTTTCATTTAAACGGATCTTCAGGAAGGTTGGTTTAGGTGAAACCTTGGTAGGTTTGTTGGCTCACTAAGTTAATTTACTTATATATATATATATATATATATATATATATATATATATATATATATATAATATAAATGAACATATTGTCCTCCGTCTATGGCACGACTCGGGGTTTCATATGTTATGCAATCATCAGGTGCATATCTCAAACTGACAGTTTAATATATACAGTAGCGACCATAATATAAGAAACAGAAACAACAAAGACATAAATATGTGTATTACTTAAAAAGTAACGCATGATTAGCAATGAAATATTTACCGAATAAAGATTAGGGTGTAAAGTATGAATATTATACAAAGTTACAAAAATTTACATAATAGTTTTTTTTTTTTTAGAACAAAGGAAATAAGCTACCGGACAAAGGTTAAGGAACGATCTTGTTAATACTTAATTGTGAACAAAATATCAACAAAATGTAATATTTGGTAAACATCCCCTTATTTTCAATGACATTTCTGCATCGTCGGCCACATGATCTAATTTTTTAAAAATCAGCAGTAATTCCCTTCCATTCGTCTTTCATTAACTCTTAAAGGTGATCCTGATTTTTCGGGTTTCTTTTCTGAGCCCATTCTCCAATTATCTTTCAATCATTTTCTATTGGATTCAGGACGGGGCTATGGAATGGCCACTTCATTAGGGCGATTCCTTCTTCTTCAAATAAAGCCATAATCTTCAGAGCCTTGTGGCAAGGTGCATTGTCCTGCATGAAAATAGGAGATTCATAAAGATTATGTTGTAATCTTTGTAGCACATGCTGCTGAAGGAGCCTTTTGTAAATCTCAGCATTGATATTACCATGTACGCTGATGATAGGGCCAACTCCTGCAGATGAAATCATTCCCCACACCATCACACTGCCGCCACAAAACTTAACGGTTTCTTGACACATTGAGAAGACATATAGCGGGTTGCTCATCTATTCTTTTCTGTTAGTAGTGGAGAGTCCGTTCTAGTGAAGGGTAGTTGTATACTGTTGCAGGTTAACGGAATTTGGCCTTGTTGTAGATAGCCCACTGTAAGTCATAAAGAAAGGTTATAAACCAAGAAAAGCAAATTGAATTGAAAGATAACATTTTATATATAACACATATCAATTAATGTTTTTACAATTGAAGTAATACATGAAGTATAGGTCCAACGGAGGTTAAAATGTTCATGGCAATAAAATGCTGAAAGAGAATTAATGCTTATGAATTTGGGAGCGTGTAAGTAAGGAAAGTCTTTGATAGATTCGCTCCTTAGGTCAGTAAGTAGTTTTGAGACAGCGAAAGATAAGATGAGAGAGGTAAGGGAGGCGAGCGTAGTAAGCCACTTGACTTGGGTCAAGGGAGATACTAATTACTCTCTTCTCCTCGAGTCGGTCTGCCTGGCGATGCTTTCTGTATCCGCTTTTTATATCTTCTTTTTGGATCACAGTAGCTCATTTGGGATTTTAAACTTGTATTTGGTTCTGGGCTTCCCATTGGCTGATAAATAAAATTCGCGTAGGCTCGCGAACTGGAAATTTAATATTTAATTAACTTTTAGTTTTCAACCAGAACATCTGCGCGGAGCCGGCGGCGCACGGACGACTTTTGGTCATTTTCTTTTTGGTCGTGAAAGCGCAAACATCCGGTCCATCGTTTTTGCTCGGTATCACCACAGACAGTCTTTCACCTGTTCTACGGTGTACGTAAATTTTGCCCTCAGAACCAAATATAGTAAACTTGGACTCGTCACTAAAATGAACTGTATCCCATGGTACGTCAGTCCAAACAACATGTTCTCTCGCATACTCCAGGCGCACCCTTTGGTTTCGCTTTGAAATGAGAGGCTTCGAAGCTGGAATACAGGCATGCAATCCTGCATTTTTTAACCTGCGAGCAACCGTTTTCCTTGAGATCTTATTATCTGTCTCTTCATTAAATTTACGGGCAATTGATGTAGCAGTTTCAAAACGGTTTTTGTAGGTATTCTAACAATTCTTACATCTTCTCTTTGCGACGTTTTTGAAGGTCTACCGGTTTTTGGTTTTGCATCTGACGTTTTATCGGCTTTATACCTGCTAATTACACGATGAACGACACTTTTAGACCTATGAACAATATCAGAAATTTCTGATATTAACTTTTTTTGATAGTTTTTTTTTAATCATATCACCCCGAGCAAGGCAGTAACGCCACTGATGTGCAGAGATCTACGTAAGAGTGAAAAGATTGGAAAAGTGAAAACCGGAAACCACATCCTAAACAGGGAACAAGTAATGAGCCTCTTCATCTGTTCAATAGACGTGGGTGGAGTGTGAACCGGGCGATAGTTTAGTCTATCTACTCCAATTGAAAAAAAATAAAAAGGAGTGAAAAGATTGGAAAAGAGAAAACCGGAAACCACACCCTAAACAGGGAACAAGGGATGAGCCTCTTCATCTGTTCAATAGACGTGGGTGGAGTGTGAACCGGGCGATAGTTTAGTCTATCTACTCCAATTAAAAAAAGAGAGAGAGAGAAAAAAAAAAGAAAAAGGAGTGAAAAGATTGGAAAATAGAAAACCGGAAACCACATCCTAAACAATTAGCGATAATGGGTTTTTTTTCTTCAAAAGAGAGCGTTTTGCTTGTAGAATTTGCTATATTGCTTAAAAATAAAGTCCTAATGATAAAGTTGATGCAAATTATTAACATCGTTCCTTAACTTTTGTCCAGTAGCTTATTTCCTTTGTTCCATTAAAAAAAATGTTATGTAAATTTTTGTAACTTTGTATAATATTTATGCATTACACCCTAATCTTTATTCGGTAAAAATTTCATTGCTAATCATGCCTTACTTTTTAAGTAATACACATATTTATGTCTTTGTTGTTTCCGTTCTTTATATTATGGCCGCCACTGTATATATTAAACTGTCTGTGTTGGTTAATAGATAGCAGCTTCGTTTTGGAAGCATTAAAATTCACTTGCCATTTCTTACCCCAGTCCGCCACGGATTGGAGATCCTTTTCAAGCTCAGCAGCGAGGTTTGCTTTGTCAGCTTCGGCAGATTTTTGATCGAGGCGAGAGTAAACTGTAGTGTCATCAGTGTATATGCCTACTTGGGATCTTATTACATCGGGGAGATCGTTAATGAAGATAAGGGAAAAATCTCATTCCCTGATGAAGGTTTAATAAAAGTAAAACATATTACATTAATAAACGTTTCTTCGTTGTTCTTTATCTTTTATATAATAGTGATGAGTTGTGATAGTTTTTGGCGCCAAGATTATTGCTTTTTCAGTCGTTTTACTGATCACAGTACACTTTGGTAAGCAGGTTTTTTATCGCAAAGTGCTCAATATCGGAGTGGAGATAGAGCGTTGATAGTCTTGATGCAAAGAGTTTGTTACTTTAGCTGAGCAAGTTCATGCCGACTTCGAAGTTTTGTGAGAACACCGTTATGATGCCTTCACTCGTCAAGGCTGCGTTTTTCTATCAATTAAAGTGACAATTCCTTGCACTAAAACTATAAGACTATATATATATATATATATATATATATATATATATATATATATATATATATATATACTGTGTATTTGGGCAGCAATCTCTCTTTTATGCAGGTTTCATTAAAAATGACAGACAAGTTATCATGGTCAAGTTTTTTAATATAATGTTCATGTGATCTTATAATTTTTCTTTCTTTTAAGAACATAATTTATGTCGTGAAAAAATCATAAGATAACATGAAACATTATATTAAAAAACTTGACCATAATACCTTGTCTGTCATTTCTAATGAAACTTTTATATATATATGGACTCTCCCGTCGATTTCGACGTATCAGCGTCTAACTCGGTCAGACTACCACACAAAGAATTGTTTAAAGTGGTGAAGGCTTGTGTAGCACTATCCAAACTTTTTGGAAATGCTGATAACAAACAGTCGGTGCAGACGTCTGCCACAGATCGCATGAACAACAGACCTCAGTTATTTAACCCATAACTGGAGGGAAGAGACGGATTAATACCTTTCCCAAGGGTAACAGTGCGTAAGTGAATGCAAAGTGTTTACTGGAATGGGAACTCGGCTCACCGATTTCCCCCTCTGAGCCGACATCCATCTATATATATATATATATATATATATATATATATATATATAGTACAGTTGGAATAACATCAGCTTAATAACCAAAAACTGTCTGGGTTCGATTCCTGGTAGTGGATGCGCACTGCTGATGAGTCCCAAATATAGGACGGAACGGCCGTCCAGTGCTTTCTGCATTCTGTTGAGGTCGAATAAAAGCTCGATGAATAATTACTTAATAATTGTTCAAATCCTCCTACTACTTCTGTTCCTATATATATATATAGCAGCCCGCTGGACAACTCTTTGTTCACTTTTTAGAAATCAATGAAAAATCTGCCGAAATTCAACAATAACTATGAGAATCTTCTGCGTATTATACAACAATAACAGTATATGTGTCTGTGTGATTTGGGGCATCACCCACTCCCTCCACCCACACACAATATCTCCCAAAACTTTGTCTCTCAGTTTTGCTGATATTTTCAAAAGATAAAAAAACAAAAAAATAATATTCTCAGCATGACATGAATAAACATTGAAATTGTAACAAAATCAATCAAAACACTTGTTGTTTGTTGTTTTCCGTTATCTGCCATAATCCAACAAAATGCGCGCGCATGTCGAAAGAGAGAGAGAGAGAGAGAGAGAGAGAGAGAGAGAACGCTCTATTCAACCTGATTGCGTTTCTCATGCTGATCGTGTTAGATAATCTCAGAGAAGGACCCGAAAGGAGTTTGTCGCTCATAGATTGTGCGTGTAAGAAATATATATCTTCTTTGTGTCTTGTTTGTTGATTCAAGGCAGAAAAGTGAACTAATTTGTCGTGTCTGTAAATTTGTTTATTGATGAATTCTTTGATTTGCGCCTGAAATAGCCGCAGTGCCCGTATGTGCGTTTATTGTTGATAATGGTTGCCTGTTGATTTTGCGGTTGATTGAGCGAAGAGAAATCGCACTGGGGCGGAGTTTATCGTTCGCAAAATCATTGCATTCGTTAGAATATGTAGGGGGAGGGGGCCTGTAGAGAGTTCGGGAATATCGCCAGAATCCAATACATTTCTTTTTGGCTGTTTGTTTTAAATCGATATTATTTCGATTCTTAAATGCCAGCCATATTTACGAATATTTCTTATATTGCAGATTTTACAAGTAGACAATTGAACTGACTGTAATAGAAAAGCACGTAGATATTTAAGAGTTTACAAGTATACAAAGGCAGTAGAAAGAACTTGTTCCATTTAGATTAGGAGCAACAATGAAAGGCCCCCTAAATGGCGCGCCGAATGAAGATTAAACTCACAGTGTCATTATTTTTTTTTTTTTTTTGCACCTGCCAATTGTGTATTTCCATAACCACACTAAGCAATTAGATGGTGCTAAATCAGTCAGTTAAATGCCATACGTGATACACGCTTGGGTAATCATGTTTCGAAAGAGACATGACTGGGTAAAAGATTTTCCCGCAGTAGGTTGCCATTACTTCCTGCGGTAGGCTGGTTTCCAGCCAAGGCTATAGAACCCAATCTGTCTTGCTATTTAACCAAAAGCTGAAGGGAAAAGAAACGGATTAATATATTTCCCAAGGGTATTTGCGTGTGAGTGAATACAATGAATTCAACTGAAATTTGAACTCGGCTCTAAGATTTCTCGTTCGGAGATGATATCCACTGCACCATAACGAGATTGCAAATCGACGAATTTATTTATTTATTTATTTTTACACGAAGGAAACAATAGTATGATATGATTACTGATTACAAGATTCAAATGTTTTTCATCTTTAGCATCAATTCGCTATGTATTGATATTCAGTGACATTAACCATATTTAACAGTTAAAAGAAAAAAATTATTAGACAGAAGACACACAAGTCATACTAGTTTTGCAATCACCACAACTCACAAGTAGCAGCAAATTATGGACATAGCAACACGCTCACATAGACCACCTACACGCAGACAGCAACCCGCTCACATAGACCGCCTACACGCAGACAGCAACCCGCTCACATAGACCGCCTACACGCAGACAGCAACCCGCTCACATAGACCGCCTACACGCAGACAGCAACCCGCTCACATAGACCGCCTACACGCAGACAGCAACCCGCTCACATAGACCGCCTACACGCAAACAGCAACCCGCTCACATAGACCGCCTACACGCAGACAGCAACCCGCTCACATAGACCGCCTACACGCAGACAGCAACCCGCTCACATAGACCGCCTACACGCAGACAGCAACCCGCTCACATAGACCGCCTACACGCAGACAGCAACCCGCTCACATAGACCGCCTACACGCAGACAGCAACCCGCTCACATAGACCGCCTACACGCAGACAGCAACCCGCTCACATAGACCGCCTACACGCAGACAGCAACCCGCTCACATAGACCGCCTACACGCAGACAGTAATAACCCACGCACAAACAACTGCAGTCTAGAAAAACGGTGGCTATGAGACAGTAGTAACAACCCGTTTATAAAACATTCAAAAACAGTCGGACAGAAGTCGAACACACTGAAGGTCAGGGGTCGAACACACTGTCGGTCAGGAATCGAAATACATGCAACTCAATGAAATGACTTGATTTGCACAATAATTCACTTATCAACTCTACATTAAATCATTTCTAAATAGCAAATACTCTCATTCTACAAAAACTAAATTGTTTTATAAAATCTTATAATTTTGTAAGATTTCTGTGTTTAGTAATTGTTTATTGCTGATTGGTATTTCGATGATAAAGTGTTTTCCAAAACTTCAGTTGAAAATCTGCCTACATATATATATATATATATATATATATATATATATTCTCTGAAAGTTTAATAGTATTTGATCTTCAATTTTCATTAAATTGATAACAATAACGCCTTTATCGATACTGGTTTTCTTGAGGGAAAGCAATTTTTTTAATAATCATTTCACCCCAAGCAATGTAGGACTACCACTGGTGCGAAAGGAGCTACAGTGAGAGAAAGGGGGTGTCAAAGAAAGAACAAAAAATGGATGGAAATCAAGTAGGTAGAAGATGGTAACTGACAGTGGATTTAAACTTTTGGAGATTGCTGCTATCAGGGAAGTAAGCAATCGGAAGGAAGTTCCACCAACGGGAAACGCGAGCAAAAACACTTAGAGTAGAAAAGGCGGTTACATTTAACTATTTTGACGGTAAAAGGGTGGAACCTTAACGCCAATCTAGTAGCACGCGTAAATACATGTGGCCGGGGAACCAGGGTAAAAAAGCTCGTCAGATCAGTTGTCATGGAAATACTAATAGAAAAGACAAAGGGAAGCCACATGGTGTCGGTGAGAAAGTGACTGAAGTCGAGCTGCCAAGTCAGGATCTATTATATTGCAGATCCTCCTTTAGATTTTGTCCAGAACCTCATGATGAATAGCACGAGCAGATATAGCAGAAGTATTCAATACACGGACGAATGGTAGGTTTATAAATGTGCAAAATAGATTCTAACGAGAAAAACTTCCAGGCCCGACATAGTGACCCAACCTTCCTAGCTTTCAGACGTTCACTGCTAAATTTTATTTAAGAGTAGATAGCTTGTATTTTGGGGGTTAGGGGTTGCAAAGCAACCATAGCGCCACCCTCACGACTAATAACTTAGAAGTCTATCGATGAAGCAATGTTGGCATCCCAGCGGTTGTTTTTAAGCAATGTGCTCTAGTGTTTCTCTCAACATTCTACAATAAATACCTTGCTGCTTTCCTGCTTGTTAGAAATCCTCTTCTATAGTTCCTGTATTTAAGAACTAGGTTGAACCGTCTGAACTTCTAACTATCGATCTGTTAGTTTTATTTTCTTTTGATAAAGTATCAGAGCTTCTAATCATCTCCGAATTAGTTAAACATATCAACTCGCAAGGTCTTTTTTTTCATACAAGCTATATATTTTTCCCTTCTCTCGGTCAACTGCTGATTTGTTAATGGTTTTTGCTGAAAGAATCTATCGAGCTTTAGATAAGAATGGTGAAGATCGGTCTATTGTTTTGACAGGATTTGGCATACTGGTCGTCTTCACAAGTTGAAAGATTATGGTGATTCTGGGAAAATTTCCGATGTAATTCAATCTTTCTTCAATTGCGAAATGAAAATAGTCTTGAATGGCCTACCTATATAGTTTTGCATTAATGCGGGTATCTCCCCCACCCCCAGGGCAACTATTCTCGGTCCTACATTGTTTCGAATTTTCATTTCTCAACCCGGTATCTATGCTGATGGCCCAACTATTTACTCCATTTTTTAATAGTTAGTGTAATCGGTTCGATAAGGTCAAATTTGAAGCTGATCTAAAAAAATATGACCAACAATCTGTTGTTAACTGGAGCAAGAAATGACTTGTTAATTTTAGTGCCTCCAAAATGAAAGTGATCAATTTTTTTTAATCACCTTAGAAAACTTCTTTGCCTCCCATGAGCATGAATGATTCATTGCACCTTTTCGGACTCCTCATGTTTTCTGCTTTCATGAATTGAAAAGATTATATTCAAACAACTGCTTGGTCTGCTGCTAGAAAGAATGATTAACTGTTTCGTGATGAACAAATTTTCTCGCCAGAGTTTATCTAAAACATTTATAAATCTACTATTCGTTCATGCATCGAATATTGTTGTTACCACTGGTCTAGTGCTGCTGCTATGCATTTAGAGATTATTGATGAAATACAAAGAAAAATCTGCAATGCTATCGATCCTGAGTTGGCATCTCAGCTTCAGACATTTTTCTGCCGCCGTAATGTAGCTTCCCTATGCCTTTTTAAACGCAGTACTAGATTGGCAGTGGGGTCTCATCATTTTACCGTTCAAATGACAACTGTAAAGGCAACCGTAAATTTTATGCTAAAGTATTTTTCTCTCGCACTTCTCGCTTGTGGAACTCGCTTTTGGTCTCTTCCTTTCTAATCAACTTTGATTTTTAAAAATTTAAATACAATGTCAATCGTTACCTTCTGTCGTCCAACAATTCCCGTTCTTTTATTTTTCTCTCTTCTTAATAATGTTTTTCTTTTACTCACAGTCTTTCACACTCAGTAACCCCCTTGCATTTTAGTGGCTTTATTGCCTTGCTTGCGGTAACATGATAAAAAAAATGTATTGATGCGTTTCTTAAAGAGACAAGCAAAAGAAATTCCGAAAAAAAACTTTAAGTGCCTTAACGATTCCAATTTTGATGTGTTAGTGTTCTTTAAAAATCTATTATTCTACAATTTTGTACTAGAAATAAAAAAAAACGTCAATTCAGTTCTTATGTAATGAATTAATGTTTAGCCATTATTTATAAAAAAATTCATATTGAAAAATAAATACAGATATTAATTATGCACGTTTTACATGATTAATTTAATACTTAATATTACAACACGAAAGATTGCAGGTTAAATAATTTTACATCGTTGTGTCTGATCATGCTGCGTTTGTTGTATGAGTGAATAATGGAGATACATCGGTTGTGTGTCCCTAGAAACACATCTGCGGCTGACTGCTTAAAATGGATTTCTGATGTGGTGCAGTGGATATCGGCTCGGAACGACAAATCGAAGAGCCGAGTTCGAATTTCAGTTGAATTCGCTGCATTCACTAACGCACAAATACCCTTGAGAAAGGTATTAATCCATCTCTTCACTCCAGTTATGGGTTAACTAACAGGACTGATTGGGTTCTATAGCCTTGGCTGTCAACCAGTCTACCGCAGAAAGGAATGGCAACCTATTACGTGATAAACTTTTGCCCAGTCAGTCATGTCTCTTTCCAGACATGATCGCCCAAAGAGTGTAGCACATATGGCACTTAACTGACTGACTGTTCTGTCATTGGTTAAAAAAATGGTCAATTTCAAGTAGTCCTCTTTTTTAAATGATTATATCTTTTTTCTTTTCGCTGTCATCTTTTTTCATCATTTGAAAGAAAAATCTGTGTTTATTTTTAGTACTTACGGTAAAGCCTCTTTAACAAAAGATTATCTATAATAAACAATTCACCCGCAGCGCTGTCTGTTAAGCGGGGCTTCAGTCTCCCTCACATTTTTGCTAAAACTGAAAACTAGTGAGAAGCGAAAAATTTGCCGTCTTGACCTCAGTCTATGAATGTTATGTACCATGCTGGAAAACTGTGAGTATCAGTGAATGACGAGACAAAATGTATTGCCTGTAGCCACCCATGGTGTGACTGTCTGTAGCCACCCATGGTGTGACTAACTCTAACTTCTAGTAGACACAGGCACCACGCTTTACTGAAATGTGATTGTTCTCTAGAAATATAATTACTATATTTCTATTTGTTAATAGATCACATCTCCTATAAGATATGAGAATTATAATGTCCATTAATGACAAATAAAAATATTTTTTGGTATATATATATGTGTGTTATTAACTTATGTCGTATAAAAAATCACAAGAGTAGACGACCCTCTTGCTTCACGAATTGACATTAATTCTGGTCATTATTACGTTTTTAGTCTGTATCTGATGAGTTTGTTTATAACAAAACCACTTTTTATTACAGTTTTGCCAGTTTCTGGATATGGCCTAATTGAAGAACTCTACTCAACAATATATGGCACACTTGATTCTTGATTGTTGAATTCATTCGATATAAGTTGCTGATTTTTGTTTTCAGCTTTTTTTATGGGCGGATGTTTTGTTTGTTTATTCTCTCTCTCTCTATATATATATGTTTTATAATCATTTCACCCCAAGCAAGGCAGTACTGCCACTGATGCACGGACGGGGAGTTGTATAAGAGGAGAGTGATGAGAAAGAGGAACAGGTTACAGAGGTATCAGAGAATTAGTAAGAGAAGGATGAGAACACTGGCGTGAAGAGAGCTGCGTGAGAGTAGAGTGGAAAGAGAGAATAACATGATACAAGGGGGGGGTCAGGGAAATGATGCAAGTCAAAGAGATAAGAAATGGCAATTGAAATTGCATTTAAATTATTGGAGATTGTAGCTGTCAGGGAAGCAATTATACGGAAGGGAGTTCCACAAGCGGAAAATGTGAGAAAAGAAACTGATGGAGTAGAAGTTGCGGTTACATTCGATCGGTTTCACTGTATAAGGGAGGAACCTAGTCGCTAGTCTAGTAGCTAAACTAACTTCATGCAAAGGGGATACCAGGGAGCTAAGTTCATCGGAGCAGAAGCCGTGAAAGTATTTGTAAAAGAGACAGAGTGACTGGAGTTGAGCTACCAGGTCGGGATCGATTATACTGCAAATTCTTCGTTGGATTTTGTCAACAAACCCAAGATGAATAGCAGGAGCACCTGACCAGATGTGACAACAATATTCAATATACGGTCGGATGATAGATTTATATATGTGCAGGATGGATTCAGACGGAAAAAAAAATTCTGGCCATACACAGTGAACCGAACTTCCAATCAGCAGATTTAGCTATTGATTCAATATAGTCATTCTACTTGAGGTCAGCTGCGAGAGTTAGATCGAGGAGGCGCAGTGTATTACTTTTCAGGGAGACTAGCCTGATCTATGCTGATGGGGGTAGTAGAGATTGTCTATGGTGGTTAAAGAATAGCAGCTTCGTTTTGGATGCATTAAAATTTACGAGGCATTTCTTACCCCAGTTCACTACAGATCGAATGTCCTTTTTAAGATCAGCAGCGAGGTTTGCTTTGTCAGCCTCAGCGGATTTCTTTTCGAGGCTGGAGTAAATGGCGGTGTCGTCAGCGTAGATGTCTACTCGGAATCTGATTACATCAAGGAGATCGTTGATGAAGATCAGAAAAACGTAGGATGTAGAATAAAGCCTTGTGGGATACCCGCGTTCGTATGACAGTATCATTTCTTCAGGACGATGATTGGGGTTCCGGCACTTCTGCTCGCTTTATCAGGGTTTAGCTTTGAAATTATATTAAAGACCAGCGAGGTGGGTAATGTTAACGTCACTCAGTTGAGCCTCAGTTCTAGGTGAGAAGTCGGGTGCGGATTCCCCAGACGAATTAAATGTTAAGTTAGTGAAGAATCTGAGAGCAAAGCACTCGGCCTTGTCCGCTGAAGATGTGAGGAACTCGAATTTATTGATTAAACGAAGGATTGAGGTCTTGCTGTTTTTTAACACATTTTTACAGAGCCGCCAGTAGTCTTTGGAGCAAAACTTGCGGAATGTTATACGCTGCTTCATTCTGTCAGCAAACAACAGCTTAACATCACTTAGGATCCTCTTGCACTCATTACGAGCAGAGGTAAAAAAGGCGCCTATTATGGTCAGATGCGTGGCTACGAGGAGAGATGGATTAATATCTTTCCCAATGGTATATGCGCATAAGTGAATGCAACGAATTCAACTGGAATTAAAAGTACATTCTTCGTGATTAACATTGGCTTGTACTGCAGTCTCGACCTGGTTGTGCCATTTGCTACCATTTCTTGTGTTCAGTCGGACGTCACTGCGTTTGTTTCTAGCGTGAATTGGAGTAGATAGATCTATCTATCGCCCGGTCCACACTCCACCCACGTCTATTGAACAGGTGAAGAGGCTCATCCCTTGTTCCCTGTTTAGGATGTGGTTTCCGGTTTTCTCTTTTCCAATCTTCTCACTTTTTTTTCAATTGGAGTAGATAGATCTATCTATCGCCCGGTCCACACTCCACCCACGTCTATTGAACAGGTGAAGAGGCTCATCCCTTTTTCCCTGTTTAGGATGTGGTTTCCGGCTTTCTCTTTTCCAATCTTTTCACTATTACGTAGCCCCCTGCACATCAGTGGCGTTACCGCCTTGCTCGGGGTGATATGATTAAAAAAAAATGCCGTCGAAAAATACGTAGCGGTATAAATGAGTCATCACTTTCCTTCGAGTTTTTTCTGAAATACTTCGTGGTTTAGAACAGCATATATCCCCAAAATGGTTGCATTTGTAGCACTTTCCACGTCTTTCTGTAATTGTTTCGGTAAGTGTTTTTTTCTACCTTTATCAAAACGAAAGTAGCATTGGGGTGGATAGAGGGTTGGTGTTTTGGTACTGAGACGCAGGGTCTTTCAATTTCCAATTTTTTTTTTATTTTTCCATCTTACATTCCGGTTTATTGACGAAATTTATTTATTTATATTTTTAATTTGTTTCGCGCTAACTTCAATCACTCAGCATTTATCTGTGGCTTTTTTTTATTTCGGCCCACGGAGCAGTAATTCGCGAGTATCTTTGTTGTACTTGGTAAGAAGTCTAACACTGAAACGAAAGTGCTCACTTCGACATTCACAGCCCATATGATAAAATAGACGTTTAATTTCATTCGGCTCCATTTCTGGAATACAATTTCAAAATACCAGGATCATAAAATATTTTCTCATTAATCAGAAAACAAAAACAAAAACAACACGTGGTTTTCACAGCAGCCGTTCTTAGCTGACTGACTATAAGAGGCCAACGCTGATATCCTGCACAGGAGGCAGATCTGATTCGGCTGGCATTAGCGATGGACCCGACGACAGGCAAATTTAACCAAGTCATTGAAAACTGTTGGGTTTGTTGCCCAGCCCCGTGAAAGAATATGGGACCTGTATTCAGTCATCTTTTTCTGTTATTCTAGCAGAAATCGAATAAAAATCATGTTTTTCACGAACTTTGTAATTTACATCCAGATTTTCTTTGAAGTTGAGGTTCGTTGTTAGTTTTAAGCACATTTTCTTTTCTTTTTGGTTTTTAACTCAGATTTAGTCTTTTGAAGATTATCGCGGGAGCAAAGGAATGAGTGACACGGAAGGCAGAACTGTAGCCGTTGCCGCTACTGCTGTAGGGTTAATCCCTTCTTCGTCTCAGCAATCATAATTTCAGGAAAAAGAATACATCTGACTTTGGGTATATAAATGTATTATTTATTTACATATGTACAAAACATAAACTGCTATCTGGTGCTGCCGTGAAGGGAGAGGAAGAAAGAAAAGAGAAAGAGAAGGCGAAAGAGTGTTAGTTGCTGTCAGCTGATGTCCTGTGTCGACGGCGGCGTTGATGGTAAGAAGAAGCTCGTTGTTCGACGCCAAAGCTATGGCTTTGCATGACTCTGTCTCTCCTCTCTGTCTGATGCTTGATTCATGCGATTTTTTATAACAAGACTAAAGTTCGCAGACTTGTTACTTTTTCTCGGTTTTCTTCTTTCTCTGGTTATCTCTTCAGTCGGTAGGCAATTCTATTGTTAAATATATATTTTTTTTAAATTAGCTGAATTAGTCATGAAAAGTAATTGTTTTGTTATTGGAACTCAAATCTGTTATTCTTCTGTGTGTTTCTTGTACATAAGGAGAATGTATGTGTGGTTGATTTTCTTTTTCTAAGACAGCTGCTTTCACTCTATCAATAGCGACTGTCTGACTGTGTACCTTTTCGTATTGTGAAGTATTTTTCCACTCTGTATAAGACTTTGTATGGATCCTGATAATTTGCTGATTGTTTTTTTTTTGTTTGTTTGTTTTTTTACTTCGTCTTTTCGTAGGAAAACATATTCACAGGTATACAGATTTGTCGGTGTGTATGTGTGTTTGCTTGAATTTCGGGCAATTAATTCTAATTACAACATCTTATTTTTTAATTCTTGAATGAAATACGATGTCCGATAAGAGTTTATGTCATTATTAGTATTGGGTTGAACTGGCGATATTTTTAGTTACGCGATACTAATATAAACAATATGAATATCACACGGCCGTAGCACGTGTAGTAAAAAAAGAACAAGTTACACGGCAATAACAAATAGGTATTTAATATGACAAAAGCAAGTACAATACATTAAGATTGTTTAAGTAAGTCCCAAAACAAGAAGAATGTTCATGTTGTCCAAATGGACGAGAATGATTTTAGCAAGACTAGATAAGAAATGACATACTGTTAAGCCAACAAGTGCTCCACGTGGTTATCCGCACTAAAGTCATGAAGGGAACTGAACCCAGATAAAAAAGGAGTTCCTCAAAAAGGAATACAACTATTGTTTCCCTACATCATTTTCAAAAAATTGTCTTGGCAATGACAAGGGTGTACTAAAGACTATTTCAGCTGGTGTGCAGCCGAGGTCTTCTTTAATATTGTTCTTTATAAAGGGGAATATAAGAAGTAAATTATCAATCCAATTGATCGAGTTTTCCTCCATGGATGAAGTGTCTGTGGAATCTTTCCACTAATCCATTAGCACATGAGTGGGGTATGCTGTGGTCTTAATGTGCTTTACTCTCAGCAAGTTCCTAAATTCCCGAAAAAGTGATGATCGGAATTCTGTGCCATGATCAGTGGTGATGACATTGGGTACTCCGAAAATAGAAATCTTTTAAAACTACGTTTGCGACTGAAGTTATTGATGTGTCTTTCAGCGAAATCGCCGTAGGCCAACGTGAAAATTTGTTAACAATAGTTAGAATATAGGAATATTCTTGACAACTCGGTAGAGGACCCACTATATCTAAGTGGATGTGTTTAAAATTTACATCTGGGTTGCTGAAAGTACCTATTGGTGTTTTTGGTACGACTCTGTATTTTGTTCTTCTGGCATTTGGGGCACGTTGATGTCCAATTTCTAATGTCTGATGCCATGTTTGACCAAACAAAACGTTCACTTATAATGTTTACAGTAGATTGCTTGCTTGGGTGTGAAAGATTTTGAAGGTGCTGGAATATTTGTTTCCTTAGTGTGGATGGGACGTAAGGTTGGTAAATGTTGTATCACAATAAAGTGTTTTATTACTGAAAGGAACTTGAAATTGTTTCAATGTTAAAAAGGTATTCGATAATATTTCTGTTAGAGTCAAATTTCTGTTCATCAGAAATTAAATCATGACTCAAATTATCGTTGGTATTCGCTGTTATATCTGTGCGTAACAATATGTTAGCCACAATATTTTGTTGTTCCTTAATATAACGAATGTCTGTTGTGTACTGCAAAATAAACCCTAATTTCTCTAAGGGTGTATTTGTTTACACTACAGTTCATGGCATTAGCGAGGGGATTGTAATCTGTGTATATTATAGATTTCTACCTTCGAGTATGTGTCTAAACTGTTTAATTGCTAAATAATTAGCTAACAATTCTCTAGAAAAGGTGCTATAGCTTGTTTGTGTTTTGGTCAATTTTGCCAAGAAAAAAGGAAATTGGTTTGCTTACCGAATCGATGTTGGAGGAACCAATTCTTTGTGTTGGTGGAATTGTATAGTGGTAGGTGGAGGAGTGATGAATAAATCTTCAAGGATGATTCCAAAGTATCTTCGTGTATGTTCATTATGTTGCTGCAGTTTCCACGTATTTCTTGAAGAAGTTGCTATCGCTTGAAACGTTGGGGTTACCATTTGTAACCTGGAAGGCAGAACTGTAGCTGTTGCTGTTACTGCTGTAGAGTTAATCACTTCTTTACTTCAGCAATCATAAATTCAGGAAAAAGAATACATCTGACTTCGGGTATATAAATGTATTATTTATGTACAAAACATAAACTGCTATCTGGTGCTGCCGTGAAGGGAGAGGAAGAAAGAAAGGAGAAAGAGAAGGCGAAAGAGTGTTGGTTGCTGTCAGCTGATGTCCTGTGTCAATGGCGATGTTGATGGTAAGTGGAAAAGCTCGTTGTTCAACTCCGAAGCTCTGCATTTGCATGACTCTGTCTCCTCTCTGTCTGATGTTTGATTCGTGCCAGGTTTTTTTATAGCAAGACTAAAGTTTGCAGACTTGTTACTTTTTCTCAGTTTTTCTTCTTTCCCTGGTTATCTCTTCAGTCAGCAAGCAATTCCTTTTTCTATTAGTCAATATATTTTTTTACATCGGCTCGTTAAGTGAGTAATGAAAAATAATTGTTTTGTTATTGGAAGATATGCGTCGATTCCATGCACAGCACTCAAATCCGTTATTCTACTTTGATTGTCGAGCAGTCAACATCCGGTTAAACAGAGGTGTGTAAGAAACATGACAAGATATTTCAATGTATCCATTGTTTATAGCAGTATGAATTTCAACCCTAGGAATAGTTCATTATTTTGTTTGCAGGTCATTTAATCTATTTTTTTTCCTTTTGTGGCTTGTAGGCAGGTTATGCTTTATTCTAACTCCATGTTATGTATAAAGTCAATGTTGTGGCATATTGAACAACTGAAACAGTGAATGATGAGGTAAAATTTACTGTGCTTTTATCAGTAGCAACATATAGTGTGACTGACTGTTAGTAGCCAGAGGCTCTATGGGATTTTGGTCTCTGGACTGTATGATTTGTCTAAAATCATTATAGCCAATTATTTTCAAAATAAAAGTTCATTTTCATTGTTTTTTCTTAAAACATTAGTGACTGAAATTTCATTTGTTTTATTTGTAAAAAAAAGTTTTTTAGGTCTCATGCCAGAAAATATGTTCACTTGAAAAGCAAAACAATTGTGTATTTTAAAAAAATATTAACAGTAGGGTAACATATCTAAAAAAAATATCCATTGAGAGAGTCAGATAAAAATGAATCCAGAATCATAAAGTATTTTAAATCTGATTTACACTTTCCCCCAGCATTTTTTATTTATTTTGTAGTGCCATGTCTGCAATATGTTTTTGTTTTGGAGTTTAATTGTTGTTGTAAGAATGAAAAAGAAAATATTATTATTTCATGCTTCTTGGTACATTTGTCCCACAAAACATATTTGGCAAACTCGCATAAGTTGGGGTAAAAAGAAAAGACACAAAACCCAGAATTTAAGCAAACAACAATAAATATGTTACAGAACAATAAATTAAATAGACAAAGTTGAAATTATGAGCAGTTCAATGCAATCTTCATTCTGTGTCTGTAAATTATGCACATGCCTTGTGTTTATTAAAGCAAAAGGAAACTGTGTCCCCAATTATTCAAGTTAATTCCTTTCTTATAAATTGATTTAACCCACAAACAAAGCCACTAAGCACAAATGAACAGTACTTTTAACACTGATAAATCAAAAACTTTAACTAAACTTGACTATTAGATTTGAAAGCCTCTATTATATTTATTCATATTTATCACCATTGTAGGAAACAGGACACTTCAGACTACTTTTTATACATACACATAAGAAGTTTAGATGAAAGAATATTTTCCTTGCTATTAGTGCTTCCTTTTGTAAAGTAAAGAGCATCATGGAGACATTTATTTTCTACAAGACATTTTACAAAAATGACATTTTTTTTCTTCTTTTCTTAATATTTGGGTTTTTTTTTTCATTTTTATAAAATAAACATTAAATAATTTGAAGAGTAATATCAATTCTGTTAATTAAAAACATATTTAATTCGTCCAGAGTTTTATAAAATATTTCAGAACTGAATTGTCAAGTGAAGGCAAGCAACCTCAGCTACAATTTGGATTTTATAATTTGAGGAAATTGAAAAATCATTACAACAAAGACCTGGAGCTCTTCTTTATGTATTCAGTTTTCTCTTTGGATTTTGAGCTAGAAATGAAATTGACATTTTAATGCAATTTATTTGAATCCTTAAAAGGCCTGAAGTTGCTGTTCTCTCACTCACACTCTCTATCTCTATCTCTATCTCTCTATATATATATATATAATCTGGTCATTTTCTGCATCATTTTCTATATCTTTACATAGAAGTATATGTCATATGTTAAAAAAAACAAAAAAAATTGAAATCTTTTTACAAATTTTCTTCCATTGTTTTCATCTACAATTTTGTTTATTTACAATGTTCAGACTGTTACTCTTATCTTTGTTGCCATATTCACAACATTTTGGCTATTGTACACTCTGGTCTTCTTCATGTGATTAGAATTTTGAACAGAACTCTTTATTTCCTCTACCAAGGCATATTGTTCTCGTTCCACCCGTCATGCCTCTTCTGTAAAGCCGTAACAGGAGGGGTAATAGAAAAATCAGACATGGGCATGGGCATGGTTGACCACAGATGAAGTGAAAAGGGAGATCACCACCCTTGTCGGATGAGGTTGAAATAATAGACAGCAAAACATTGCTGAAAAATACAAAAACTTAAGGAATCAGCACATATGCTGAGCTACAAAAATCTTCTAAGCTTTCGAAGCATAGAATTGAATACAATATGGAAATCAGTAATACGGAGTGCTAGAAAAAAAAAACAATAACAGCAGCAAATTGTAAAAAAATAAAAAAAATGATAGCAAGACATTAGGTTTATAGGTCGCCAAAATTCATACATGGCTCATTGGATAAAAGCGTTGGCTGAAGTAATCCAATGACTTGACCTAAAGAGTTGAGAGTTCAAGACAGCAGAAGTGAACAAAAAACCTAGAGAGTTGAGTTAACAGGAAATAACTGATATTGAGATATCGGGAAGGAGCATTGCATGTGGAACTAGAACAATCTACCCTAGTGGACGAAATAATAACCTGAAAATTTTGACAAATGCAACAGCTGAAAGATGAATAGCAACAAAGATGAGGATAATAGTCCAAGCATTATAAATAATTACAGTAATTTCTATTAGAAATATAGACATATACAATTTGCTTTAAAAGCTATTTACCAATGCGACATTTGAAGTTTTACTAAAGACTCTGAATCAGATTTTACTTTGATAAATTTCCAAAGTATCTGAATTTAGAAACTTTGATTTTTCATTTGTACTAAAGTCATCAATAATGAAGACAAACATGAAGATAAAATGTTTGTTATAAACTGCACCAAAAATGGAAAGAAAAGGAGAATCAAAATAATTTTACAAATGTTTATTGAAATTCTAAAAGAACAAATGTCTTTCTGAAAACAAACCAGAAAATTAAAAAAAAACAAATCAAAGTTATTTTCCTAAAATTCACTTTTATTTTAAAATGAATATCACAAATATTAGAAAAAAAATGGCCAACTGCATAATTGCTGCTGATTGGACGTTTGTTAAATTTGACGCTTTTCTTCTTCCAATGTTTCTTCCTCTTCAACCATTTCTTCCTCCTCTTCCATCATTTCTTCTTCTAATTCATCTTCTAATTCTTCTTCTTCACTTGATGAATATTTTTTGCATAATTCTCGTAGTGTCAGGGCTAATTTTGATAGATTAAACTGCAGTCTTGGATATTCTTGATTCATTTGCTCAACAATCGCCAACAGGGCTTGAAGCTGATTTACTTGCTTTTTAAATTCTTTATGTCTCGGCAATTTTTTCTTGTACATAAATTTGTATTTGTCTTCCTTCACTTGCTGGAAATACTTGCTTTTCTGTTGTTCAGCAACCAAAAGTAGTAAGTCCTAATTAAATAGAAAAACAAATCATCATCATCATCAGAGGCTAGATTGGAACTTTGTTAAACTGTGTGTCATTATAATTTTTTTATATAATCAAGCAAGCAAGACAGGAATGCCACTGGTACACAGAGGGTTACAGTGAGATAATAAAAAAACAATAAAAAACAAGGTACAGGGAATGTCAAAGAAAGGACAAGAGAAGGAGAGTCAAGTAGATAGAAGATGGCAATTTACATTGCATTTAAAATTTTGGAGATTGTAACCATCAGTGCAAGAAAAGAAACTGTTAGAATAGAAGTGGTGATTACATTTAAGTATTTCGACAGTAAAAGGGTTGGACCTTAATGCCAGGGTAAATATATGTGTTCGAGGTACCAGGGGAAAAAGCTGGTCAGAGCAGTTACCATGAAAATATTTGTAGAAAAGACAGAGGGAAGCCACATCACATCGGTGAGAAAATGACTGAAAGCTGCCAAGTCAGGATCAATTACATTGCAAATCCTCTTTTGGGTTTTGTCAAGAATCTCATGATGAATAGCAGGAGCATCCAACCAGATATGGCAACAGTAATCAATGTATAGATGAATGGTAGATTTATAAATATACAGAATGGATTCTAATGAGAAAAACTTCCTGGCCTTACACAGGGACCCAACATTCCTAGGAATAAATGCAGCTATAATAATCCCTTAAATAAAATTTTTAATAAATTCACTCTACAAATCAGTTACTCTTGCACCTCAAATATAGATGATGTGATTAATTCCCATAATAGGCATATTTTAATGAACTTAAATAATACCGACGTCAAATCCGGAATTGTTGATAAATGCAATTGTAATTCTGTGGATACCTGCCCGGTGCAGGGCAAATGTAAATCCACCCAAGTAATTTATGAAGCCCGTATTTCTCCATCTAACAACAAAGACAATTACCGGACTTATATTGGTATGTCCGCAGGCCCTTTCAAACAGAGACTTTACAACCACAGGTACTCGTTTTCGAACCCTAACCAAAGATTCCAGACGGCACTATCACGTAGATTCTGGAAAATGAAGGAGGAAGGGCAGAACCCTATAATCAGCTGGAAACTAATAGGCTCAGCCTGTACCCCTAAAAATTTTCGTGATAGGTGCCGTCTATGTCTATTGGAGAAGATTCTGATTTTGAAGTATCCTCATCAGGACTTACTTTTGAATCTTAGAAAGGAATTCATTAATAAGTGCCGTCATAGGGCGGATTTTAAATTTTAAATTTTATATTTTTAAATTAAAAATTTTTCTTTTTATAATTTTTTATGTATATGTGTATGTTTGTGTGTGTATGTGTATATTTGTGTATATATGTATATATGTATGTGTGTATATATGTATTTATGTGTGTAAAAAAATTTTTTAGCTATTTAAATGCTCTTCTTATATTTCCCTTCATAATATTCATTAAATTTTTATATTTTTTATATGAATGTGTGTATGTGTGCATATGTATAATGTATATGTGTGTGTATGTGTGTATATGTATACATATGTGTGTGTGTGTGTGTACATATATATTGTGCATGTGGATTTTTTGTATATGTGTGTACATATGTGTGTGTATGCGCATGTATGTGCATATACGTATATAAGTGTGTGCATGTAATTGAATGTATGTGTGTGTGTGTGTGTATGTATATATGTATTCATAATTGAAGAATTGTGTGTGTGTGTGTGTGTGTGTATAATTGTAAATGAAAATTTTTTTTTTTTATACCTAGTGGTATCTTTATTTAGTTTAAATTAAATGACCTAATTTAAAAAAAAAAAATTATTTTAAATCCTATATCTTTTTATTCCCTTTAAAAATAATTATACCTTTTTAAGTAAAAGGCCTTTTTCTAATACTTCAATGTTTTTGGGAAGTTAGGTTTTTGAATATGTCCAGCGTCTGTAATATATAAATTTTTTCTTTCTTTTCTTTTCTTTTTTCCCTCCCTCCCTTTATCTCTCTTACCTCCCACCTTTTTTCCGTTTTGCTTAACCTAATCTCAATTCAACACGCAGTCTGTTCCTTTTACATTACAATTCTCTTTCCTTTTTTGCGAACCCAGACGATGCCAATTTTTCTTTTCTTGTTTATTTTATTTTATTTTATCTTTTTCTTTTTTTTAAAATTTTTTTGCAAATCTATTTAAAAAGGAAAAATAGACTGATTTTTTTCTCCAGTTTCAGAAAGGAATTTTGTTGCTGAGGTGATGTGTTATCCCCTGTGGGGATTTCATATCGAAATGATCATTCAACATCCTTGAATTAATCCTAGTTAATTTATATATATATATATATATATATATATATATATATATATATAAATATGTATATAGTACATATATAGTGCTGTGTGAAAGTAAGTGTACCCTTAAGATAATATTAGGAAAATTTGTCTCTATTTTTCCAGATAATCAACAAATCTTAATTAAACTATATATTCATTAAGAAAAACCTTTGTTAAAAAAATTACAACCAATTACAAATTTTTTTCTTAATATACATGAATTTTTATTTGTTTAACATTATTATTTTTTTAATGAATACTTGTATTTGAGTGAAAAGACTGTTTATTTTCTATATATACATATATATATATATATATACAGTTAAACAGTACATATAATTTCCAGTGGTCTTAATCATTTGAAAAATATCTATTTTCTGGCAGAAATAAAACCTGCAAAGACCCAAACTAAAGAGATGCTGTCTTTAGATCAGACGTAGCATTACCAATCAGTCCATGGAAGATTTTGTGGAAGACGAAGTTTGATTTCACCTTTATATAGTATTCTCCTGATTTTCATCGAACAATTAATGTCTGTTCACATTTTCAAATGATTAAGGCCAGTGGAAATTATAATATACTGTTTAACTATATATATATATATATATATATATATATATATATATATATATAATCAGTAATTCCAAAGCATTACACACAGATACTGACTGTTTTTAATCTAAATTTTTTGTTGCATATTTAATCGATGAGATTAGCCTTCATCCCACAATTGCATTATCAAGTAGGAGATTATCTTAAAAACATTTGTTATTTATAATAAATACATTTTTTATCATTAGGCTGCAAAGTTATTGATGCATATCTGTATGTGTTTTCATATAATTATGTGGGAGTGTGTGCATGTATATATACACACACACACAAGGAGGTGAGTGACTTACATATTTTTTTTTTTAATCATCTCACCCCAAGCAAGGCATTCCACTGCCACTATTGCGCATGGGGCTACATAGGGGAAGGTAAAGAGAAGGAGTGGTTAGACATAGGGAATGTCAGGAGGAAGGTGACAGATGAGTAAGGATACCAAGGATGAGGGTTGGGCAGATGGGAAGAGTGTTTGAGAGAATGGGAGCAGGTTAGTGTGCTAGGAGGTGTCTATTGACCTTACATTTAAACTCCTGGAGATTGTAGCCGTCGGGGAAGCAATCGTTTGGAAGAGAATTCCACAGTCGGGAAGTGCGAGGAAAGAAACTGTTGGAATAGAAGTTACGGCTGCATTTTATCGGTTTCACTGTAAAAGGGTGGGATCTAGTTGCTAATCTAGTATCTCGTTCAAATACGTATTTAGGGGGCACTAGTGATCTAAGTTCATCGGAGCAGAAGCTGTGAAAGTATGTATAGAAGAGACACAGGGAAGCCACGTTGCGCCAGTGGGAGAGAGACTGCAGGTGGTCTGCCAAGTCAGTATCTATCACATTACAGACCCTCCTCTGAACCTTATCGAGAAGCCCGAGGAGAACAGCAGGGGCACCCGACCAGATATGGCAGCAGTATTCAATGCACGGGCGGATGGTAGATTTATAAATGTGCAGGATAGATTCAGACGGAAAAAACTTCCGGGCCCTACACAGAGAACTGACTTTCATAGCAGCGGATTTAGCAATGGATTCAATATAGTCCTTCCATTTGAGGTCTGCTGAAAGTGTGAGACCAAGGAGGCGCAGTGTTTTACTCTCTGGGAGGCAAGCCTGGTCCATGCTAATGGGAGGTAGGTGAGATTGTCGATGATGGTTTTTGCAATCTCGGCTGCGAGGTTAGCTTTGACGCCTACACCAGATTTTTGTAGGAGGCGAGAATAAACTGTGGTGTCATCGGCGTACAAACCTATTTGGGCTCTTATGGAATCAGGGAGATCATTAATGTATATCAGGAAGAGTGTAGGACCTAAGATGGAGCCTTGGAGGACACCTGCGTTTGTATGGTAGTTCTGAGAGGCATGTCCGTTTAATACCACCTTCATTGTGCGGTTAGAGAGGAATGACTGGATTAGTTTAAACAAATGTCCAGTTATACCATAGCTCCGCAGTTTACATAGAAGGCCAGCATGCCAAACTCTGTCAAATGCCTTAGATATATCTAATGCAACGGTTCAGGCTTCGCCATTCCTGTCGAGTGCCTGGTATATGTACTCGGTGATGGTCGTTAGCATATCAGCAGTAGACCTGGTGAAGCGAAAACCATATTGCTTGTCCGAGAGGAGCCTGTGTGCTGTGAGATGCTGAACCACCATATATATATATGCTCACACATACACACACAGATATATATATATATATATATATATATATATAGATATTTATGTATGTATGAAAATAATGGGTATCAATGAAGTCAAAAATATCAAATTAAATGTTCAATGAAAGATTTTTTATTTGTTTTCCTAACTGTATTTTGCCAACAAACCAAATTTATAAAATTTTTCCAAGATCAGCATTTGGGGATGCAAGACGATTGTGCATTTAATTGTTGTCAAATAAGTAAATGAAGAGTAAGAAAAAAAAAGAACAGACATTGAAGGCAAAATTTAAGATTGAATAAAAAAGAGTTGCTTGTAAAATCTCACTTTATATTTCCTGTTTGCTTTTGATTTAATCTCATCTTCAAGAATTTCCACTTGTGACTTCAGCATAACACAACCTTCTTGAACACTTTCAAGTTTTTCTCCAAAAATATTTTGTTTCTTCTGAAGATTCTCAATTTCAAAACTAAAACGGTTCGCTTCCTGGAAATAAGCATAACAAAATAATTTTTTAATTTATGTTTCATTTTCTTCATTTTGCTTCAAATTCATACAAAAGAATATAGGAAAGAGAAGTAAAAGAAAAAAAAATATCAAAATAATGATTTTAGCATAAGATTTATAAGTATTTTGGGAAAACATTTTTAATTGATATTTTTAAATAATTTGTTAATTATTCAGTAAACATGTATTCTTTGTTTCTTTAATTTTTCTCCATTATCTGAACTTTATTCCTGATAGGGGTTTTGAAGAATAAAAATTCTGCATTTTATTGGTTTTGATTTTTAAAACTTGCAAGTGGAGATTTCAATTTAGAAAACCAAGAAAAATCATCAAAAGACAGGGATGAAATGATTAAAAAATCTCAAGGGACTTGCAACCAATTTAAATGCATCGACTAAAAGGTTTGCAAATTATTTATAAGTAAATGACAAGAAAAAGTAACAACTTCATGTATGAATTTAATTCAATGAAAAAGTAAAAATTTGACACATGAAAGGTTGTCTAAATTCTAAGCGTAAAAGAATTAATTTGTTTTGTATTGTGTCATTTGATGAAAAATAAAAAATGAAAATCTAAACAAAGCCAGAGAGGTAAAAAAAAGGAAGAATTTCAAGCTTGCTTTAATCCTTGGAATGTTATGGTGAACGAGTTTTAACAAAACAATTTCTTCAAAATAACCCTACTCAAAATAGGATATATACATAGAAACTAGAACTCATGCAATCAAAATTCAAACAAATATTCAAAGAGGGTCGCTTTGCCATAGAATGCTCACTCTTTATTTAAATTATTTAGATTCAAACTAATATCCTCATCATTATTGTTATCAAAACATTTCAGCTATTGTGCCTTCTGACCTTCTTCAGGGGTTTGTCAATGCAGGCAATCATCAGGGAATTTCAAACTGATCCCTTTATGTAATCTACAGGTGGCAGATTGTTCTTTTCCCACTCTCTATACCAAGAGATAAATTGTCTCATTCCTTTTTTTTAATAATGCCCAGTGATTATTAATAGTTGTGATTTGTCTGAATCTGTATGACAAGATCAAGGCATTGAGATTGCAATTATTATGCCATCAAATACCAAATTCATGAACCAAAGGAATTGTCTCATGGGATATTTCTGAGCCTTGAACTTGGATTCTTAAACTATTGTTTCTCTTTTATTTTTTTATTTTTTTTACTGCATCTAAATTTTGTTCAATATTTTCTTGATCAAAACACCTGATTAAGGCCAGAAAAATGGTGGCTGAAATGTGATAATCACAACAAAGATGAGGAGATTAGTAAATGTGAAATAATAATAACTACCCCCTAGAACATCACATAGGAACTCACTCTTAAGTTGAAATCTTGTGAAAAAGTTAAACACTTTACTGTACTCTAAAATATTAACCCAACCCCCTTTTCTGATGGGCTACATTTTTTATAAGTATTACTGAGACCCTTTCTCTCACATTTCAGACATTTACTACAAATGTTTCCAATCAGGAGCAAATATCAGAGTTTTCTATAAATTTATTGTTTCTTTAAATTAATTCTTTAGAAAGAAAATTGATAACTTGTTACCAAAGTGGAATAAATGTTTGGAGTTTGAGGAGAAAGAATTTGATTGAATCAATATTTTTCTAATTTAATTTGCATAAAACTGGTAAGTTTATGTTGAACAATAAAGAAATGTATAAAACCCTAAACAATTTGTCTGGGATTATCCTCATTTTAGGATTCTCCCCTGGTGTCCTACTAGCAGTAATTGCATGTGTGAAAGAAAGAGAGAGAGAGAAAAAAAAAAACAAACCCTAAAGCTTAAGAGGCATTAGTTCATGAAAACGACAAGAACTTGAAACTTAATTAAAAATTGAAAACTATTTTCTGGTTTTGATGACTTGAATCAATATTCAAATAGTAAAAAATCCAAATTCATTTCCTTCTTTGTTAATCAAATATTTATGACTTTAGTGCAATTCATCTTAGTTTTTTTTAAAATCTGAAACAGATATTAACATTTACTGACATGTTCAAACTGAAAAATATGTCAAAATTTCCATTTTGATTTTTGCAGCATTTGAAACAACATATATTGAAAGAAAACACACAAATCATAACTTGAGTTGACAACAATTTGTCTTCAAACATTTTTAAAAAAACGCTTTTCATCAAACAAACTGGCATAAAACAAAATCCATCATTTGGAAACATTTCAGTTACAAACTCTGTTTACAAGAAAATGAAAATTTCCTCATAAAAATGCTTTTTGTTGCAAAATCTAAATAAAGGAATTCAAAATTAAGAAATTTTATTTTTTACCTGAGCAGATTGTTTAGTTTTCTTTTTCAGGTCTGTCAGTTGCCGAGTGAGCGTACCTTTTGTGAAAACTTTCTTATTTAATCGAGCTTCTCCTTGGACAACAATACTATCACGTCTTGGATAGAAAAAGAAATACTATCAGAATTTGGAAGAACAACATTTAGAGATCCCAAAACAATTTTTTTTTATTTATAAATGCAGAGATTTAATAGAAACCATTATATATATATATATATATATATATATATATATATATATATATATATTGTTAAATATAACAGACAATGAATGTCTATTATGCTTAATCATGAGCCATTTTAAACATCGTATTTTGGTTTTAATTTCAGATGAAAATAAAGACAAAAATTGTCCAACATTTGGATATTTTTTTATGCTGGTTCTAAGCTTTCAGCTCACTTGAGCCATCTTCAGAGAGGTTATTTATTATAAAGACATCCACCATCAAAGATGATATTATTTTAATAAAACTAATAAACACCCTATATATGTAAGATACATAGATGACATTTTCATTTTAGCTAAAAATATTGATTAAATTACACAACTTAAAAACAAATTTGAAAGTCACTCCATCCTCAAATTTACATTAGAACTTAATATTAATAATAAAATTCCATTCCTTGATTTGTTTATTGATTCTATCACACATATATTTACTACTTCTCTATATAGGAATTCAACTAGCATAAAATTGTGTCTTCTTAATTATAATAGTGAATGCCCCCAACCATATAAGTTAGCTGTTATAAAATACTTAATTCAATACACACAAATGATATCTTCTTCCAAATCCATATTCTATAAAGAATTACACAATATTAAACAAACACTTGTTAACAAAGGATTTTCTAACTCTGTCATTGACCAACAAATTAAAATCTATCACAATAAACTTAATAATACCTCTAACAATATTGATAATATTAATAATAATAGTGCACGTCAAAATAAACATAACAGTATTAACTTATGCTATTGAAACCAAATGCATAATAATTACAAACATGATGAAACAACACTCAAAAACATAATATGTAGAAAGGTTAAACCAATAAATAATAATAATCAAATGAAGCTCATCATATATTATAAAAAATTTAAAACAATTGACCTCATAATCTCTAATAACCCTACAACCACACAACTAAATCCTCTACAGAAAACCAATGTAGTGTGTCAATTTACATGCCCGTTCAGAGATTGTATCTCTGGTACTAATAATAAGCTCACTACATATATTGGTTTTACTACAAACACGCTCTCTCATAGACTTACCTGCCACCTTTCTGATCATAGTTCAATTAAACAACATTTTTTAGAAAAACATAGCTATGTAGGTAATATTAGTAGGTAATATTAGACAGATTTTAGTTGATAACATAATAATACTCACACACACATATGCACAATTATAAAAACCCTTAGATATTGGAGGCAATCTACATTAAATCAACGCAACCCACACTTAATAAAATCACATTTCAATCTGGTCATAACACATTACATTGCATTTAGATATATGGCTCTGTTAACATTTTGGTCTCTCAAGTGGTGTGACGCCATAGAACCACATTACAAATTTACAACTTGTGTCTGCTATTTGGAGACTGTTCTTGTTGCATAGCAATGTTTTATGTCAACACAAGATAACATCATCTTTGATGGTGGATGTCTTTATGTTAATGTCCCTGTTAAGATGGTTCATGTAAGTCAAAAGCTTCGAACCAGCATAATAAAAAAATATCCAAATGTTGGAGAATTTTTGTCTTTATTTTCACCTGAAATTAAAGCCAAAATACAATGTTTAGAATGGCTCATGGTTAAACATAATAGACATTCATTGTCTGTTATATTTAACAATATATGTTTAGAAAATTATCTACTGCCACAATACACTAAATATATATATATATATATATATATATATATATATATATATATATATAGATGTTTGTCAGACATGTAATGATGCATTTTTCAATTGGTTGTTGATCTGATTGTCTAAAGATGTAACCACCTTAGTATATAAAAAAATCTTGACTTATTCCTGACTCACTTAATTTCCATATAATTTTTCTTTCATTGTTAGTCTTAAGCCCAATAAAAATGATTCCACTGAAACAATGTTGAGTAATCTTACTGTCTGAGTAGAAACGAGGAAAAGGAGCATTTTTGCATCAAACCATTACATGCAACAAGAAATGGATACTTTTTGAGTAATAGAGTAGGCCAGTGGTTAGATGCAAGTGAAACACTAAATTCAAGCCTAAAAAGTTAATGATTACTATATGGTGGTCTTTCAAAGGGGTTATTCATTCTTGCCTTAAGAGAAAACAATGACAGCAATCTTGTATTGTAGAGAAATTGAGTGTATGCATAAAAAATTGAAAAAGAAACATCCTAGACTTGTGAATAGGGATGGTCCAATTTTGCTGCATGGTCACATGGTTTTTTTCAATCAACTGTACCAAAGCTGCAGAGACTGAATTATGAAATTTTGCTTCATCCTCCATATTCAATTGATATCTATCCTACAGATTATCACTTATTTAAGCATTTTGAGCTTTTCATATGCAAAAAATAAAAAACTTTCTCCAATGGGGAGGAGGTAATCAAAGCATTTAAACTGTTTATTACATCAAATGATGAGATTTTTTTAAAATATGGGATCAAGAATTTAAAGGTATGTTGGAGAACAATCATTCATCAATATGGTGCCTATTTCAACTAAATAAATTAGTTCTTTAACATTTTAGAAGTGTTTTATTCACATTTCGTATAAAGTGCATCATTTCATCTGCACTAACTTTACATTTATTTATATTACTTGCTTTTTGTATGACACATTAACTGTCCATAATGGTATTTGTGACGCTACATGTGTTTCAAATCTAAAGTTGACTCTCTTCAGGCGAATAAACTTGTGACTTCACATATAGGGATCCATTTTCTGATGGCCAAGGTATCGTGCATAAATAGATAAGTCAAGTGTTGACCGACCAGGTCAGAGGGTTTATATATGTCAGGTTAGGGTTTTTTCACACTCGCACATTAAGTTTCTTCTGGCACCTACTTTATCTGAGAAGAATTTGATTTTGTCTTTATACTTTAAAATTGTTTTCTATGGGTCATCTAGTTGTTTTTATTGCTTTGGGAATACTATTAGAATTTGGTGTGTGTGTGTGTGTGTGTGTGTGTGTGTATGTATGTGAGAGTTTTTTTTTTAATTTCATGTGTCTGTGTGTGTTTCAGGTTTTTCATGTTGTTTTGTTGAGGGAAGGCTTGTATTTTTTTATGAATAGTTCTTCCTGCATTATGAGTGTGTCATAATCTGCATTTTGGTAGATGGGTATTACTCTGAATTTACCTCCACTGCATTCATGTAAATGTTGGGAGACATACAATTTCCTGTTGTTGACTAGTTTGATATTACTTCTGCACAGGGCTACTCTTTTGTTCAGGCATTGTGCCACCTACACATATATTTTTGTGCATTTATTGCATTTTAGAATGTAAACTACGTTTTTCAAGTTGCAACTCAGATCTGTTTTTATTTTAAATGTGGATGTGTTTTTGAACTTGAAGTGTTTTCCTTCTATTATTATGTTGCATACCCTACATCTGTTTTTGCTGCATTTTGTGACTCTCTGTGTTGTGCTCTCTGTGTGGTGCTTGAATTTTGATGAGATTAGGATATCTGTCAAATTTTGGGGTTGGCGTTTGCTATTTATTATTTTAGTTGTCTTCAAGATTTCCTTTAGCTTTTCATTTTTGTTGAGTAATTCTATGTGTGTTTTGAGCTTTGTGAATAATTCTGGATTACTTTTGTCATGTGTGGAAACATATGCTAGAATGTTTCCTTCTTTTTCATGCTTTTCTGTTGCTTTTTTGGATTTCAAAGAAATTCTAATGGTATTTCTTCTGCTAGTTGGAAACCCTTGTTTATTAGTGGGGTGGGGTATCCTCTTATTTGTAATGTTTTTCATAGTTCCTCTTGCGTATTTTATGAAGAGCTACTATTGTGCAGATTCATCAAACTAGGGAGTACCTAGGGAGTATCTATGTATACATGTTATCTTGGACGTCAGAAAGGCAAACAGATCCCTATATGTGAAGTCACAAGTCTATTCACCTGAAGAGAGTCAACTTTAGACTTGAAACACATGTAGCATTACAAATATCATTATAGACACTAAATGTGTCATAGAAGAAGCAAGTAGTATAAATAATAATAATAACAAGAATAAATCTACACTTTAAAGAAAACGTTCACAGCTTCTCATACTTTTTATTCTATACCAATTTCTCTCTTTGGAACAACCCTATTTCTGTTTTTAATATATATATATCTAAATCTATCTAATCTAATCTAAACTTATTTATACATGGAATTTTGTGTGTGTGTGTGTGTGTGTGTGTGTGTGCCCGTTACCTATAGACTCTGAAACGGCTGAACCAATTTTCTTGAAAATTTACACAGTTGTACTATAAGCGTCTAGGAGTGTTCTTAGCTAGGTTTTGTGTCGAGGTACCCCCAATAAATATCAAAAATTGATAATCGAAAAAATCGGGTTATAGAAGAAGTGGTCCAATTTTAATCAAATTTGATACACTCATAGACAAAGACATAAGAAAAGTTATTCAGAAGTTTCAAGGTTGCAGTTCCTTACAATGGTGCAGAAAATCGATAATATATATATAAAAGGCAAGATGTTTGTGTGTGTGTGTGTGTGTGTGTGTGTCTGTTTATCTGTCTGTATGTCCTTTATACAAATCCACAATTTTTATCCGATTCTCACCAAACTTCACACAAATATTCTTTAGCTTGAGTCTGAGCTCCAGGACCATGGATTAGTTTTAAAGCTTTCATCACACCCGAGCAACACCGAGCTATACTGCTAGTATGTGTGTATATATATATATATATATATATATATATATATATATACACTGTCAGGTTTCACTATGTACATCAATGCAGTCATAATATCATGATAGACTGACAACATGTGCCAGTTTAAAGGGGTTTGTCATGGTGATACATACGATCAGCATTCATTTTTTATGTCCACACTGAAGCTTAAAAAGTATCAAGTCATGAAAACATTATTATACAAGCAAACTAAATCTATGATGGAAATTAAAAACTGTTTTGGTCAGAGGCTAAGAATTCATGGTAAGCCTAAAACTAACCAACCCACCTTAGTAAAATGTTCAGGATATGCTTATATTTTATGAGAAATATGAGAGAGGGTGCTGAAAAAGTTCATAAGCTGACTATGAATGAGCAATACTAGATCTGTGAAATCTTGCAGACATTAATTTCAACTCTTCTTATTAATAATGGCATTGTTTCCTTCAAGGTAAACTGACATACTGAAACTTCCAGATAAACTAACATCAGGAAGAGGTATGCTATGTGGAACTAAAACAATCTACCTCAGTGGAGGAAATAATGGGTTCAGTTTGAAATTCCAATCACCTAAAGAAGACTGGAGCGTCAGTCAGTTAAGTGCCATACGTGATACACGCTTGGGCAATCATGTCTCGAAAGAGACATGACTGACTGGGCAGAAGATTATCCCACAGTAGGTTGCCATTGCTTTCTGCGGTAGACTGGTTGCCGACCAAGGCTATAGAACCCAATCTGTCCTGTTATTTAACCCATAACTGGAAGGAATAGACGGATTAATACCTTTCCCAAGGGTATTTGTACGTAAGTGAATACAATGGATTCAACTGGAATTCGAACTCGGCTCCCCGGCTTTTCGTTCCGAGTCGATATCGACTGTACCACAACGCACATCCTGGAGCGTACAACAGCTAAAAATGTCAAAAACTATGCAATGAAGACAAAGAGAAGAGTCCAAGCAATGTAAATAGTGCAAATAATTACAATAGCTCATCTCATAAATATAGACAATTTATTGTCCATAAATGTAAAAAAATAAAGGCAACTTTTTGTTAAAATTCATATATTTTCTGTGAAGATTTTTGTTTCTTCACTAGCTCAATGTGAAAACTCTTTGAAAAAGCAATTTCAAAAGAAAAAATAAGAGAATGTAAAGGAATTTCAAATGTAGAACATTTCTTTACCGAAGAAAAAATCTTTCTGTTTCTTGAATCATTTTATTCTGTTGACGTATCAGTTGTGCATATCTCACTTCCATCCGATGGATTTCGGCTTTCATGGATTTAATTTCTCCTTGATCAAAATCTGTGTCGACTGCTGCACGTGTTTCCTTCAGCAATTGAATCTTCCGTTCCCATAACATGATCTGTTGACTACAATAAAACATTCTCTATTATTGATGGCTAAATGTGAGACATCAAATGTGAGACATCAAATGTGAGACATCATTGTAATAAACTTTACTCTTTGGTCAGCAAAGAAAACAGAAAGCAATGAGTGCAAGCCTCGTGCTATTGTTTACAATTCAGATTTCCAAGAGCAAAAAATGGAAAAATTCTTTTTTATAAAGATTTTTAAAATTTAAATTTTCCAATTCAAAATATAGATGTGCAAGTGGCACAATGGTTAGTTATGCAGAAAACAGAATTAGCAAAGCTGATTTCAAATTCATCCTTTGGTTATGTTCATTTTACACAACAACTACTCCATAACCTTTCCCAAGAACAATCATGGTGATTCACAGATTTTAAAGAAATGAATTTGAAAACATTCTAAAGAAAACAAATTTAATTCTTCAACATTAAAAGAGGAAGACAATGAAGATAAAGCTTTTGTCAAAAAATCAAATTGTACTTAAGAAGGAATTTTGCAATATTTTTTCAAAACAACAAAACTTGTTTTCCTTGAATTTTGAAATGATTTCTCATCTATTGTTTTACTTGGACTAAGGAAAATTATTTTTTGGGGGTTGTGGCTCATACCATGTGACATCCAGTTGTCCAGATGTATAAAAGACAATGTGCATTTACCACGAGGAGTTGTCCTTATCACGGACTTCGTGAAGTAACACCTACTACTATGAGAGACTGCAAATATTGTATATACCTCTTGGTTGTACCACTCTGGTAAAAAAGAAGTTTATCTACATTTCACTGTGTATCTCTTCATTCCACGATACAACAATTTTGACTGTTATAACCACAGCAGAGTGAAACTAACTCATCCCTATTGATTAATGACAGCTTTAGTTTAAAATTCCTAAAAGGTTACCAACATCAACAGACACATAAAGAAGACCAAAAGATGAAATGGTCGAAATGTTGAGTCTGTACCAACCAAGACGACATTATCTACAATTTCTTTTATTTTTTGTTGTTTTTAATTTTTTTTACATTATTTGTTGATTTAAATAAACTGCAGAAAATTGCAATAAAGAAGTTGATTTAATTGTCTTGACTTTACATCATATATTAAAAGAGCTTTTCTTTTGTAGGTAAGGCCTTTGCCAATTAAGCAACAAAAGCCGTCATAATCTTCTCTTTTTATCAGTTGCATTATCAAATATTAAAAGCCGTCATAATCTTCTCTTTTTATCAGTTGCATTATCAAATATTTAAGTAGTTTATTGATGAATTTGTTCCCAATTAAAAATATTTTTTGGAGTTCTTCAGTATCAATTTTGGTTGCTTTTATTGTAAAATGTTTTAGCTTCTTAATTTTTCAGTCATTAACTGAAACTGCAGGAAGAATAGAGAAAGCAATTTGTTTGATTTTATTTCAATTTTTCCATCAACCAGTGAATGTCAGGTGGCATTCGAGTTGACTGAAAACTGACAAACACTTTTCAATCATTTTCTATGCAGAATCATTTTTATTACTGAAGAAAATATTATTCAATTTGTTTAACTAATCTTGAGCTTCTTCTCACATGAAAAGACAATTAAGTAGAAGAATAATGGCCTGGAATTGTCGTCTCACTTTGATAAAAAAAAGTTACAGCAAGGAATTTTTCAATTAAAACTGAGTATGACAAGTCACCACTTTCGTTAATTTTGTCTCCCATAGACAATCTCTCCACTCATGTTGTGTATTGTTAGATTTGAAGACAAGTCTTGGCAGAGTTGTTAAAAATATCTAACAAATCGAGTGTACTTGATCACAAAAAAGAGAAGGGTCAACTCAAAATGACAGAAAAAAAAAACCGTTTATGAAAAATACTGCATTTATTCCATCTGGGTTACAAATGTTAAACTCTTTCCCACTTGTGGTATTGTGTCTTCTCTGGTAAATCAGTTAACCTGTTTTGGGGCTTATTCTTCACAAGAAATAAGTACTAGTCACAATGAAAGAAAAGTTGGTGCAATTGATGTAGGCAGGGAACAGCAGTGTTAAGCCTTCAATAAAAAGTAGTTGTCAATTTCATCAAGCTGGAAATTTTTCAGTTAGAATTTCCTTGTTTTATACAATACTTTATCCAACCACTTCATCTTGGGAGGGCACCAATAAAGTCTGCTAGTCCACCTAGTTCTAATTGCCTGAGGGCCGAAGGATTTATATCAAGACTTTTTAGGGTGGGTAGCAAGAATGTCTCTGATCAATGATTTTACTTTTCAAATTGATCCTTTCCTATCCCAAAGGCTGATCGTCCTGCCTATCAGCCTTCACTTTGCTACTTTGTAATCTCAATGGTTTCCATTAACCATCAAGGCAGGATCTCCCATTTTACATCATCTGAAGCAATTCTATTTGTAAAAATAAAAAAGATCATAAAGATTCTCAAAAATTTAATTTTCCAACAAAGAGATTTCCTTAATAATTTCAGGTTATATTATAAAAAAAAAGAAAAAGAAAAAGCACAAAATTGACCAGCATATATGTTAGCAGGCTTAGAGAGCTTGCTGAAAATTTGGTTAGCAAAAGATGACCTTCAGAGAAGAGCTAATGTGTCAGGATCATCTTATAATCCAAGATTATGAGATTAAAACAATCAGTATAAAATCATTTTTTTTGCATAAAAAGTAAATGCATTTTAAAATTAGATTCATTCAGTGAACTGATTAAAGTTGGATAAAATGTATTTGGAACTTTTGACTAAAATTCATATCAAAACAAATCGAGTCATAACAAAACAAAAGTTAACACAAAAATTTGACAAAGAACTGATGTTCATTAATTGATTAACAATTTTTTTTATCAAAATGTCATAATTTAGATGAGCATTTTCATCTATGTTTATTTGATTGTTATGTTTTGGCCTGTAGGCTTTTTTTTTGTCATTGTCCAAGTGTTGAAAAGAAAATTACGTTATGAAGAGAATTGAAGATTACCAGATGCAATAGATACCTAATGAAGGCCAGACATCTCACAAGCAAAAATTGAATGATTAAAACAACAAAAATAAGGATGTTAGTTCAAATAACTCTTTAAATAGTGATTAACTGTTCACAAATTTAGAAGCTTCATTTCTTCCCAAACCCAAAAATGTTAGCAAATTTTTTCAGAAAAGGTTAGAATAAAGAATCATAAATACTATGGAAGTAGCCATTGTTTTTGTTTTTTTAAGAAAAAAACAAAGAAGCAAACTTACTCAGTTTCCACAAGATTTTGCAACAAAATTTCTTTTTCATTTTTCTGGTTCTGGAGTTTCTCTTCAAGATCAATCAAATCTATTTTTGCTTGCTGTAAAACAAATAAGAAGTGAATCCCCAAAACCCAATATTTTTTGTTCCTTCTTGATTCATACTCGATCACTATAAATTTGTCTATAAATAGAATCTAATTGTAGCTTTTGCATAAAAGGGTGAATTTGTAAGAATGGAGATATTAAATATTTTTACCATCATCTCTTGACTTTTCATGTCAAGAGGTGCAATGTAAAATGAATAGAAGCACAGTTATATTCATCTTCTTTGCTGATATTGGATAGAAACAAAGGTTTGCGTCATGATTTTTTTCACATCTGACAGTAATTTAGGACATATATAGATACTCTAAAAGGTGGCATTTTAATGCATATTTCTATATAATTTGCATGTGGATTGTGAATAATAAATGTTTTTGGCATGACTCAATCTTATAGAGATAAATTGGAGAGATGGAAATTGGCATCAGTTGTTCATTGTCCTTGACAAGTGAAAAGCATTTTAATAAAATGTCTAACACCTCTCTCTCTCTCTCTCTCTCTCTCTCTCTCAAAATGGGTTTGTGCTAAAGTTACATACATATTTGAGTGAGATAGTTGTACCTACAAGAGTAAAAAATTTAACAATATTGGCTGTATTGGGATAAAGATAACAGCATATCTAGAGGTGGGTGATGGGTGCAGTCCAACCTGGGGCCAAGTCTTTTATGGGTGGCAGTATTTGTGGGTCTGCTGTATAAGCTGTAGTTAAATTTTTTGACAAATATTTTCATGGCAACTGCTTTGACAAGCTTTTTGTTCTTGTTCTCTAACTACATGTATTTACTTGTGCTACTAGATTTGCATCAAGGTCCCACCTTTTTACCATCAAAATGTATTTCTGTCCCTTTACGGTCTACAAGTCATATACTGGCTATTTAGCTGACGCCCTCCCTGCCTACTTATCACATTGGTTTGGCCAAAAAGTTAAAAAGAATTGTATTTTTACCTTACTAGCAGAAACCATGTGTTTGTGATGGGAGCTCAACTTTCTTTAAAATATTCTTAAAAGTAAGTCACTTTTTGCTTAATTTTAAATTTGTTTTCATGCTTAATTTGAATGCTTGGTTTTCTTTTCTTTAACTTTTTTTTTTTCTTAAATTGGAGTAGATAGACCAAACTATCGTCCAGTTCAAACTCCACCCACCTCTATTGAACAGGTGTAGAGGCTCATCCCTTGTTCTCTGTTTAGGATGTAGTTTCTAGCTTTCACTTTTTTCTCCTCAGACCTCAGTATTGGTGCTTCCATGATTTTCCTGTGATGTGTGTGGTTGGTGGCAATGCCTCTTCATTGTGAGGGTACCCGGTTGGCAGTTTCCTGGTTGCTGCTTTCGACTGGTAGTTAGGAGCCCTAACTCTTGCATAGCATTAAAAATGGCTGCTCTTATCAACAGTTGCATAATATCGAGGTTCTTGTAGTGCCATGTCGCACATGGATAGGTGTCCCTTCAAGCGCGTTCGGTGGGCAATCCCGAGGCCACACTTTGATGCAGCATAAGCTAGTTTCCCTCCCAGTGCATATCGTTGATAATGACCGCTTGCATCCTCTACTCAAGGTCCCTCCCTACCAACAAAAATTTATCTGAAAAACAAATTCACAAAAAATCCTAAACCAGTCAAACTCAAATCACCAAAACCTCTTAACATTTCTTTTACTAACATCTGGGGCATTCGTACTAACTTTTGTAGCGTAGAAGCTTTCCTCCACAAAAAAGTCCCCTGACATCCTAGCGCTCTTTGAGACTAACCTCAACTCATCAATTCCCTCCTCTGACTTGTCAATCCCTGGCAATGTTCTCCTCTTAAGGAAGGATTCCACTGTCCATATGCATGGGCTGGGGGTCTATGTTAGTAAACACCTCCCTGTAGCTAAGGTGACAGCGATCAAATTCCCTGACCACCAATATATATGTCTGTCACTTCTCAGTGCAGTTAGCTATCTTTTCTTCCTTTACCGTTCCCCCTCCTCTCCTGGCTGCTCTCTTCTAGACAGCATTTTTGATAATATAGATAAGGCTACTTCCTCCCACCCATTCGCTCACATATTTGTATTTGGAGATCTTAATGTCCATCATGCTGAGTGGCTTAAAGACTCTGTTACTGATTCAGTTAGCATCCACGCCATTAACTTTACCATTTCCCAATCCCTTACGCAAGTAGTGGACTTCCCCACACACTTTTCCAGCACTCCCCCTGGATATGCCTCTCTACTAGATTTATGCTTTACCTCTGCACCTGACTCCTGCCAAGTCTCACAGCTTTGCCCTCTCGGCAACTCCAATCATGCTGTTGTTTCTCTTAAAATTTCTCACCACTCTCACTCCCCCCAGGAGCCTCCTACCTATAGGACATCCTACTGCTACCAAAGAGCTGACTGGGATGCCTTTCATGATTTCCTATACGATGTCCCTTGGGGAAAAGTGTTCGATCTCACAGTTGATGACTGTGCCTCTGAGATCTCTTCCTGGGTGAAAGCTGGGATTGATGCCTTCATACCTACCAGGAAGTTTTGTCTCAAATTTCATTCCTCCCCTTGGTTCTCTCCTGCCTGTTCGGCTGCCGTTGCCAACAGGAACCACTACTTCCAACTATTTTGGAGACATGCATCTGACCACAATAGGTGTCTATTCACATATGCTCGTAATGAGTACAAGAGAATCCTGAATGACGCCAAGCAGTTGTTTACTGAGAGAATGAGACAGCGCATAGCTGACCACAAGTTTGACTCCCAGGACTATTGGCAGTTATGCAAAGGGGTGCTGAACAACAGCAAATCCTCTATCCCTCTCTTAATGAATTTGAGGTCCTCACAGCATCAGTAGACAAGTCCGAGTGCTTTGCTTGCAGATTCTCATCTAACTCCACGTTTGACTCATCTGAAGTACCCACACCCGACTTCCCTATTAGAACTGAGGCTAAACTGAACAATGTATACATTACCTTAACAGTAGTATCTTGAGTAATATCAAAACTTGACCCCTATAAGGCAAGCAGTGGTGATGTAATCTCAGTGACTGTCCTTAAGAAATGTGCCCCTGAATTCTCCTCTGTCCTCTATAAACTCTACAATTACTGCCTTTCTGCTTCCTGTTTTCCTGCATACTGGAAGTCCTCTTCTGTTGTTCCTCTATTTAAAAACTCTGGTGAACCCTCAGACCAATCCAACTATTGCCCTATCAGCCTTCTACCAATTTTTGGGAAAATGTTCAAGGCCATTATTAATACTGAAATAGTTCAACATCTTACTGCCCATAAACTCTTCTCTGAAAGGCAGTACGGCTTTCGCTTTGCCAGGTCCATGGCTGACATGCTAATGGCCATTACGGAGTACATGTTCCAGGCCCTTGAGGAGTCCGGCGAGGCTCGTGCTGTTGCTCTGGACATCTCCAAGGTTTTTGACAGGGTTTGGCATGCTGGCCTTCTATGCAAGCTACGGGTTACGGTATTACCAGACGCTTGCTTGATCTGATCCAATCTTTTCTAAATAACAGCATAATGAAGGTCTTGAATGGGCATGTCTGCATATCCTACTGTACAAATGCTGGTGTCCCTCAGGGCTCTATCCTAGGCCAGGCGCTCTTCCTTATTTTCATATATGATTTCCCAGACGAGATCAAGTGCCAAGTAGGCATCTATGCAGATGACACCACAATTTACTCCCATATCAATAAGAAATCTGGCATGGCAGACAAACATAACCTCACTGCTGATCTTGAGAGGGATCTACATTCTGTGGTGGATTGGGGTAAGAAGTGGCTTGTTAATTTCAATGTGTCTAAATCCAAGCTGCTGTCTGTCAATCATCACAGGCAACCTCTCCTGCCTCCTGTAAGCATGGACCAAGTGAATCTCCCTGAGAGCAATACACTGCGCCTACTCGGCCTTACCCTCTCTTCCGATCTCAAGTGGAACCATTACATTGAGTCAATAGCTAAATCCACTGCTAGGAAGGTTAGGTCACTGTGTCGGACCAGGATGTTTTTTCCACCTGAATCCATATATATACAACTCAACCATTCGTCCATGCTTGGAGTACTGCTGTCATATATGGTCAGGCACCCCTGCTGTTCATCTCAGTGTTCTTGACAGGTTCCAAAGGAGAATCAGTAATGTGATAGGTACCAACTTGGCAGCTCGACTCCAGCCACTTCGCCACCGATGGGATGTGGCTTCCCTCTGTCTGTTCTATAAATACTTTCATGGCTTCTGCTCCAACGAACTTAATTCACTGTTGCCCCTGCAACAGGTGTTTACTCGTGCAACCAGACTGGCAACTGGGTCTCACCCATTCACAGTTAGATAAACCAAATGCTGACGACAATTCTATTCCTGCAGCTTCTTTTCTCACACTTCCTGCCTGTGGAACTCACTTCCATATTCTTGCTTTCCTGATGGCTACAACCTCCAGGAAATTAAATGCAATGTCAATACTTATTTCTTAACCACTTGACTCTACTTCTTTTTACACCACTCTGTATATCCTTTCCTTTCTCTCCACCTTTGCAACTGTCAACATACCTGTATTCCCATCCTCCTTTTGCTCCTTCCTAACTGGTTCGTCTTTCTCTTCACTCTCCTCCTATCTAATCTTTTTACTCTTATGTACCCCCCTGTGCATCAGTGGCATTACCACCTTGCTCGGAGTGATACGATAAAAAAAAAAACAATTGTTGTCTTGACTGAACAATTGACATTTTCCAGTGATATATTCAGGGCTGTTTTATCATTGTTGACAATATGAAACTTGTGAAGGAATTCATGGTGTATTCTTTTAATGCTACAGCAGTACTGTGTGTGGGAGACAGATCTTTGTTATTATCATAGAAATTTTAATTATTACTAGAGGTTTGTTTGTTGCTCTACTTTTTTATATTTTGGGCCTGTTAATAATATAAACAGGAGTAGCAGTGCAATATGTTGTGTTTTGCGGGAGGGAGGTAGAGTAAGGCCAACTCGAAGGCACACAGTCTAGCTGTGCAAATGGATTGAGAACAGACTGGTTGGCTTCGATTGGCTTGAAAAAATTGTCAAGTGATCTATCAAAACTGCATGTGGCAAGTGGACCGATCTGTAATATAAACTTGTAGAACCTTCTGAACCAGGATTTGGTAGCTTGAAAAATAGAGATGGGTTGCTTCCCATGTCAAAACATGTAGCTTCATTTAATAATGTCTAATCTGTAGGATTAAGCCTCTGAAAGAAAATAGACACTGAGTTAGATTATATAATTTTTGTCTAATAGAAGTGTTATAAAACTGAATGACATACCTACTCTGATTTACAGTCACTTACTGAAAACATTCAAAATCTGTGTAGTACACATACAATTCTGGCTTTGAATTGAATTTTTACATTCTGTCTAAGAAACCCTGTAAAACAGGCTCCAAGTTCCATTTGCTAAATACTTTTGTTTCATTGGTCTGTAAATGGACATGTTATACTCTTGCCTGCATCTGCATAGTCGGATCACTAACTAATACCACAAATTTCTTCTATCCTCTCACATATATGTGAGAGGAAAGAAGAAATTTGTAATTTGTAAATGAGAACCCTGGAAAACATACCTGGAAATGAAACCTGAGAAATCAAACAAGGCTACACAAAATCTATAACCTCGCTATATAAATCGCCAAAAAATGAAATTTGTCAGAAGGGCTTACAGGCTGCAACATGGCTGGCTAATCAGCAACACCCCTGCCTTACTTTCTCATTCACCATCACAACAAGTCCCATTGTTGCAAGGAAGAAAGAAAGAACAACCCGTCAATGTTACGATTACTACTACAGAAGGAAAGAGAGAACATGACAGAGCTACCAACTACCCAACACACTTTCCGAAGGACACATATTTGTTCATTTTTCTCTTCTCTCACCTTCTGTTTTCTTCTCTCTAAGGATAACCACTTTGGGAAACCATACATATCCTCATGAACATTACTTACAATTACAGATGGCCAGCTTAAAATAAATTCATACCAACATCTGACGCCAACAGACTAAGAATTAAGGACAACCAAATTCATAAACCACTCATCTGTATTTATCCAATAAATGAAACAATATGTTTGTTTATAACAAAAGTTTTTTGTTTATTATAAAAAACAATTCTACATGAAGGTTTTTTGCTCCATATCTGGTATCACATTGCAGGATTGCATCACCAACATTTGGGCTGTGTGAACTCAAACAACATCAAATTAGTGATGATCAAGGCCAAGTCCAGTGGGTACAGGATTCACATGGAAATGCATTGCATTCCAAGATGCTTGCTGTACAGAGAGTTGTTGTGAAGCAGAAAATATCAAAGCTAACTAAAGAAACAAATGAAAAGATGCAATCAAGATTTATGTCTGCTAGTGTAAGACCAAACCTTAAAGAAGCTTGAGTGGGTGTGAAACAAACCAATTATCTTGGTGTGCCATTTTCCATCAAGTGTTAAGAAAACTTCAAAGAAGCCAAGCATTAAAGAATCATTACAGTGCCACTGTGCACCTTTGGCAGTGATCTCAATATGAAGAGACGAGACGATTCTATGTTACGTGCGTAATATATCATTTATATATAAACACACATGACATTGGCATTAGAAGATGCTAAAAACTGTGCCGTCCACAAAACACCACACAAATTATCAGACTGAGAATAAAAAAAACAAAGAAAAAAAATTTTATTTTTAAAATTTTTTTAATCATTTCACCCCAAGCAAGGCAGAACTGCCACTGGTGTGAAGGAGGTTATATAAGAGGTGAATGATGAGAAAGAGAAACAGGTTACGGGGTTGTCAGAGAATGAGTAAGAAAAGGATGACAATAAAGGTTAGAAGATGGCTGCATGAGAGTCGAGTGGAAAGGAAGAAGAACATGATACAAGGGTTGTCATGGAAAGGATGTGAGTCCAGAAGATAAGAGATGGCAATTGATTTTGCATTTAAATTCTTGGAGATTGTAGTTGTCAGGGGAGCATGTATACAGAAGGGAATTCCACAGGTGGGAAGTGCAAAAAAAGAAGCTGATAGAGTAGATGTTGTGGTTACATTTGATTGGTTTCACTGTAAAAGGGTGGGACCTAGCTGCTAGTCTAGTAGTTTGAGTAAATTAAAGTTATGAAAATAATAAAATCTGTTTAGTGTGAAAGTTATTAAAAGACCATGGCTTAAAAATGATGAATATGAGTTTTAAAAATCTCCTATCACTTTCCCCTTTTTACAACTCTGACTATGAAATGTAGTCACATGTGAAAAAAAAGTGTTCCTCACTGGGGAACATTCACTTCACTTTCAGAGTAATAGTTTTCTCTCGAATTTCTCCTACACACATTCCACAAACTCACATTTTCTAATTTAAATGTTTTCTTCTTTTATTGTCCTTGTATACTTTTGTAATAATTATTAATAGACTCATTATTCTTTTTGTTACTTGCAACATACATTGTCATTTTATTTTTATATCTTGTTTTGTGTTATTCATTTATTACTCAGACTCACATTTGAGTGTGTATTATTGTTATGGGGAATGAGACACATGTTTTCTACACAAACATGACTATCGTTCTGGCAAGAGTAGCAAAGCAAGTGAGAATTAACGGTATTTGCTGGACTGAGAAAATATGAAGGAAATCATAATTCATAAGAGTTTGTATAAAAATGAAACAGAAAAATCTTATTTACCTGAAGAGACAAAAGAAAATTATTTTCTGCAAGAATATTGTTTTGTTCTGAATTTTCAGCCATTTGGTTTTCTTGATGATTCAATGTGTTTAGTTTAATGATGTCATTCCTGCAATTGGAAAGACTTCGTTCTAAATCTGATTTTTCACGTTCTTGTTTCTGGATTTTATCTGCAAAGAGAAAGAAAAAAAACATGCATTTTAACTTTAATTCTTCCAAAACAAGAGAAATATTTGTCGATCCACCAGATCTTTTTCTTTATTTCTAAGCAGTTGAAAATTTTGCTTTGCACAGAAAAAGTTGGGAAACAACATTGGAAACAATGAAATTTGCGGTTTTCAAATATTTTTCTCTGAATTCATCCAGAAGTCAATGGAAAAAACCCATGACTTAAATATAGATTTCTTCTCAGACATTTTAACTAATTTATAGAAAACTTTAACAGTATTTTCATTTGAAGAGATGGTTGGATGAAGAATTTGCAAATAAAACATTGACGAATGAATCACCATAAAAAGAACTTCAAGAACTATGAACAGTGATGAAGGTTCAGAATTAAAAATCTATAATGCAGTCTAAATTGTAATTTTATGGAAGCTGCTTTGCATCAAAATCCAGAGACTTTGTGCACCTCTCAATACAACATTACATTTTTTCTGCACAAATCTTTACCAATAATGTTACTAATTTCCATACTTTCTACGTGTTTATGACTTCAAACCTCTTCATTCTATCATAATTGCAAAGAAATAGAGAATATAACCAGAAAAGATTTTCTTGGATATAATTCTTATTTACACAAGTGAAATTGTTCATTCTAATAACATTATTTGAAACTGAAGCATTTGTAGAGAACTTCATTAATAATTTCAATTGCGTCTGGCACAAGGACAACAAATGCAAGACTTACGCTGATCAGGCCTCCAGATTATCTCCGAATCCGCCACAATATTTATATTAACATGATGCATCCAACACAAAACAACTCCAAGCGCAAGAAATAAGGAATAAGATAACGATGACAATAAAACATGTATTAACGAATGTAGAAAATATTGGTAAAGAAAGCATGCAATACAGCTGACAATAGATAAGTAGAAGAGTTGTTTCCCATGAATCGTTAAGAAGTCAAATGTTCTTAGAAAGAAAGTCACTTGTTGAATGAAAGTTTAGATTCAAGTTGAATGCAATAAAGTCTGTTGATTTGAAATGTTCAAGAATTGGTCATTAAATGTTCATTGTGACACCTTCGCCCGGGGCTGCTAGTTGATTGTGATGCTCGTCCTCATCAACGGTCATGACAATCCCAGTTGTGACACTGCCACTCGGCTGGTAGTTGGTTTGGTCGCTGTTGCTGGTCGTGACGATCTCGTCTGATGACGTCATCACAAAAGCTGGTTTACAAGACATCTATTGCAACAACACGCCACTGTCCCACGTTGTGAATTGATCCCAGAGGTCGTGTCATGCAATTTTAGTAGGTGTCTTTCCACCCAAAGCCAGTCCAGACACTGGTGCACACTTGTGGTCAAAAATAAACACGGCACCAAAAAAAAAATTAATAAAATAAATAAGGTCGAACACGCCTGGAGAGCTACAAAGAATGTCTTTGTATAAAAAAAGAAAACAATGTTTTTATTTCACAGGAGCAGACAATACAGTAGTCAGAATGATAATACAGTTGTCGGAATGCCAGTTTACAACGGAGAGAGAGAGTTCGTTTTTAAAATCTCACAGCTTTCAATCCTTAAATAAAATGTCTTTTCTAACTTTTGTTAAAGTAAACAGAGCTCTTCAAATTTTCACTCAGGTCTTTTCACATATTCATTAAATTTTCATAAAAGTCTTTTCACATATTCTCTATAATCAGGGCTATCAATTCCCTATGCAACTTCTAAAATAACAAAGTCCTTTCGGTCCTTATCAGAGTTTAATGGAGTTTACTGAAGTAGAGTGAATGAGGAATCAGAATTTTCGATTCTCCCATAATTTAAAAAAAAAAACAATAACGTTTTTTCAGGATTCATATTGAAGGCGCATTATTCCAAATTAACTCTTTAGGTTAATTGGCGGCAGGCTTCATTCGATGTTAACTCTTTAGCCATGGGTCATGGCTCCCCCAGTTGGGAACCCTTTTCCACGGTCATTTCGACACACAGACTGAAAAAAAACTGAGAATAACTCACAGCTTCTCACAGCTACTGATAGCTACTCAACTGATTTTTCTCACTGAGTCTGGATTTTTATAACCATCCCCATTCCTCTCGGGGGGATTTGGCCGACTCAAAGCTTTTGACCAATGAGATCGTTTCCACCCACACGATTTGTGACTCAATGAATGAGGTATAATCCTGCATATTTAGATATTTAAATTCCCACAATTTCTGTTCTCACGAGACATCTGTTGAGAGATCTAACCTTACTTGATCTCATCAAGTAATCTTGACACTTCGTCAAATTTCCACTTAGTCCAAAATAATGCATATCATATATGAAAAAGAAAGAAAACTATCATGAAAAAGAAAGAAATTATATTTCTCTCCTTCCCTCAAATTGTCAGCTAACCTATCTATTCCCCGGATTTGACAAGTACATGATAGTATTAAAATAGCTAATTTTTCTATTCCCTGGATTTTACAAGTATGTGATAGTACTAAAATAATTTTTTACATAAGCTCACATCGGGAATTACAATAAAGCACAACCAATAATACTACTAATATTAATTCCTCTCTCTCTCCGCTGTAGTAAACTAAAGAAAGTATCCCCACGGGAGATAGTGTCACACATCGTGTTCTTAAGTTTAGAATAGATCAACAGGTCTTAAATTGAATGTCTAGCATAGTGACCACCGGTAATTTAAACAGCGTAAGTATGTGTCTGTATGTGCGTTTTTGTTGTGTGAGCAAAATCTGGAATCCATTGACGTAGAGTCCTGGAGCAAATAAACCTTACTGAAGAAATAATGAATTTCTTCGCCTTAAATACATTTTTACTAGGTTCTAAATGGGTTTGCGGGAAAATTTCACATTTCTTTACCTTTGCAATAATATATCTGGTTGATCATAAATTGACCAGTTGGATATCTTGTACTGAACCAAATATAGGAAGTAGTTAAAATTATTCTCAGCTGCAATTTAAAAATTGTCTCGTAATGAATTGTACAGCAATTATTTAACCAATCGTTGCCAAGAAAATTGTAGTGCTTTTGTGTGTGGCTGTGAACAATATAGTTACACACTGAATTATATGCATGCATGCGTATATAAATGTATAAACTGCACACATTTATGTTAAAATCTGCTTGACAAATTATTTTAACATTGGATGAAATCAAACTCACTTTCAATTCTTATCTTTTTCTGTGAATGAATCATGTGTTCCTTTTTTGTTGTTTCCATAATTTCAGATTGCAGGTCTCTTTCTTTGATTAACTGCACCAAAATTCCTTGTTTTTGTAGCCATGTCTGTTGCAATTGGCCAATATCTTGCTCTCTCTCCTTAATTGACTTCTGTAGAGATTTTACGGTTGCTTCCAAAGGTCCAAGTTCAATACCCTGATAAAAATGATGATGAAACAGAAATAAATCCATTTAAAGTTATTTACAATAAATCATCTAAATTCAGCTTCTTTTCCTTGGAATATCACTTTTCACAAAATATCAAGGACGGATTCCAGCAAAAACTTATTTTGTTATAAGTAATGACTTATTTATCATGGCTAAACAAACAGCTAATCTTCCAAGTTGACGTGTTTTTTAATGTTTTTTAATGTTTTTTGTTGTTGTTTTTCTTTGTTTTTATAATCATTTCACCCCAAGCAAAGCAATAATGCCATTGGTGTGCAGGATGTTACGTTGAGAGGAAAAGAAAGAGGAAAGAAAGAGAAAAAGAGAACATGTTTCTGAGGATGTAGAAGAAAGAAGACAAGGGAAAGTTGAGAATCAAGAAGATAGAAGATGGCAGTTGACATTGCACTTAAACTTTTGGAGACTGTATCTATCAGAGAAGTAAGTATATGGAAGGGAGTTCCACAGGTGGGAAGTGTAAGAGAAGAAACTGCTAGATCAGTATTGGCAGATACATTTGATTGTTTTGATGGTAAAAAGGTGGGACCTAGTTGCCAATCTAGTAGCACAAATAAAGTCATGTGGATGGGGTTCCAAGGAAAGAAGCTCATGGGAGCAGAAGTTGTGATAATATTTGTAGAAAAAACAGAGGGAAGCCACATCCCATTGGTGAGAAAGTGAGTGAAGTCATGCTGCCATATTATGATCAGTTACATTGCAGATCATCCTTTGAATTTTGTCAAGAGGATTGAGATGAATAGCAGAAGCACCCAACTAAATATGGCAACAGTATTCAATACACAGACAAATGATAGATTTATAAATGTGCAAAATGGATTCTGGCAAAAAAAATCTCCTGGCCTAACACAGTGACCCAACCTTCTTAGCAATAGATGTAGCTGTCATTACATCAGAAATTAAGACTATGTATCAATACTGAGTTTAAAAGGAGTAAAATAGCTCGATACGCACATCTGTTTATAGGACAAATCGTGTTAAACATATTGACTGGCAGAAATCGTTGCCTTGACTGATGAAAGGCAGTTTCAATTCTTTGCTGGAAAATAAAACAATAACAGATTCGGTAATCTAAAACTGTTCCCATAAGTAATGTTTGTCTAAAAGATGTCCTGTCAGCTGCAATCACTTAATGACTCCTGTAGAAAAAAGATGTTGGTTAATCAGCCATCAATTCATACATCCTATCTAATGAATGGGGGCCTTGTATTTATGAAGAACAGGAAAAATAGATCAAATATCAGTCACGATCATTAAACAAATCATTATCATTATCACAGTTAATATTTAAATAAAATGTTTACTTCTCTTTTAGGTTCGCGAGAAAACTACTTTTTTGTCTCTTTAATAGTCTCTTCCATACCAAACTAGACACTATGTTTCACTTCCAAAACTGATACACATCTCTTTGTTAAAATTTACCCACTTTGTTAGCTTTCCTCTTATATAAATTAATAAAGCATTAAAATAAGGTTTATAACTTCCATGTGACCAAAATGGCTTCAATAGTAGCAGTACATGTGCGTATGTGTATATCAAGTTTTGCTTGTAATTAAAGATGGCAGCCCATTTGCAGTTTTCCTTAAAATAAAAGAAACTGGCTTTTTTTTTCTTTCTATTTCTCTCTCTTCCTTCATTTCAATCCTTGTAGATATAGATAGTTTAGTTGGTTTATATTGAATGAGTTTATCTATGAATATGTGAAAAGATTGAGTGGTCATTTCTTTTAGTAAGCGCCTTTGTTCTGTTCAACTGCAGAGGCACATATCACTTACAGTTCCACTTCCCTATCCCACTTTGCTTAAAGGATGGCTCATCTTTGGATTGGCTTTCTGTCATAATTTTTTATTGTGACCAATGTGTGTATGTGTGTGTATTTGTGCACAAACAGCTCCCCACCTATTACATGTCAATGTTTTCCTCTAGCACAATTCCTTCAGTGATAACAGTTCTTTACAAAATTTAACTTTTCTATCAAAGAAAACAATCAACACTAAATAAGAGAAATGATCCAAATGATAAGAATAAACACTTCATTTTTTGAAAGACTAGAAGTTCTTGATATAATCCAATATGATATCCAGAATGTGCCATACGGATCTCTACATCTCATGTATATGGCCCACAAATGATATAAACCGACTGGCTATTTATCCTCAAGAATTGGAATCTATTGACATTTTTTTAAAAAATATAACAAAAAGAAAAAAAGTTTTCATGTGACTTCATTGGACTAAAGTGATATATATATATATATATTGCTGCAACTACACATGTACATGAAGGAAAGGAGATGCTGAGAAATTTTAATTAAATTTTAAAAAAATATGTTTTGTGTATACAGTTTAGCTGATTTCATTCAGTTTCTTTTTGTTTTTGTTTATGTTTCCATTACTTTTGTTATTAAATGCCCCACATTGTGATAATAGACAATCTGCCAAAAAAAGTTGATATACTGCAAGAACCTGAATGCAAGTTTAATCTCTGCCTTCATTAGAAAAATTCTGATTGATAACAACACCATCATTCCAGATAAATGTGTCAGCACCAACTAAAAATTCTAGTTGCCTTTATATAAATCAATTCAAGTAAAGCATCAATGTCACTTTACTTAACAATAGTGGCAATATGTTGAGCATTTTCTAAAACACTAACATACATTCACATCTGCATCCTCTCGATACAGTATAAGATTACTAATACGTCTACGCAATACACCTTAGAATGCAAATATTAAAGACTTTAACAACAAACTTCTTGAAAATGTCTTTGGACAATAATAAGTACAGACAGTTTCTATGCTACCTTAGAAAACTTAGAAGATTTTCCTTGTCTGTCACATTCAATGAAGTACTGAAACACATATATATATATATTCTTCATTTGTAAGTGAGTTATTACACAATCTAGGTTTCTACCATGTGGTATCTTCAGACGATTTGCAACAACTGATTTTACCAGTTTTTTTAAGAACGCTCACGTAACAGGGATTTTTTTTAACTCTCCTGTAACGGGGAATTTTTGAACACCCAATTTTTAAAATTAGAAGAAATTATGTTTTCATCCATAGTTGTATAAACCTAAAAGGTATTTTATGGAATTGTTACACTTAGTCATAATTTGTGTTCTTTCATTCAATAATTCATTTTTGTTTGGAAATAACGTAATCACTAACTTTTCTTCCTGCACAGTCTATATAACTGATTTTACCATTTTTTCTTAATGAAGAATATTCAAAAGTTCTACAATATAATTGTATTGAACACTTTTTAATACAACTGTGTACTGGTCTAATTTTATTATAATCAAAAACTAAGTAATTAATCAATCAATCAATATATATATATTTTTTCTAATGTTATTATGATCAAAAACTAAGTAATTAATCAATCAATATATATATATATATATATATATATATATATATTTTTTTTTTTGACATTGTTCTTTCAATGTCAAAACAAAATGTACAATTTTGTAGCAGCTTGTAGTTTGTACATGTTCTAAAGTATAGTTTACAATAAATATTCCTTACTCTATTTTTATATTGAGCACTATTTTAAATTAATGTCTTGAATGTTGCAATTATTTTCTTTGTTCCTTATTTATTTGAATATATATATATATATATATATGATGTTCATCTCTTGAAAGCTAGAAAGACCACGACTTCTAGTAGAAGTCATGATTTGCGCTTTAATTGGATTTAAGTGAGGGAGAGTTGTGCACGGTCATCAGCTTCACTCTCTCTTCCTATTCCATCTGGGTCCAGTGACACAACATACATGAGACTTGCTGAAGACAGTCAAGGATGCAGTGGATGGCCAACAGTGATATTATTGTTTTCACTGTGCCCTGAATGCACTCCACAGTGCTTAGATATATATATAGTTTTAGTGCAAAGAATTTGTCACTTTAACTGAGCAGGTTCATGCAGACTGAAGTTTTGTAAGGACACTATTATGCTGCTTTCACTCATCAGGGTTGGGTATCTTGCTGTTGAGTCCCATTTGTTCCTCTTGTTTATAAGGAGCGTGGTGTGACTTGATACTTTGTGAGATTGATCTTGTCTGTGATTTGTTGGTTTTCTTTTTATTCATTTTTATTGTGTAAGTGTTTGATTTCTTTTTAACGTTTTTTATTGTTTTTTAATGTACACGTGAGTGAGTGTCCGCTTAATTGTCTATAAAACAATTAAGTGATACTCTTTGAAGTATTCCATGTACAATGAAATTGTTCATTCTTTGCACCAAGCTGCCACTATTTGTCACCTCTTCTCTCTCTCAGAAGTTTGTAGGCCAACATAACGTTGTCATTGGTCAAGTGTAGGAACCATTACATGATGTATTTAGTTCTTTAAATCTCATCTATCTTTTAACAAGTACAAAACTGTAGATATGCAACCTTTGGTCTAATTTATAAAAATATAGAAATAACAGTGAAGAGGAAGTGCGACACGGTGTAGGGAAATGCAAACAATGAAGAGTTTAAAGAAGTTGATTAGCAACAATGGGAAAAGTGGTTTTACTTACCCCAGCTTTGTTGATGAGCACTTCAAGTTTTTTATTGCAAATATCAATTGTTGTTTGTTTCTTCTGAAGCAGAGAAGCTCGTTTTAAAATACCTTGTTCACTTCGATCAATGACTTCATTCCTCTCTACAATGTCTTCGTCGTATTGCTTTAGGACATTCTCCACACAGTTTTTTTTGGCCTTTGTTGACGTGTACTCCATAGATATTTTAGAGATGACATTCTCCAACATAATTCTCTCAAAATCCTAGAAAAGAAGCCCAAAATTTATAGAAACTCCAAACATGAATTGTGGATCAAATTAAATGTCATCAGTTTAGTGAGAAAATCTCTGCTTGTGTCTGGCTTTTCAGAAACATTTTCATATTTAATTGAATGTTGAACATATTCAACTTTAATTCCAGTTCTTTTAAAACAAACATACAAACTATTAGTCCATACTTGGTTCTCTACTATTTTGGCCTTGTACCACCTTCCACCAGGCTGAGTTAATATTTATATATGAAAATATAAGATTATAGGGGTAGAGGAAGAGGAGGCGGAGAAAAAAGGAAGATAAAAGTGAGAGAGAAAGAGAGGATAAAAGAGAGAGAATAAAAGCGGATAGGAAATAGAAAAGAAGAAAGAGATGATAAAAGAGAAGAAAAAAGAAAAGAGGAAAGAGAGTGGGAGAGAGAGAAAGCAGAAAGGGATTGAAAAGAAAAGGAAAAGAGGAAGCAAAGGAAAAGAAAAAAGAATAAAGAAGAAGAATTACTAGAAATTTTCTGCACATTGGCTCCACACATACATGAACTTCTTATTTCACCATTCTCACTTCCTGTTGCCTTAGCAACAGCAACAGATCGAATTTATCAGTTTTCTTATATATGTTAATGAATTATACATTTATTTACCCCTACTCAAGGTCCTGTCTCCCAGTTTACCCATTTCTGCCTCCATAAACACCTGCAGACAAACTCCCTTCAAAACAAATATTGGCAGCTTCCAAATTTAAAATTTGTCAGTTTTGTTTTCATGCGAGCCATAATACCCCATACCCCTGCTTCAACCCCATTTATTTAGAGGCATCAAAATTTTATAGCAAGCAAGAAATCATCTAGTTAGTTATGAACAAACACCCTGGTGAAAGTTTCACTGAAAAACTAGTTAGTGAACAAGGACTGATCATATTAACAATAAAACAGTTGACACCAGATGGAGCTAAAATTTAGATTTATTAATCACAAGCTTATTGGCTAATACATATTTTCACAATTTTTAAATATTCCTTTTAAGAAGTGAATATATTGTCAATCCTATTCTGAAATAAGCCTCCAAAATTTCATTTTTAAGAGATATTTCATTGTCTGTTAATTAAAAAATACATCTTGTACAACATTGCTGGTTGGTTAATATATATGAATACAAAAATTGAAATATCTGGAGGTTATCAATGTACAAAAATTGAGTTACTTTCTGTGGGATGGTTTCATACAAAAAATGTGTTTTCAGTGACAGCACTTAAGTCTATCAACACTTTTATACAATTCAGAAACAGACCTACACACACACACACACACACACTGCAAGATAAAAGTCCTCTACAGTATTTTGAAAGCAAGTAGTAGTTGTGAGGTACATTTGGACAATCTGAAAAAAATTACAGGCCTTTTTTTTCTTTACTTCAATCAGCCAAAATTTAGTCATGAAAATGGATGAAAAAGATAAGCAGAATGAAAGAAAAATGTGGAATTTGTGATCGAGTTTGTGAATGACCTCTTCATGAATTAATTCCCAAATATAAAAGTGGCTAAACAACTGAAAAACACCATATTTGAAGGCTGTAAAATAGACACTACATGGTAGACACACATTATATCCAATTCCATAAGCCCATGCCAATTTGGTCCCCAGAAATATTCTATCTAAAGTGAGTATGATACTTGCTAAATAAATTAGTTGCCGTTAGAAGCTGTTACTTTTCTGTCAATCCACAGATTGTTTTTACTGCTCAACTTCTGTTGAGACCAATCTGGAAGAATCTTCTGCCTACACATCATATTAATTTTGTAATTTACCAATTTAGGTGTCAGAGAAATGGTGGCTATCTAGGTAGAATGAATCAAAGGTTATAAGCACAAATCAACCAGCTAATATTCAAAACAAAAATGTGGACAATTTACATAAGTGTTTAATACATCAATATTTGTGACAGCTGAACATTTGCTTAAAAGCTAGTAGCATACATGGTCTTAAAGCCTGGGAATATTCTCAATGCTGAATAAAGCTAATTCGGGCTATCATTTGAAATTGTTGGAATTAGTGTACATTAAGTACAACCAGCCATCTCTCTCTCTAAGCAGAAGATTGGTGGGCTTAATTGCATTTTTTAGTCACTGTGCATATATTTTGTTCTCAATTCTTTCTTTTAGGAGAGATGACCAATAGATGCAATTAGCAGTATTTTAATCATAATTATAGTTTGGTATTACCACTTCACTGTAATATATATTTTTTGTTATCCCCAAATTTTTGTTATGAATTTGTTTATTCAATTCTTCATTAGTTTTCTTTGTGTGGGAGCATTGCTGCCCATCAAAAAGATCATCTTTCTGAAAGTGGCTTCTCTTTGAACCATGGTGTTCTATAAGACCTTCAAAAAAATAAATGCATGTCATTTTAATGCTATCAGAAACTTTTTGTGGATCAAACACTTCAGTATCAATAGTACCACTAAAAAACATACCCCATTTCTGTTTTGCTGATATCTCAACCACTGAGGATGATTTCTGCCAGTAGCACCCAGCCTTTGCTTCATCTATCTGCCCCATGAAAGATAAACCATGGTGTTCTTTGATAAAGGCAATATTATAGGGCAATTAATGCCTTTCTTAAATCTTGTCATTCCACTGGGAGCAAAGACTTTTAGTTTTGGTTTGGGTTAGTAGCTGTAGTTGGCTTAAAAATATCTTTGCTTTTTACATTTAGATTAACTTTAGTTTATTTAATTGAAGTTAATATAAGATTTTTTTAATTTCATTTAAACTTTCTATATCATTTTATTTTTTGTGCAAAATTCACTAAAAAATTCAATTTAGGAAACTCAGTCTTTTTACTTGAAAGTTGATTTCATCTTCTTCTCTATGAAATATGTTTATTCATAAAAGTAAATATGCTAACAACCAACTTTATTTTTGCAGAAACTGTACTTATGTTTCTAGCAAATGAAAAAAGTAGGTTGAATCATTAGCATTGCTTCTTGTACCAAAATGTAACATTTTTATTTTACTTGATTTAATGAAATAATTTAATAACCCTATTTTTTTCCAGTTTTCCTTATTACAAATGTTACAAAATCACTCCAAAAAAAGTAAATTTTAATAATGTTTTATGTTTAATTCATAATTGATTGTTTTCTCTCTGATATTATTATTCATAGCAACAAATATTTTGATGATAAAATTTAATTCTTTATGTGTAATTTTTATTTTTCTTTCTGAAAGGTATTTTAAAATAAGTATGTTAAATTTTAATTTAGTTTATCATTAGAAAACAAACTAAAAGCAAATATAATATTTTACACTAAAAAATTAATGAAAAAGTCTATTCATTAACAAAATTGTGATGCAAAATTAATGTTATAACTAAACTCAAGAAACTTAATCTGATATTTTTAGATATTATGGGATATAGAAATTGTTAATCATAACACTGCTGCTAAATCAAACATTTTTAAGAGTCAATTATTTTCTACTTTTAAAATCCTAAAACATATATTTATGACAAAATAAGATGACATAACAAAAGTTACTTTAATAATAAATGATAAATTGAAAATTTCCTTTGTGTTCATTTTGTTTTGTGTCATATTTTTTTCAAGAATTCATAGTTTTGAAATGGTCTTGTTTTATTAAAATTGTTTTAACATGTATAATTAATTCAAAGATTAAAATGCACTTAACATTTTGCATGCCCTTGTTAAGGAGGTGAGAGGTGATGGATCTGAAGTTGGAATCAGGGTAAATATTACATTGGAAACAAGATTCCCACACAACTTTTAATAAAAATATATATATTTCTATTAAAAGTCGTGTGGGAGTTTTGTTTCTAACCTAAAATATTTTATATTGTACAACTGGTAAACTATTCAACATCTGCTAATTTTAAGCTATTCCAAGGTTTTGTCTGAGATCTTTATAAGCCAATGACTGTGACTTGTTTACCCTAGCAGTACAGGAAATTCAGAATTTGATGGATAATCTTTCCCATTCTTGCAAAGCTTTTGGCCTCACTATCAGCTTGGGCAAGATAGTAGTCATGTTTCCACCTGCTCCATGTTCCTCTTACACCAAATCATCAATATTTGTGGAGACAGCACCAAACTGAAGGTGACAGACAAATTCACAAACCTTAACAGAACACCCTTATGACATGCTGTACTCTTGAAAATGAAGTATCTGCTTGAGGGAAAATGGTAATTGATGCTTTTGCAGCTGTATATGGTTAAGTATGGTCAAAGAAGGACTTACAAAGTGCATAAAGATGTCAGTTTACAATGCCTATCTACTGATGTGCCTACTGTACTACTATGAAACATGGGTTATGTGCCACAAATACTTAGACACTCCAATGATGTTTAAGATCGATTCTTGGTATCAACTGGATATCTCTTGCAGTAGACACTGTGATCATTGAAAAGGTTGATACAATCAGAATCAAAGTGTCCATTTCTCACCAAAGGTTTCACTGGCTTGGCTGTGTCATTTTGTCTTGATGACAACAGAATGCCAAACAAATACTGTATGCCAAGTTTTATTCTTTGGCTCTCAATCACAAAAAAGTATTTCAAGGATTGTTTAAAAATGTCTCTTGCAACCTGCCGAGGATAGATGATAACGAGTTAGGAAACTGCTGCTTGTGATCAAATTATAATCGATGAAGCCACACAGATCTTCCAAGAACATGCAACGAGTTGGGCAAATATCAATCATGCAGTTAGTGAAGGAGAAATTATTGATCTCACAATCAATCAATTTACATGTAATGTATATGGCAGAGTATGTCTCTCCAAGAACAGCCATATTAGTAGACCATTTACAAACTATGCTAGGGTAGAGATAACTTAACATTTGGAATGTTTCATAAACCCTGTAGAAACAACTCTGATTTTAATCCATCACATGAAAACCCACAAGCAAGATAAACAGACTTGACAAAACAGGCCAAGCCTTGTACAAAACAACTTAATTTACCACATCTGCATAAACATTGCAATTCACTTGCAGACTTCAAGAGGCATTGTTGTTCTTACGAGAACTAAAACATCAATCAAACTTGTCAGCAACAGTCACACTCATTTAATGAATTGACAACCATTTTATATGTGTCCTATACTGGTTTTAAAACAGAATATTCTTTTCTTACTAATGCACAAACAATTTAGTAAAATCTATTTTAAAGTATAAATTTTTAAAACTTATGTTCCCTGATTTTTTGTCTCTCTTAAATTTACAGATAAATAATTAAAAAAAAAAGACAACTATTAATATTAAATATATTTTAGCTTTGCAGAGTTTTAATCAAACACAATTGGGAGAAGAAAAGCCATAAAATGTCCTCATCTGTGAAGCCTGTGTAAATGGACAAAATGTTTTAGACACTGGATCTGTTAATATGAAATTCTAATTCAAGTAGAATCAGTGAAATGATTGCATTGACAGTTTTATAAATTTCTTTTTTCATGAGATAACATTAATTTATTCTGATTAATTATTCATACCTTCTAAAGAAAATTTAAAAAGTCAGAAATTCTTTGATGTGAAAATCACTTCATTTACATAAAAGTAATCTATCCAATCATTGAAAGGAAGAAAAACTAATGTTGCAACAATCAAGCAGGAAAAAATAAAACATGAAGGAATGCAACTCACCAATTGTTGACTGATTTCTTTGGTTTTGTCTGTCAGTTTGTTTGTGTATTGTGAAGATTTTTCAAACATCAATTGGGAATGGATTGTTTCCATGATTTCATTCTCCAATTGTTTCATTTTTTTTCTTTCTTTATGACTCAATTTCTTCATTTCTTCCAGAGATTCAAATAAAAGTTTCTTCTCCTGAAAACAAGCATTAAACAAATTCTCACAGAAGATTCTAATTGGTTAAAATTCATCAAATATTAAAATATCAGATCACATAATTAAATAAAAGAAAAACTTTAAAATCTCTTTTAATTTGGGATGGATTCAATTAAAATTGCATAAAAGAAAATGAAAGATAATTGGTTAACATCTTGATTTCACAAGTCATCAAAAGAGAATTTATTTTTTACTGAGATTTGGTTTTTTTCAACAGCCAAAACAATATAACATCAAAGTTATCATACACTGAATATTGAAGGAAAAATTGGTAAACAAACTAATTTAAAAGGTTACACTTAAATCATTTCTAGTTCACCAATACTTTATTCAGTAAATATGCTGATTACATGAGTATTTACTTGTGTTTTAATAATAAGGCCAACACTTATGATTAAGTAAAGCTGGCAGCCAATCTTGAAAATGACTCACAATCATTTGTTAACTGGGACAAGAAATGGCTTGAAAATTTCAATGCCTCCAAAAGAAAACTTTTATCTTTTAGTCATCATAGGGAACTATTTTTGTCTTTCATCAGATCTTCCATGATGCTAACCTCCAGGAAAATGACTCATTGCACCTTCTTGGGTTAACATTTCTCAGCAAAATGAAGTGGGAGTGATTCTATCAAATCAAGTGCTCGGTCTGCAGCTAACAAAGTTTGTTCACTGTATTGTTCTAGACAAGTCTAAGAGAGATTCTGTTGAAAAAAAATAAGTCTATGATTTATCTCCACATTGAATATTGCTGACGTATCTGGTCTGGCACTTCTGCTCCATAAGTTTTCAAATATTGCATTCTTGCTGAGGATCTTCTTTCTGTTTGACTTTCATCAAAGTCTTAAAGGCTGACAGTTCAAAAACATTTCTTTTCACAAATAAATTATCACAATAATTCACAGTACTGATTCATTCGAAAGATTTTTAAATTTTGCCAACAATTATACAAAATCTTGAATATAAAATAAATAAAAATTATTAAGTGAAAAAACATAAAAAGCAACATTTTGTTTGGAGCAATGAATCTGAATGAATACTGACCATATTCAATTTGTTAAGGTCTTTTTCGGTTTCATGCAAAAGACGTGAATGGGTAGAAAAACGAGTTTTCAGGGTTTCGTGCTTATGTTTGCATTGCTTCAACATTTCCTTTACAATGTCTGCATCTTTTTTGTTTTTGTTATAAATGTTTGTTAATTTCTCGTTCTGCTCTTGTTCACTCAAAATGCTCTTCTTGTAGCCAATGATCTCGGTATCGAATGTCAGATCATCTTCTTCTAATTGCCTGAACAAAAAAGATTCCAATACGAACAAATGTTACCAACAATCACGGACAATATACAGCCATTCATGTGTGCATCTGTTACTTGTAGACGAAAGACATGAACACATTAAAATAGTCAGACAAACAGACATTCTACCGTAATAACCGGATTCCCCTTTTGGCAACATTTAAATTACCATTGTTATATTTTCAGTCTGTAAAAAAGTCTCATTTTACTCTAGTAACATTTTTCTTAGCAATTTTAAAAGGTCTGTCTGTAACTGGTTTCAATGAAGAAGTTTGTCTGTAACTAACCTCTGGTTTCAATGAAGAAGGTCCACACTTCATACTGAGGTTATCCTTTTATTTACGAAAAACACTTGGAAACTTTAAAAACAAATAACAAATATATATATATATCAAAAGGCGATAAACAAAATATATTTCAAAGAAATACACAAACAAGGAAAACACTTTTGAAACAGAAACAATTTGAAACAAACTCAAAATAATAAACAGGACACATAACATCTTAGAGGAGAATTTCAGATTAGTACCATTAGTAGGGAGCAGATAATTACTGTATTGCTTCTTTTGACCAGCACTAGAAAAAAAGAAAACTTTATAGTTTTCTTATTCTTAACGGGTCACATGGTAACAGAAATTACAGTTAAACATATGTATGTACATCTGATAATTGTCTATTTTTATATCTTTACAGAACATTAAAAACGATTTCCATAATTTTAACCCTTTAACTACTAAGTAGCAAAATCTCAAAGCCTGGAAACACATATACCAATTCCTTTGGTGACCATTACAATGTCAGGTTTTAAATTCATTTTAGTGACTTCAGATCAAGTGATTACAAGTCAGCATTTTCCTGCAATTCTTATAAAATACAAAAATGTCATTTTTTTCATTCTATTTACATTTTGGTTTCCTTCATCTAATATTGCTTTTTTCTTTTACTACCATTGCACCTAATCTTTCAACATTTTTTTTCATACAGATTTTATTTGATATTTAAAACTACCAATCACAATCATTGTTGCTTAAAAATCTACAAGAAATTTTTTTTTTATTCTTAGGAGAGAAGAGAAAACTTCTCTTATTCCGGATATAAAAAAACAACAAATAAAATAACAAACAAGACACAAAACTACTGTGCAAAATTTGAAAGGTACAAACATTTATTAAACAAATTTAAAACAATGTAACAAAGTAACAAAAAGGCTTGCACTAAAATTTGCTTTCATGCCCCTTATTATGAAAATGGCAAGATAACATAAAATTATAGAAATAATTGGCTCTAAAAAAGACTTACAATACAATTTTTTTCAAATCATGAAAGGAAAAAATCTTCTTTGACAAGGTTATATGAAAAATTTGGCGGAAAAAAATTACTCTTAGAAAAAATGGTGCCCCCCACCTAACAGATAAATTAAAAAAAACTATGTTTTTTTCTCATGAGTCTCTGGGAGGTTTAACAATATGTTTTTCAGTGTTGTTTGTTATTGTTTTTTTTTTCTGCTTCATTCCCATGTGGTTCACTAGGTTCTTTGATGATCTTTTTTGCCAGATTCTTCATTTTTCTTTATGCTTGGCTTCTACATGTTTCTTTGGCTTTTGCTTTTTCCATAAGAATCTCCAGAAAGTTTTACATTATTGTGAAATATATTTTGTCAGTATAGTTTTTAAGAATGCCAAAACTTTCTACCTTTTGCTCTACTAGTTATTTTCACATGAAGAAACTTTCCACGGACAGCCAACCTGCTTCCCACATGATATCTAAGTCCTTTCTGTCAAGCATATCACTCCCTTCCACTATAACCAGCTATCTTCATCTTCTGTCCATTGTTCACTGACAATATTTATATATATATATACACTCTCTTAGGAGGTGAATCAAATGAGTTTCAAACCTGAATTTACAAGGGTGGAAACTACCCTGTGATTGCACAAAAAATACAAGGGTAAATATATTTTTTCTGAATTTGAAGAAAGGAAACCCGAACAGTCCACCATGACTTATTTCTGGCAGTATTTTCTCAAATCAATTCTAAATTTTAAAAAAATTTAACATTTATTTGCTCACAGTTATTAAAACATCATTATTTTTTAAACAAAATTTATAAATGATTGCATTTATTTGTGATTTAAGGTTTATATTTATTTCTTTGTTGTCTATCATGTAAAGATAACTCACGGAACATCAAAATGGTCACTAGCAGTTTACAAATTCATTGACATCATTTTAAAATAATTAATACTTTTTTATGCTTCAACTATTTCCAAGAATTTGTCATGATAGATATTTTATTTGTTAGATTCTTTTTATTAAATTGTGATGAATATCAATTCAACAAACAACAAAGAGAAGCAACCCTCATCAAACAATCTTACCTGAGTGCGCTGAGAGTAGACATATATGCTTCATCTCGTCTTTTCATTCCAATTAAGCTGTTTCTCCAATATTGTTGCAGTTCACGTTTCTCCAAATTGATTGACTGTTAACAAGCAAAAATAAAATAAAATCTATAAGCGCTTCAACCAATCACAGAATGAACAACAAGTTTGAAAAGAAACATCAATATTTTCTTGAAATGCACAGATGTTTATTTTTCTGCTTCATTCTGCTTTTTGATATTTCATTCAAATTGGCAGACGAATGCGTAAAAAATAAACATACTTCTATTATTTGTGATTTTTCTTGAATTAATATTAGAAAAATTAGAAGTGCAATTTGTTTTTGTAAAACACACCAGTTAGCATTCAAAATTTAATGTTTTATTGAAATGTTATTGTCTTATATACATGGATCTAACTTTAGGCTCAAAAGCATAAGAGATGCATTTTTCCATTGAGTAAAGAACAAATTTTTAGATGCAAATTATCTTTCACTTTTGACTTCACACACTTTTCTTGTTTCTTTACAAAAAACTGCAGTGTCAATAGAATTTAATATTCAGAACATTTTTTTTGTAAAATTATACGAGTTAAAAGTTTGCTGCCCAAAGCAGGTGACAAAATTAATTTAAAAAAGTAACTTGAATAAAATAAATTAATTATTTATGCATGCAAAACATTTGACCAACAGCCACATCAAGTCATTCAGCAAATAACAGATAAATATTAAGAAATAATGACAAATGGAGAAGAGGCAGTGGAAGTCTTTAATCAGAAATCAGATGTTTTCAAAAGAAAGAAAAACCAATTTATTCTAACCATTGGCAAAGAAGAAATAAATCAACTGTTATGTTTTGCATATCACTGTGAGTAGCAGTAGTCATAGCACAGCTCTGTATGTCTTCTGTGACAAAAGGCTATTTTCTGTATTTGGATATACTTCTAAGATGAGGTATTATTCACACTATTTACATTATTTGGACCATTGTCCTCATCTTTGCTGTCATGTTTACGACGTTTCAGCTGTTATACATTCCAGCCTACTTCAGATGCAAGGAATTTCGAACCAAACCCTTTATCACTATAATCATTAGGGTATATCATTCTCATTTCATGTGTGAAGCCACTTCTGTTAGCCATGAGTTATCTTCCTTTAACTTCATTCTCTAAGTTATTTGTTCACCACTCCTGTAGCCTCACAACTCTTTAGGTCAAGTCACTGGAACTAACAAATGTCTATATCTACAGGGCTATGGAATGAGAATGATATACCCCAGTGATCGTAATAAAGGGTTCAATTCAAAATTCCTAGCACCTGAAAAAGGCTGGATTGTACAATGGCCAAAATGTCATAAACATGGTAGCAAAGATGAAGGCAATAGTCTGAATAACGTAAATTGTGAGGTTATTTTCTGTCCTACTTCTCCAAATACTCTATATCAAATTCTTCAAATATTGATCTCTTCATTTGTATATGATACTACACCTCCCTGAATTGGAGTAGTAGTACACCCTTGTTTTTTCTCTTACTACTACTATTTTTGTTTTGTACTGTCCTTTTTCATGTCTCTCTCGATTTCTCTTTAATGGTAATCTCAGTCTCTCTTCATTTTACTCATCTTCATCTATCTCCCCATTCTCACCTTTTTCCATTTTCTGTTCTGTTCCACTTTTATAACTTTCTGTCTATTCTTGTTCTTGACCTTCCATTTCCAAATCCTTCAGCTCATTTCTGCTTCTGACTGATTTGCATGTGCCAGTATATTTTATCCCCCCCCCCCCCATATAGCTTTGTTATGACCTTTTTGTTTTATTGTGCTGGCTTTTCTCTCTTTAGACAACTTCTGGCCCTCCTGAATATGATTGCACTAATACTATTAATAATCTATCTCTGACATGTGCATGATACATATGGACCCTAACAATGGCTCTGCTTCTTTGGGCCGTGAATGAATTTTTGCTTGCTTGAAGTTCTTTATTTCCACACATTTTGGACATCTCTTAACATATTCCTCTACGTCTTTTGAATATCCTGACCACCATGCTTGCGACTTTTAGTTTTCTTTGCGTTGCTGTTATGCCACAATGTACATCATCATGTACTCATTTTAATATGTCCCTTCTCAATATTTTGGAGGTACTATTACATCTTCATTGCATATAATGCCATTTTCTATAGTTAGTTTGTGCTTTGTTTCCTTAGTGTCACTCTGCCATCGAACAATTACTCCATATAGTATTTTTTATTCTTTCTATTATTCTGCTTAATAATGGGTCTTGCTTTCTTTCTATTTTGAGTCTATTTAGAGGAAGAATGTCTGTTTCTGCCCAGTGTATTATTTTATCTTCTGTATTTTCTTGTCTTTTTTTTTTCTCTTTCATTCTTAAACTGCAATCTTGATAAAGCGTCTATATGAGGAATAGTGTTCCATACATACTCTACTTTAAATTTGAATGTCACAATTTTTATAGCCCATTTTAAAATCCGTGACAATGTGACTTTTGGAAATTATTTCCTCAGGTTAAATATGAATTTTAATGGTGTGTGGTCTGATTTTAATAAGCATTTTTTCCTATCAAAAAGTTTTGTATTCTCGCCATGCTCCATACTATCAGTAATGCTTCTTTTTCAATATTCAAATAGTGAGTTTCTGCTGACATTAACCTTGATATGTACATGATTGGGTGTTCTTTTTGTGATAGAACAGCAGCCATCACCTTCTCACTTGTGTCCATGGTTAACATTATTCCGTTTTAGAGGATCAAAATCTTTTATTATTTGTTTGCTTTACAGAATATTCCTTAGTGTTTCAAAAGCAATGGTTTGCCTCTGCATCCACTCAAATTCATTGTTTTTTTGTTTTTTTTTCGCAAATGGTTCTACTATATAGCTGTATCTTGATATGTATTTACTATAAAAGTTTATCAGCCCCTAAAAAGTTTCTAATTCTTTTTTATTTATTGAAGCAGCTATCATCAGGCAACATGACTCTTTTTGATATTTGATATTCTAAATATGATATTTTTTACAGTCAAAATTACATTTCTCTTTGTTTATGGTCATGTTTATCTTTTTGAATCTTACCAAAATTTGCTCTGATTTATATTTTAACTTTTCTTTAGTTCTCACCCCTACTTATCCTAGTATATTATATTTTTTATTTTTCCCAATAAGACTCTTTCAATTACTTTTTGAAGAATATGGCTGGAAGTTTTTATCCCAAACAGTAGATGTGTCCATCTTAATAAGCCTATAGGGATATTTATCATGGTTACTTCCTTGAATTTCTCATCAATTTCCATTTGATTGTATGCTGACTTGAGATCAATTTTTGCAAAATACTCCACTTTTGCTAACTTGTGGCTTGCAGTTTCGATATTTGGCAATGGAAATGAGTCTGAACATATCTGGTGATTCATCCCTAACTTATAATCACCACATATCCTTGAATCTCAATCAGCTTTCTTTATCTCTACTATCAGTGACTCCCAATTACTATCACCTTGAGTTACTCTTTCTAGTATGCCTTGTATCATTTTGTTTAATTTTGCTACTACCAAAGTAGGATATGAACTGGAACTTTTCTTGACTATATAATTTGGGTGATAGTTTTCCTTTAGTTAAATGCTTGCTTTATAGCTTTTCAACAACCCTATGGCATTTCTTTCTGCTTCCATGGAATTAAACTTGCTGTGTGTATTTTTAATACATCAATCCCTAATAGTCCATGATCATTTTTGCATGCTAAAACTGTAATGGGAATTATTTCAAGATGCTTATTGGTTTCAAAATTGCCTTGAAATGCACCCATTGTTTTTATGGTCATTCCATCAAATTGCTTTAGTTGTATGCCGCTTTTTCTTAATTTCAGTCACCCTAATTATATTCAAAAATGTTTTTGGTATCAGCATAATTTCACTGGCCATATCCACTTGCATGTCAAATACTTGGCCATTTATCCTTATTTTTTCTCTATCTCTTTTTTTGTGTATTCATTGTAAATACTCCAACTTCTTCTTCAGAGGGGGTTTGAACATTTTTTTACTTTTCTTATTTGCATAGGTTCTGAAAGTTTTTTTTTTTTTTTTTTTTTTTTTTTTTTCCTATTTGGGCATATTTTTCCCACCAAAGCTAGACATTTATACTTGTCTCTCATATGACTTTTTCCACTATATTTACATTTAATTATGGATTTAGTATTTGGCTCATTCTGTATGTCTTGAATTCTTCTTTTGGTTGATTAAATTCTCTAAGCAACTCTAATTGTTGCTAAAACTCAATGCTAGCTTCCTAACTCATTCTGCTACTCTACAGACATTCTAGAATTTGGCAGTTGTAGTTTTGGTCTTGGAAGCCTTCAATTAATCTAAGAAGAATTAGTTCATCTTCTGTAGTCATTTCATGTGCTTCCAATTTTTCAAATTCACAATACTTTACTCGTTCTTTCAATCTATGTAAGTATTGCATAATTGACTCCTGTGGTGCTTGTCTTGTTTCCAAAAGCTTAGTTCTTTCTGCTATTACCAATCTTTTTGTTGGTCTTATGTTCTTTTTTACAACTTTCACAATTTGCTCAAACTTCATTTCTTCTAACTCACTCAGATAACACATTGTTGAAATTTTCTTCACAGCTTTACATCCCATTGTAGCAAGAAATAAATCATTTATCTTGTTTTCTCCTCCATCAGTCTTTGAGTCTTTTAATTTCTTTACTCTTGCAAATGCTGCAAAAGTTCTCATCCATGTTTCTATGTGTTCTGGGTCATCCAGTAAAATCATGGATCCTATCAGCGATGCCATTGTTATGTTTTGCATATCAATGTGAGTAGCAGTAGGCATAGCAAAGCTCTGTGTGTCCTCTGTGACGACAGGATATTTCATGTCTTACTTGTATAATTACTCTCTCTCCCACTCTATATATACTGGTCTCTTCATTTGCATACAAATATGAACATCAACATGAATAAAAATTAACAACAAAGGGAAGAAGAGTCTCTTAAGATTTAATCAACTGATTTTGTCGCAAACTTTGCACCCATTTGAAATGGAGAACAAGTTCTTGGCAATCAGTTTCAGACATATTTTCTCTGAAAATGCACAATAAAAAAAATACAAAATAAGAAATAGCATAAAAAGGCCAACTATAAACTTCTCAAATATATTTTGAATATACAAATTATTATTCATGCTGTTTGTCTTTGAAGGCTTGGTCCGGTTAACACAAGTCAATCTGGACAACTCAAGCAATTATGCAATCTGGCTCAAAGCTATTATGCAACTGAAGAAAAAATAACAATTTAATTGGCTCTAAGAAAAAAAATATTTTTGTTATATTCCCAGTCAAATTCATAATTTTCTCTTCCATTCTGTTTACATAGAATTACGATAAAAAGGAACAAATAAAATGAAAATGCAACACATTTTTACTCTTTTTCTCCACAGAAAAGAATCACATCAGACATACATACTTTAATAATGAATGTCTAACATCAAAGTTCATATGTAGAACATCAATTTAACAAATTCAGAAAGATACAAAGCTCAATGGAAAGAGAAACGTTAGGAAAAGAGATAGAAAGAGGTCAACAAGTGATTTAAAAAAATAAAAGTGAGTGGGACACAGCAAGGATAGAGAATAATAGATGGAACAAAAGGTTGGTTAAATGATGCTCAGTGGATTAAAAAGGTATTAGAATAATCTGACAGATGGTGAGATTAGATAGAAGAGTCTGCTGATAAGACACCGCAGAGAATAGAAAAAATTATGGTCATCAGTTGGAAGATGCATTTGTCCAGTAGAGAACTTGCTGCTGCTGCTGATATTATACAAAATGAGACTTTGAACAGGAGGATTATTTGTCAACTTATTCAACTCTTCATGAAATAAACTCATATCCCAAGTTAAATTCACCAATTTTTGGAAGAAAAACATTTCTTACTATTAATTGAAGTTCTGCTTCATGCAGAAGATTCTTGGCATTTTTGGTTTCCAAAACTTGCAATTTGTACTGAGCATTGAACATGGCAATGTCATCTTGAAGCTTCTCCACTCTTTCCACGAGACGATCAACAAACAAATCCTGTAATTATATTAAAGACAATTTCAAAGATTTATTTATCCTTCAGTCATTCATTTGCAATAAGTTTTATTCTGCAATCATTTCAATACTTTTTTGTTAAAATCTAGTAGGAATAAAAACTACTTTTACCAAATCAAATATATTAAGGTTTATCTTTGACAGAAGTGAATAAAATCTTAAATTGATTTAAAAGTAAAAAATAAAAAGATTGTGAGTAAAAACTACTTCCCAAGTCCACAAAAATGTACAAGTGTGTGTGTGTGTGTGTTAATAGCTGATTTCTGTTTAGGTTAAAATAGTTTGAATACAAAATATAATAATATCTAAGTTGCTTTCAATCTAAAAACGAATGATTTTTAATTTGGTTGTAGAAAAGGGAATCAGCTGAAATGTAAAAACTGATTTACAATTGAAAGATAGTAGCAGAAAAAAAAAATCAAAACAGAAATTTATCATTGAAGAAAGAAAAATATATATTTGTAAATTCTATTCACAAAAAACTTTCAAATATTTAAAACTAAACCCTAAAAAGATTCTGATTAAAGTAAAGTACCTGTTTCTTCTTCTCCACTTGTGCTTGCAAGACATCGTTTTCTGCTTTATCTGCAGCTCTTTTCAAAAGTTTAATGTCCCCCCCTAAATCGTCTTTGGTGTCCCTCATGTAAAACCTACGAAGGCCCAAGTTTTCAATTTCATTTTGCAGCTGAGCCACTGAGAAAAATAAAAAACAACACACAAGAAAAGTATTAATGAATTTGTTTTACAATAATTAATATTCAAACATTAGGACAGGGTTGAGAGAGAGGGAGAGAGGGAGAGATAGAAAGAGAGAGAGAGAGTTATGTTTATAGAATTTATCTCATATTTGTAATTTGCTACTTAATGTCTTCATCATTCAAACCTTGAGTGGCAATAAGAAAAACCATCTGAAAAGAGGAAAGCAGATTTGACATATAACAAAATATATAAAATAGAGGGTATTTTTATGATGAGGTGAAGATGTAAAGTTGCATCTAAAGATGAATGTATTCAAAAGATTCATAGGATAAGGAACAAGATTCATAAAAATTATAAATAACAAAATATGGAATTCTTTGAGAGTTGGTATTTTGGCAGGGAATGTTCAGACGAAATGAATTCGGGGTAAAAATAATGAGAACTGAAACTTTTTTTTTTGCTCAGGTGGAAACACATTTTGTCTGAAGTAGAGTTCAGGTAGTTTTAAATTTGCAGAGAAAGAACATATCCTGAAAGTGTGTGTGTGTGTGTGTGTGTGTATAAACAAACATGTTATGATCAGCCTTGTACAACTCCTGCTTTTGTGGTTAGTAAAATATGCAAATGTACATCATGACAAAGTAAGACATTTATACATATATGGAAGAATTTGGTTGCTTGGTAGATATATGAAAATTCTTGTAATGTGGTTGTCTCTAAGATTTGTGTTTGTTTTGGTGAATGAATGAATGATTTTATTTGTAATAAATCTATCATTAAAATATTCAACATGAGAAAGAGATATTCAAGTAGAATATCTTTGGTCTTCGTTCCCAGAACTGCCTGATCCATATGCTCTCATATTGTTGAAAAGACAGATACTAAATTTCCTGCAAGTAAGGTGGTAAGGTGGTTTCCATTTTTTGTTTTTACTAGAGAATCATGAGAAATTAAGGCTTTTTCTATTTCTCGTGATCACGAGGCTACTACACAGTTGCTGGGGGCCAGATCTGAAGAATAGGGTAGATGCAGAAGCAATTTGAAGTGCAATTCATGTAGTTTTGCCATAATTGTGATCAACTTGTAACACTTTTTTCTTCATTTGTAGCCATTTTTTGGTGATTTCTTCCTTTAAATGCACCAAAAATATACATAATATTTGCTATTGATAGTTCTTTCTCAAGGTAATCAATGAACAAAATACCTTGTGTATTCCAAAATACAAAGGCCAAAAGCTTGCCTGCTGATGTTTGCGCTTTTGCTGGCTTTGGACAGCTATTATCTGCTACTGTCCACTCAGCTGACTGTCAATTTGACTCCAAAGTGAAGTGGTGGATCCATGTTTTAACCATTGTCACATATTTATGCAAAAACTCCTTCTTGTTGGTTTGAAACAGTTGCAAACAACACTCTGAATCGTTGATGCATTGTTGTTTTTGATCAACTGTAAGCTAAATGCAGCACCCACTTTGAACTTTCTTGTTGAGAAATGTTTATGCAAAATGGTGAATATACTGCCTTCTGATATGTTTAACTCTTCTGCCATCTCATGCAACTTCAATTTATGATCAGCTAAAATGAATTTGTGAATTTCTCTGGTGTTTTCCAGGACAACTGCCGATTTTAGGCAACCTGGGTGTTCAGCATCATTTGTGTCTGTACAATTGTGTTTACAGTCAGTATAACACTTCTTAACCATTGTTTCTGACAAAGCAGAGACCGAATAACACTTATCAAGGCATTGCTTTGCTGGACAGTATTTTTTCCCATTAGAGAGCAATGCTTTATCAACATACGAAATTCAGATTTTTCCATTACTTTGAAAATTTGCAACAGTAGCTTCACTTAAATAACTGTAATTTGTAAAGTAATTATCCAATTGAGCCCAAATTTTGTCACGGGCCACTTGAAGGTTATTACTTCATAAAAATCATATGGATTTTTATTAGTGGCACCATCTATATGTCAGGCCTGGGACTTATTGAGTGATGTGTTACTAAATTTTTATATCATGAGTTCACTACAAATACATAAAAATAATCCAAAGGAGAAGAAGAACAAGAGAAACTCTACAAAAAGAAAAGCAAAAGTAAAATGTTGTGTTTTGTTGTGTTTTGTTTTCAAAGGTAAACAACACAAAATAGTAAGAAAAAGAGGTAGCATCAGATTGGACAATCATCTCTTCATAATGCTTACGAGTATAGAGGATTGGTCAAAAATTTAAATTTTATTCTGCTTATTAATAGCTGTCGAATAAATTCTTTGTAATGACTAAAAGTATGTTAAATAATCGAATGCTTATGATAAAAAAAGAATTTATGAACTCAGGCAAAAGAAAAAACCTCTGAGAATTCAAAATTAAATCAATAAATTTTTAATCTTAACATTTCTGAGAATTCATTTTTATTATGACAACTTTGAAACTTAAAGTTTTTTACCTTGCTTTTTACATTTGTCATATTCTGAAAATAATTTGGTGAATTTTTTCTTGTTCATATCAAGTTCGACTTCATTTTTCATTCTTTCATTGCTCAGTTTGATATATTTGTCCTGTGCTGCTTCTAACAACATCTGCTGTCGAGCCAGTTCTTGCTGCACCCCATAAAGATCAACCCCAAGGCCCTCTTTCTCCTGCTTTTTCATTTTCAGTGGTTTGTCCTGCAAGCGAATAACAAGAAAAAAAAACGTTTAATAGCCAACAAAAAAAGAATCCAGGTTTTTTTTTACTGGAGACGAATAATAAAGACTTACAGATGAAAAATCCTGGAAATGAGATTTTAAAAAAGTCAGCATTGCCTATGATCTTAAAATCAAATATTCAACAAAAGTTAAACCCCTACCCTTGACTCCACCCTTCCAAAAGCAATTCAATAAGGATCCCCCAACTCTCTACCACCCTTCCACAAAAATCTAATATTCAATAAAAGAGAACCCTTACAAAAATACAAAACAAATCCTCATTGTTCAATGAACATCATTATCCACTCAGTCACTTAACAACAAATAACATATATATTTGTTGCCAATGAATTTCTACAAAATAAATTCTGAAAATTTAATTTTAATAAATTATTTTCTAGACAAAACAGAAAAACAAAAAAAAAATTAGTCATTCATTTAAAAGCAACACCTCTCATTAGGATCAAATTGTCTAAGAAATTATTATATATTTTAGATTCTTTACAAATATTATATTTATACTTTAAATAATAAATGTTAATCATAGACGACAAACAAATTTCAAATTTATATTTTCTTTCAATTCATTAAAAACCTGACAACATTTAAATATTAGAACCTTGAATATGTTCTCATTGGTTTTTCACGAAAAGTAATGTTTTATTTATAAAAATTAGTAAGAAATTCACTGAAAGTATTTTCCATCAATAGCCACTACTTTTCTCATCTTTCTGGCAGTATTTGAAGTCCATGTCTGAAAAACAACATGTCTTTTGAAGCTAACTACAAGTCAACCCATTTTTAACATCTTTATAAGAATGAAAATGCTGTTCAGCCAGGCCATCTGCATCAATTGGAACAAATGATAATCGGATGGGGTAATGTCTGGTGAATACGGTAGGTGGGGTAGCACTTCCCATCTAAGCATTTCCAAGTAGGTTTTCCCCTGTTTTGCAACATGTGGCCTAGCGTTGTCATGTTACAAAATCACTTTCACGTGTATCTGAGACATTTTTTCCTCAATGCTCAGCTCAAATCCATCAATTGTGGTTGATAGCAAATCTCTCCAGTGATGGTTTTACTTGGCCACATGTTGGTTTGAGTAGTTCATAAATAAATTACACCAATGCAAAAAAAACTTTTCTTTTCTGCCATTGAAGCAGCTGTTCCCACAAGACAAGACACCGTTCAACATCTCTCAGCATCGACTCATACAGCACTTTCTGTCCTTGCTTTTAAATCATTCCTAATGCTTTCAAGCATTTCAAAATTGTTGTGTGATCAACTCCTAATGATTCTGCAAGTTCAGTTTGCACCTGACATGAATCTTCTTGAAGTAATGCCACCAAACTTTTTCGGTGCACCAAAGCGTTCTTTATCTTCAGCATCAAAATCATTATTTTTGAAGTATCTAAACCAATCTCTGCATGTTGTTTCCAACACAGCATGGTCGCTGTAAGTTTCAACAAGAATTCTGTATGCTTCAGCTGCAGATTTCTTTTGAATAAAATCGTGCAGTAAAATTCCCCGCAAATAAACTTTCCTCAGCATAAAATCCGACATGTTTAACACTATGAAAAACAAAGTCGTTTATATTTTGGCAACATGACAAACACTGAATCTGAAGCTTGCTTATAGTCATACTTTATAGATGCATTACCATCTGAAACTACAAGCACACAATTCTGGGAACGCCATCTGTTGGAAAACAGTGAGAACTTATTCAAGGTCTTAATATTAAAATGCAGTATGGCTGGATCAAAATTAAAGTATTATATTTTTAGTTTCGAGTAACCTAATTTGACAAAATGCAACAAAAGGACACACTTTTTCAACAAAAAATCCCAAGTTAGGTGTCTTTGAGTAGAAATCTTTATGAAACAAAGAAAAATTAGTAAAGCCATCAGATTAGAGAGTAAATTTTAAATAGGAGACGAGAAATATATTTAGCCACGATGGAGATAAAGTTAACGATTCACTTACTACTTCTCGAATAGACATTTCATATTTTTCTTTCATTTTCAACAAGTAATCCTTGACGGCTGCTTGAAACTGCACCATTTTAGGCTGAAAAGACATGAACGGCAATGTCAATATTTTCATAAAAAGATGTATAAACTATCGAGTAGAACAATGTTCACCCTTTCTAACATGAATCAAATACAAAAATGGAATATTTTATACTCTGAAAAGTATCAGCGCACCTACACTGCATCTATATTCTAGTTTTGAAAGATATTTGATGTTTCAGTTTATCTAAATAATCCTTGATCAGGATATGGATATTTTAAGAAAAAATAAATATGGCAGTGAGCTATCGTCAATCAGCAAAAACTTCCACCACGAAATCTCTTGGTAATTAGCTGAATCCATTCTTTTTTATTCTTTCTACAATTGGGCTGCAGCCGTTATTTGATTTGATACCATTTATTTCAATTATAAAATTTAACTATCTTAGATAATTATCGACAATTGTAGTTTCTTTCAATCAAATTTATGAATGTGCGTGGCGACAGTTCAAGCAAAACATCCTTCACTCAAACAAAATCATTGGATATCTAAAATGATTTAATGCAAACTAGTATGCTTGCTAATATATTTTATATATCTTGAGTGTTCTAAAAAATAAATAAGATAAAAATATTAATTTAGAAATTATTGTTGGTAAATGCTTATGCTAAAGAAAAAGAATTGCTTTTTTTTTTTTACTAAAGTCAGAAAGTTTAGTATTTGTTATAATGGAATATCCCAGCACCCCTCTATGAACACTATGGTGGACTAAGTCTATCATGAATAAATGAGCAAGAGCATTTTCACTAGTGAATTGTACTTACAGATTGAGTCGAGATCATTTTTAATCAGACTCTCTCTTGTTAAGCTTCCTCTTGTTAAATTCTCTGCTTCCAAGCAGAAAGGGACCCAAATGAAGTTCCGCCGAAGGGTAGAGTCTCATTTGGGGTGAAGAAACAAGAGCCTGACTCAGCCTTAAGCTGGGTCTACAGGATATTTTTGGCTGAGCTTAAGAGCTCAGAATCCCCACATTAATTGACCTTGTGTCACATCCACCTTGGTGGGAAGGTGGTAAATACCATCTTGCTTACAGATTAAAATCTAGTAGTACTATTCTCTTCTGTTTAATTCTCGTGCTGAATAAACCTTTTATTCTATTACGCCTGGCTTGGTAATCTTTCTACTTGGATTTACACTTTGTTAAATTCTACCCTTGTCCAGGATATAACAGTATTGCAACAATCTATTCACTTATTTCCATAACATAAATGGCACTGAAATTCTTTTCTAAGAAAACAAAGCCAGAGAAACTTCCTCCTTTGAAGAAATGGAGTGTAGAAAATTGGCTCATTTAAACCATGACAGCCAAGAGGTTGAAGATTATGGCTTATAAATCAATCCTTCAAATTTTGCCAAAGATTACATTTTAAGACAAATTTGTGTAATTTCACACTGCAGTCTTTGCATAAAATATATTTAACTCAAAATGTTGCAGTAATACTTTATTTGTTGCTTGTATAGTAAACATCACCAAGGAATTTTTATCTTAAATTTTTAAGATGAAGTAGGGTCATCAATGACTGGAGAAAGGAGTTTATCTATGATTGTCAATGTTTTTTGTATCAGGATGCTTTATTGGCCAGTTCTCCAGTTTCATTTCAGTGAAGAAAGCTGGAGAATTGACCCAAAAAAACAATTATTAAAAACAATAATAAAAATAAAGAACATAATCCAAATATTAATCAACTCAAGCAAAAGAATAAATAAAACTCACATGGTCTGGATCCAAGACCAGAATTGCAGACTCATCTTCATGATCATCATCTAAAGAATCTTGCATTCTTGAAGTGTCTTGTGTATTTTCATTTTCTGAAAGGAAAATTACAATTTGGAATTTATTTATGTTCTTTGGGTTTACCATCTTCAGAGATGGGAATTTTGTCATTTAAAAGATTTTCTCAGATGAATTCATAATATTTGATCACATAACATTGAAATTAATTTTTTTAATATTTAGACCATTCTATAACCATATAGAGAAAGTGATATATATTTATGAATGAAAATATCAGGATCTTCTTCATGCACCCACAAAATATCTGAAAACAGTTGATAAGTTGTAGAAAATGAATAAATCAATAAAAAAACTATCAAACAATTCTTACCCAGTCAGATTCTACAAGGTATCTAATGGCTTATCACAGGATCTGGTACCACAGTGTTGACAACTGGTTCTTTAGCTGTTTCAAATTATGCAGTGTAAGCTTTGCAGAATAAACTTGTTGGTTAGATACATCCTGTATGTTCCCAGTGGGAGTGAGGGTGTGATCTGAGGAGTCTTGTGGCCAGGACAATGCAAATGCCTTGATGCTTCTGAAATTATTCCTATACAGCTGTACAGTGTGGTATGCTATGCTGAAAGATGCTACTGCCATTGTTACAAAAATGTAAAAGCATGAAACAGTCTATCTGGTCTTCAGGTTGTAAGTACATATCCCATCTACATGAATGATTTAATGTTTCCCAGGAAAATGTTGCCCATACTATCAGATTACCTTGACTAAATTCTTGATTTTTCATAATGCATCCTGATACCATCACTTACCTAGAATAACAGCACACACTGCTGTTTACTATATTTGAGGAAAAGTGAGATTCATGAGACTTTCTTCAATTGATACAAAGTCAAATTCTAACACTTAGATTCCCACTGATTTTCAGTGATAAACATGGGTTAGCATGGATATATAGAAGACTGTGAATAGGAAAGATTAAAGAAAAGACAAAAGATGGCAAGATGAGGCCAAGAAGGCATAGTGTGTTGCTCTCCTGGCATGTTGATGGCAAGCAGAAAGGATTCTCTGTGGTGGTTAAATGTAATCAATGTTGCTTTTTTAGGCATTAAAATCTACAAGACATTTCATGCTCGAGTTAACTACTGATTGTAGGTCTATTTCAAGAGTTACCACCAGAAACCGTGTAGGACCCAGGATAGAGCCTTGGGGGTTACTGCATTCATATGAAAGGATCTGAAAGCAAAGCCCATTCAACATGACTGGCATTTCATGATTTGATTGAAATGATTGGATGAAACCAAATATTCTTCCTGTGACACTGTATTCCTGGAGCTTGGGTAAAAGGCCAGCATGCCAAACTTTGACAGATGCCTTTGAGATATAGTGACAGCCTGAGCCTTGCTATTCTTATCTAGAGCTTGATATACAAATTCAGTAATGGTCTAAACCAAAGCCATATTGTTTGTTTGAAAGAAGATCATAAAATGTAAGATGCTTAACCACTTCAACATTGATTAGAGCCTCAATGTTGAAAAGCTGTTGTTTAGGACACTCTTGTAGAGCTGCCAATAAACTCTAGAAACAAAATCGAGAGCCTATATGTTGTTTCATTCTATTAGCAAATGGTAACTTTGTTTCTTTGAGGACATGCTTGCACTCATTTTGATCAATAAAGAGACATTTGTTACATACAAATGTGTCACTCTAGTAGAGTCAAAAAAGTGATTTCTGTGGGCTATAGCAGCTGAGCATGCAGGTGAGAACCAAGAAGATGATTGTAGTTTTACTTGATATTTCTCTACTGGAATGAAATCTTCAATGCCAGCATTTACCCAGGAGGTGACCTCAGTGGTACATTTTTTTTAACAGGATGATTACTAACTTCCAAGGGACACCACAAGGAAAATCATGGAACAAGTTCCAGTCAGTGTATTAATAATTGGTTATGCAGTGTCATACATGACACAGACTGAGGTAAGATGTATTGTGAGGCACTCGTTACTTTATCTTGATTAAAACTATCTTTGTGTGATAGTATCTCATCTTTTACTTAGCTAGAAATTTTTAATTCACTTCTGGCATAGATGTCTTTGCTGTCCAATGGTTTGCCAGCAGAGGAGGACAGCTTTACTTCTTGAACTAAGGCTATGTGAATGTGAGTACTCCAGAAATTATGTCATTTTGGAAATGCTCTCACTTAGTTTTCCAGATATAACAAATTGGTGGCCTTTTATTAGTCACTCATATTTTTGTATTTACTAGCCATCCCACGCAAGGCCAGATGTGACACATGGTCATTTTATAGTGGGTATTCCCGGCCATATAGCCAGGTCAAAAAATCTCTGTCTATTTTTCCCCAGTCGTCGTTCTACCCTTCGGCGGAATCATGACTGGGTTTGTGCTCCCTGCTCGGAGGCAGAGAGCGCCCTCTACCCGAAGGCAGAGGGCTGACAGTGTCATAAAAAAGTCAGGCGAATATTTTTCTTTTTGCCTTTAACCGTGGATTTTAAACATCAAAATGATGACTTACTTACCTGCTTGTACATTGCTGACTCTGACAACATATGCAGTTCTCAAGAGACAATAGCTGTTACTATTGTCACATTTCATTATATATATATATATATATATATATATATATATATATATTGGAAAAGATTTTTTCATGTGACATGTTTCATTCTTTAGGACTTCATTGAACTAAGAAAAAAACAAATTTAAAGTTCTTGGTTCATTCCTGCCTGTTCAACTGCTATAACCAAAAGAAATCACTTCTGGCTGTACTAACATGAAAATTTGGGTCATAAGAAACCTCTTTATATCCATTCATAATGAGCATGAGTAATTAGGCAAAGTCACAATTCATTGGGTTTAGACATTATTGACAACTCTGTAAGAGTGTGTTGCACTCTGGTAAATCTTCAATCCTTCCTCTCTTCAATCAGTCTGCAATATTGTCATCTACTGCTGATAAAGCCAAATGCTTTGCTCAAATTCTCTTCCTACTCCACTCTCAACTCATCAAGAGTGCTTTTATCTAAAATGAAATTTTTACTGAGTGATATGCACATAATTCTATCCATGGTTTCTGCTATTATTTCCAAACAATATCCTGACAGGGCTTGTGAATTTGATAGTAACCCTCCCTGCAATTTTCCTAAGGAAATGAGGTTTTGAACTGGCTTCTACTATCTCCAAAATCTACAGCAAATACCTTTTACTACTTTTTGCTTTCCAGCTTGTTGGATATCTTCTTCTGTATTTCCTGTCTTTAAGAACTCTGGTGAACCTTCTGATCCCACAAAGTATTGCCCTATTAGTCTTTTATCTCTATTTGGCAAAATAGAAGAGGTTCTAATTAACTTTGAATTGGTTAAGCATCCAACTTTACAACATGTTTTTTAAAGATATGGCTTTTGTTTCTCTAGGTAAATTGTTGTTGTGTTCACAATTAGTATTGAAATTTTCTATCAGAACATAAGAACATAAAAGCTGAGGCTGTGGCTTTAGATATCTTGATGGCATTCAACAGGGTTTGACAAGCAGGTCTTATTCAAAAGTTCAAGGTTAATGGTGTCTCTATCCAAATATTTGATTGCCCTGCTGATTGGGGCTGTAGAATATGCCAACAGCACCTCTGCAATAGGGCCACCTGTGGAATCCATGATGTCTGGGGATGGGATCCTAGTGGTTGAGGGCTTTGGCAGTCAGAGTTAGGTACTTCTGATTCCAAACACACCACTTTGGCCCTTAACTGGACTAGACAGGCAGTTGAAGAGGCTTGATCTGATCAATCAGCTGGTCAGGTCAAGCCTTAACACTTATAACAATACCAAATTGAATACTTTAGGGAAAATGTACCCAAATAAACTAGTGAATGTATAACAATTCAACCTAATGTATAGGCATTAGAAGGCCCTGGGCTGACGGTCAATCTGCTCATAGAGATACTTAGGCTTGGATATGACTGTTAACCATTCAGTTTGTTCACAAAAAGTTTGGGTAGTGCAACGAATGTGGCAACAAGTGCTTTGGATCTCTCATTAGTGCAAGTATATTGATCTGTGTAACCCTGACCTGACAAGGTGATTAGGACTGCTTCTTGACAGGTCCCAACGATGGGCTTGAGTTGGGTGGGGAGCACATGCAGTGAAATGTAATTCATATAAATTATGAATCAAAATAAAAAATCCACGCGATTCAGATTCTGAAAAGGAGACTAATACAGACTTTCTGATATTTTTTGTGCTGAAGTCGTTGGAGGAAACTCTTTTGTTGAGACTGTCCCCTTTCTTGATTGAGAAAGTATTGTCCAGTCGGATTAATCCAAAATCAGCTAGAAAGATGAGAGATGGCAATTTGATGGTGAAGGTTAAAACCAGAAAACACAGGGAATCTATAATGAAAATGAAGACTTTTCACAATATGCATATTAAATCTTCCCTCACACAAGACTGAAGACATCAAAGAGAGTGATTAGAAATAAAGAGCTCTCTCTGGCCATGCCATAAGAAATCTCATCTGCCTTGGGTAGCCAGGAAGTCTCTGATTACCAAGGATCTTTATTAAATAAAAATGGTGAAAAATTATTTAAGGATACATACATCCTTATGTTTAACTCCCCTTATAATTCCATCTAAAATCAAAATAGGCTACAATGTTGGGCCAGTGGAGCTATATATACCAGCTTCTCTGAGATGTTTTAGATGTCAGAAATTTGAGCATCACAAAGATAGCTGTAGGAGTTACTCTACATGTGCAAAATGTAACCAAAAAGACTCTGATCATGGTGAAGATGAAATTAAATGAGCAAATTGTCAAGAAAAAACCCAGCTTACTCTCAAACTTGTGAGTATTGTAAAAAAGAAAGAGAAATTGTGGAAGTGAAATATAAAAGAAACATTTCTTTTTTAGAAGCAAAATAAGTGATTGAAGGGTATATGAGTGGCCCTTCCTATGCAAGAATAGTGGAAAGGACAAATCAAAATAACGCCAATCAGACTGACGGTTGTAGAGCAGCCAACACCTCTCTGGCACTCTCAAAGATGGACTGGTCTGTAGACTAGAGTAGCTGTAAAAATAGAGACTAATAGCAGTCTGGAATTTTGAAGTGTCATTGACGATTACTATTAGATAGTGCTCTTTGTGACTCTAATGACTTAACCTCTCCTCTCTTCTGCGATTTGTTGTTCTGTGTTATGGTGTTTGTCTTATTTGTATTGATATCCATTAGCACAGATATTGTGCTGTAGATACTCAGCACACAACTTCTGTATACCATCCTGCCACCTTGGTAATACAACACTGACAAGTATAGAACCTTATTGAAAGACTTGTACACTTGGGTCCAAATGATTGGCCTAATTTTCAAACAATATATGAAAAAAATATATTAGAAAGAAGTGGGACAGGCTGAACTGCCAATAAGAGTATAACATCATCTCGGACTCAAACCTTTCCTCTCAAAAATGTTAAGCCATCTGCAAAACAAAGGCTTCAGAGATTTCCTATACATCCATCAAGGCCCCTAAACATTAGATTAAGTGCATCACCAAAGAGAATGGAAATGACCAAACAAGAGCTGGAGGTCTCGACTGAAAATCATTTTTGATTATTTGAATGAGATAGAAATAGAGAGCCAAAACCAACAGGCATCAAAAACTTTGAAACTAAAACAAATAAGCCATAAACACAAGAGTACAAGTATGTATAAAATAATACAATGGAACTGCTGTGGAGTGAAGGCAAACATTAACGAGCTGTTTCAATTGATAACAGATTTGACTCTGGCAGTTATCTGCCTTCAGGAAAGAGGTATAACAAAAGAAATATTAGAGAGTCCCAGCAATACAATTATATAAAAGACACTGGTTTTCAGACATCAGATGGTGCATCCATCTTAGTCAGGAATGATGTTCTGCAAAGTCAGATGAACTTAACAACAAACTTACAGTCATTAGCTGTAAAAGTAATGCTATACAAACCAGTTAACATCTGTTCCATGCACATTCCATCGAATGAAGCGATAACTGAAACCAAATTGCAAGAAATTATAAGGCAACTTTCTGTTTCCTTTATGTTACTAGGCAATTTTAAATGTCATGGCACCATATGCGGCTGTACAGATACAAACCTAAAAGAAAAGTGTATGGAATCTGTTATAGATAACAAAGATTTGCATATCTATAATGATAACTTCCCAACTTATGTGTGTCCATTCTCTGGACGTTACTCTGCAATCGATTTATCTGTGTGCGATCCATCTAACTTTATGTACTTTTCCTGGAAGATACTGATAGACACACGTAGTAGTGATCATTTTCCAATTTGTCTTCAAAATTCAAAGTAAAGCGATGAAAACCCCAATGTTGGAAATTGAGTATAGCAAACTGGGAAGAATTCCAAAAACTATATTCTGAAAAACTAGTAGACGGATTATGCATCAAGGACTTAACACAGTTTACAGAAATCCTGGTCTCTATAGCAAAGGAATGCATCCCTAAGAGCCAAATTAAAAAAGAAAATGAAATAGATCTTGGTTTGATGATGAATGCAAAAAAGGCTATCAGGTTCAGAAGAAGGGCATCAGGAGATTTTAACAAAGAACCAACAACAGCTAATTTGCTGAAATTTACACAACTTTGAGCAAAAGCTCAGAAAATAAATAAAGATAACAAACAGGAATGTTGGAAAAATTACGTTAGCAAATTTAATTCAGTGACAAAAACAAAATTTGTATAGGATAAAACAAAGAAGATAGCTGGTAAATTTCATACTAATGTGATAAAACACCTTTCCATAAATAAAAAAATAACCAGCAAAAAAGGATATCGCTGACAATAAAAAAACTCACTAGCAAAGAACAACAATCCACAATTTGTTAAGTTCAAACAAAAAAAGCTAAAAAAGCAAAAAATGAACTTTAAATCATATAATGCTGAGAGCTACTATCTTCCATTTACGATAGAAGAATTGAATGACCCTTTAAAGAAATCCCATGATACAGCTGTGGAACCAGACAATATTCATTATCGATTCCTAAAGCAGCTACCAAACAAATTGTAGCAACTGTTGCTAAAATTATTTAATAACAAGTGGTCACTTTCCAGATTTATGGAAACAGTCTCGCGTCATTCTTATTCCAGAACCTGGGAAGGATGATTCAGAACCTGGAAATTACAAGCTGATGGCATTAATCAGTTGTCTGTGTAAAACTATGGAAATGGTCAACAACAGATTGACTTGGTATTTGGAAAAGAACAGCCTAATCAGTGGTTACCAATGTTCATTCAGGTAAAAAAAAAAGTACCATGGATCACTTAGTGTGGCTGGAGACCTTTGTCAGGGAAGCATTTCATTGAAAGGAACATTTTACAGCAGTCTTTTTTGACTTAAGTCTATGATACCTTGAAGTCCATTATAATAAAAGATTTGCATGAATTGAGCCTAAAAGGTAGACTGACAGGGTTCATAGAAACTTTCTAAAATATCATAATGTTCAAGTCTGAGTAGGAAGTACAAGAACAAGAGGAAGGAACTCTACAAGGAAGCATTCTATCATTGATACGTTTTTGTGTTAAAATCAACTCCAGGAGTTAGATGCTCCCTCTATGTTGACGATTTCTTAATCATGTACAAATCTTGACATGAATACAATAGAAAACCAACTTCAAGAATACTTAAATAGAATACAGAAATGGGCCTAGAAAAAAGGGTTTACATTTTTTTTTAAAAATGAATGTATACATTTCTGCAAATTAAGAAAACTACATAATGTTCCATGTTTGAAATTAAACGAAGCAGAAATTCCAGTAGTTGAACAGCACAAGTTTTTAGGTGTAACTTTTGACAAGAAACTAACTTTCTTTCCTCATCTGAAGTATTTGAAAACAAATTGTAGCAAAGTCCTACAACTTCTGTGTGTAGTGGCTCATACTGAATGGGGAGCAGATTAGTATACTTTGATCAAACTATATAGATTGCTGCTCTGTTCTAAACTGGATTATGCTAATTTTATATATGGGGCAGCCAGAAAGTCATACATAAAAATTTTCAATGCAACTTAACCATCAAGGGCTCAGATTAATGCTCTGGTCTTAGAACATCTCCAGTGAAAGCTTATATACAGAAGCCAGTGAAACCCCTCCACATCTATGGCGTATTAAACTGGCATTATTATTATGTATACAGTATGATGTAAAAATTAAATCATACCCAACTAATCCAGCTTATAGAACGACATTTGACCCAAATTATTCTGATAAATTCTGTCATGCAGAAAATGCCATACCACCATAGTGACTTGAGTACTTCACTATCAGATATACAAGAAACAACGTGTAGGTTTTTAAAAGAAAAATCAACAAGCAAAATCAATTTTGTCAGTTGTTGTTCCTCCTCTTTTTCTTCTTCGTAGTTTCACAGCTGCCTCTTTCACTTGTGTCTAATTCACTTTCTGCTGTTGCCTCTCAAATCTTGTGATGCTCGTTTCTCTTTGGGCTTTCTGGCTTGTCTATTTTTTGACGCCAGAGTCCACACAGCTTTTTGTTCATCCAGGCATCCTGAATTTAGACTAAGCACCTGCATTAAACTTAAATCGTTTTTCTCAATTCACAAGGACATAGGTTCAATCTTAAACCAAAGTTATACGTGCCAGACAAAGCCTAACCCTCTTTGTTTGAGAATATGGTAAGTTCTGTTCATTTCCACCATTTGATTCTTGTTCTCTGTCACACAATGGTATCCCGTATACCACCATAGATGATTAAACATCCTGAAGTCATCCTTGAAATGCATAATTTCCCCCCCCCCAAATACCCACCCTCTTACATTTCTAGACTCCTTCCAGAAAATACTAGAAAACTTACACTGTTATACAAAAATCTATACAGACGGGTTAAAAAGTGAAGACAAAATAGGATGTGCAGCAATAAGCCAAAAAATTACCAAAAAGAAACACCTCCCAAAGTGAAGTTTGATTTTCAGTGGCTTAGTGGCTTATGCAGTTGAATTGGCTCTAGACATCATTGCTGAGAGCAAACTAAAGAATTTCCTAATTTTTTCAGATTTACTCTTCATCCTATCAACTTTAGAGGGGAACAAATTCAACAATCCATTGATCATTAAAATATTATAGAAAATCAACACAATGAACAAAAAGAGAAATATAATATTATGTTGGATCCCTAACCACATTGAAATAAGATAACTGTAGAGTAGACCTGGCAGTCAAATCGGCTTTGGATATGAATGTGGATACAGGGGTGAGGTCTCATATACAGACTTTAAGGAGGAGATAAATATATTTTTTAAAAAATGGAAAGAATACAGAGATGATTATCTACATAATAAACTCCATGCAGTCCGGTCCAAGATGGAAGTAAGTAATTCTTCCTTCAGGAAGTCTCAAAAAAAGGAGGTTGTAATGGCCGCTTGCACATCAGCCATACAAGAATGACACATTCTCTCTTACTAACTAATAAAGTTTAACCAGTGTTTGTGCCAAGCATGTAAAATAGTATAATTCATTAAACATATTTTGACAATGTCCAGAACTATAGCTATCTTTAGACAATAATTTTACAATATTGATAGCATGCTTGAGCTGTTCGAGAATGTAAATATGGACGATAGACTATCAGATCTGAAAGTGGTTGGCCTCTACAAGAAATTATAAAACACAATAAAAAACGTTTCGAAAAAAAATTTTTTTTTACCAGCATTACTTTTTTGAAAAATACATGTGTGTGTGTGTGTGTGTGTGTGTGTGTGTGTGTGTTGCCAGCAGGAAAAAAAATCAGCAGCAAAACTTTTTTGAAGAAAAACAAAATTATTACCAACAATGCATTCGACTCTCGACAAAGCCCTCTTTACAAAAATGTGTCAATGAAGCATGATCTATAAACCGATATCTTACAAAGAATACGTATTCTATTTGTACAAGCCTATCCTACAAATTTTGTCTGCATTAAATAACCAATTGAGGTTGATATGCCATAAACCAAACCAAACCAAATATTTGACTTAACCTAATTGTTCTTAACAAATCCCAGAATGAAATGTGTGTTGAACAACCATCCTTCTAAATGCCTTCACATTAAAGCAGGCGTTCCATAGAGTTCTATCCTTGGACTTATATTTTTTCTTATTTTCATCAATAATCTTTTCAATGTCAGCAGTTCCCAGTTAGGTATTTATGCTGATGATAACTGTAAAACTGGCAGTTGCTCTTGAAAATTACCTCTAATTACTTGTTAACTGGGGCAAGAAATGGCTTGTAAATTTTAACACTTCCAAAACAAACTGGCTCATTTTTTAGTCATCATAGAGAATCATTTTTGCCTTCCATCAGCTAACCTGCAGGAGAGCAACTCTCTCCTCGCACCTTGATCTCATGTTTTCCACTGACATGAAGTGGAACAATTATATTGAATCAATTGCTAGGTCTTCTATTAAGAAAGTTGGTTCACTGTCTCATGCTAGATAAGTTTTCTCATTAGAATTCATCTTTCACATTTATGAATCTATCATTTTTTCATGCACTGAACATTGCAGCCATATCTGTTCTCAGATTCCTGCTATTATACTTTAAGATTATCCGAAATACAAAAAAGAGTCTGTAATGTTATCAGTCCTAACCTGACATCTTGACTTCAGTTACTTTCCCACCTCATGATGTGGCTTCCCTCTGTCTTTTCTATAAATAATTTCAAGATAATTGTTCTAATGAGCTTTCTTCCTTGGTAACTTGACTGCATGATTTTAGGCATGGTTGCCTGCCTGTACAGACAGACAGGCAACCATGTCTCATTTTACTTTTGAAATAGTGAAATGTAACCATGAATTCTATTCTAATAGTTTATTTTCTCACACTTCTTACCTGTGTAATTCTCTTCTAAATTTTTACTTCCTTGCCACATAGTCTTCAAAAATTTAAATGCAGTATTCATCACTATCTTCTGCATTCCTGAAACCTGTTCTATTACTGTACTTTCACCTCACTAAAATCTTCCCATTCTCTTTCACACCCAGCAACCTCTGGCATCTAAAATGGCATTACTGACTTACTTGGAATTAAGTAATTTAAAAAAAATGTTTTAAATTTTAGCATCCCCCACATCATGGGTATGTGTAGTTACATAAATGTAAGCATCACTTTTCTCTCATATATATATATACATATGTGTGTGTGTGTGTGTGTGTGTGTGTGCATGGATATATATATATATATATATATATATATATATATATATATATATATCCAGATGAAGGGAACCAATAGGTTTAGAATCCAGAGTTCTCCAGCATTTACTTTTTTAAAAAAGTGCTCAATATAGATTGTAAAGTGTAATATAATTAATTTTTTTTTAAATTTAAAACTAGCTGTATAACCCAGCATTGCTCAGCATTTTTTAGTGGTTATGTTGAAATCATAAGGTCAAGTGCTTATTCAAAAAGCTTCAGTATGAGGTTGCGGTGATGCCATGACGTTGTGATGCAGAAAAAGTGAATGCATTGTTCTTGCAATGTCAGAGGCTTGGCACCTTGTAGAAAATGTAAAATTGTTGTGGTATATGATAAGGTGAAAGTTACAAACAAAAAGACCCAATTTTTTTTTGAATGCAACTAAGCATTTTGAAGAAATAAAATGATCACAAAAAGCAACATTTTCCATTATTTTTTGCCACACCCTGTGTATCAAGTGACATTTTTGTTCACGTATCAAGGTATTAGACCTTGATCTACCAGTGATTTGATTTTGGTTGAGTTTGAGTGAAACGTCTTGAAGAAATGCATAAAAGTGTGCTAAATAGCACCCGAAATTATGTTTGTCATTGATTTTTAAAAAACCCTGTACATTGTTTTGAAAAATTTTTATGTACATTAAAGGTTTGGAACTTGATCTACAAGTTACGTGATTTTGGTTGAAGTCACATAAGGCCTCTCTGAGGAGAAGAGTTTGTAAATTCTAAGTGTTTTGGTGATCTCTGCAGTACCCTGTGAATCAATACAAAAAATATTTACATAGATCAAAGGTTCATGTCATGATTGACAAGTGACCCAATTTTGGTTGAAATTAGACCAAGGGTTTCAGAGGAGTAAGGTTTGTTAGAATGAAAACACACACACACACACACAGTCATAACTAGATAGATAGATAGATAGATTAATTTAATTTACATGCGACACAGAAATTTCTGTTTGAAGATTTAAATCTTTTATCTTGTCATCAAGCAATGTTCAATAACTTTCATGAAAATGATTTCCATTTGACGATAGAAAACAATGCATTTGCTAAATAAAGAGTTAATATAAAGGACGGAAGACACAAAATTTTGATCATATGTATGCGTTAAATTTAATTAATCAGATTGAAGGTCAACTTTGAAAATTTGAAATATAGGTTAGATGTTAGGAATGTGGGGTATTTATACATGTTTGAAAATAACTCATTTTTTGGCTAGTCTGCTTTCTATGTGCATGATGTATACATTTTAGTTATGAAGAAATACTCTTGGAGTTCTGTGTTTCTTTGCTCTTTTAAAAAACAAAAAAAAAACTTTTATTTTAGACCAGGCTTAAAGGGACTTTGGAATGATTAAAATATGTTTATGTTTTCTTTGGTTTAGAGTATATTTCTTTAACACTTTATCATATATTCTCTCTCTCTCTTTCTCTCTTTCACACACACACACACACACACACAAGGTGAGGACATTTTTAAATGGCTATTACTTAGGGGGAGGGACATACAACTGACAGGTACCATTTGGTCCGTGGTATCTTAGCATATTTTTTTTTCTTTTCAGTTAAAGCTCTGGTGCTGTGGATGACAGAGCACCATTTGTTCACCTACAACAGTTTTGTGAAGAATAGCAAAGCTGGTGTCTCCAAGACATCCCAATGTTATGTTCGACTTTGTTCTGAAAACTACTGTAGCATTCCAAAGGTGCTTCTGTACATGGAACTGGCCACTGGCAAGAGGTCACGAAGGTGATGGACACAGACATTGAAAGGTGAGAAGACTTCACTAACGACTGCTCACACTGGAAACACAATTCACACTGAGGGAGCAAAGAGCAAAGAGAGACAAGACGGATGCACTTGCCACCAGGGCATAGCATTGCTTAAAGTAAAGAAAACAATGCAGCAATATTGAGAGGTAAAACATCTTCATATGCATTCATTGCAATTGATATTGTCGCTCCTGAATAGGCCAGTGCAGTGATTCAGCAAGTGAGGCAGAACTTTTGGAGCCACAGATCCACAGTTTTTCAAGACTGTCAGGTGCCACACACACACATATATATATATATATATAGAGAGAGAGAGAGAGAGAGATCATCTATCAACTTGAGATTATAATGAACGTCCAAAGGAATATAGACTTTAAGGTGACTCAACATCTCAATTTGACTCTCTTGTAAGAATGGGAAGAGAATTTTGTTCAATGGTGGAAAATTTTATTTTGTTTCTTTCTTTCTTGTTGGACGTAAGGTTTGGCTGTGAAAGAGGAACAAGAATGTTGATTAAACAGTCTAATGTAATGCACTTCCTTTTTTCCTCTAAAATTAAAATGCATTCATGCCTAGTATGAAATATTTGATATGTTCATCTACAAAGTTTCGATAAGTTATTATCTGTTGTCCAGTAACAGAGTTGAGGCTTTCATATTTTGACTGAAAAGCAACACTCTGAAAAACATAACAAGAAAATCAAATTGAAGAAAGAGAAGCAGGAAAAAAATGAACATCTTGACATCTTTTAAAAGAAAAATGATTTGATATTTCCGTTAGTCAAAGTTTTCCTTTTGCCAAAACAAGTGGAATTTCCATAGCCACCGTGTCATTTTCATTTCCTGCAAGTCTGTCATTTTTCTTATTTCTATTGTAAATTCTATGAAAGCAGTTTTCAAAACTAAGCCCCATCAACAATTGCAAAGGAAAACTATGTCTTTCCTTTGTCATCTTTTTCCCTCTTAGTATGAATTGGAAAGCTTCAAAAGTAATGCTTTTTTTCCATTCGCATGGAATTTATAACAGATACATGGAGTAAAATAACACCATGACATAAAGCAAAGCTTATAAAACACTATTTTCTCGCATAGTTACAACCATTGGCTATGCATTTGTTCCCTCTGATGAACAAGGACCTGTATGCCATACTCATAAATGTAACTTGTCACACACACATCTGTCATCACTGCTGACAAGTATCATCCATTGGCTAACTGTGCTCACCATTCATTGTTTAGTCTCCATAAATATTTATTGTGTGTTAATGAATATCATTGCAAGCAAGCAATTTTTCTGCAATGATACACATCCGCTTCATAAGTACTTTTATGTCATTTTGCTAGACTATCATTCAGTTGTAACTAGTAATGATGTAAAAAAAATGACAGGTTGGAAGGTAAAATCTCTAGGCTGCCAGGCTATAAAAATCTTCCACTGATATGATGGCCAAAATAAAATATAACTTTTTTCTGAGATACTTTCAGAAAAATCTTCTCCTTTGGCTGGTAATATGAAATTTGTTACTTTTCTTTCGTCATCCAGGCACATCACAAGCTGAACATTTAAAATAAAACAGAACAGTAATAAAAAACAATGTGAAACAATTTGCACTTTTTTCTCTTTTGTCATAATGGCCGGTTGTAAAACAAGATTAATGTGTTAGGCCTTCAGTGTGTGGGAAGAAACTAATGAAATTGTGTGGAGGACAAATTGATAGACAAACACAACAAAAGCCAGGCTGCTTAAAACAAAGAAATGTTAAAGAGGGGGACAGAGAGAATCTTTGAAATGATAAATGCACTGAACACACACAACTTTAAACACACATACATGCAAATTTTTTCCAATCTGCAAAACATAAATCTGCAGATATAAAATCTGATATATGCAAACAAAAGGAAATAAAAGAAAATCTTACTAATTCCTAAGGAGCTGTGAGTGAAACACCTGATATAAAAGGGAATCTTACAAAATAAATTATGTGTGTGTGTTTGAAAGAAAAACTAATTAATAATCATTTATTTCATAAATTCAAACATGGATATGCACAACTAGCAGAAATATTCATAGCTGCCTGAATTTTCCAATATGGAAAAAAGAGAAATTTTTATATCAAGAACAACTTTATGGGAGAAACTATGACAGAGTGGGGAAAAAAAGTTTTATGTAATCTGTTTCATCCTTTAGGGCTTCATCAGACTAAAGCCATATTTATATTTGATGCAACTACACATGTGCATGAAGGAGAGGGGACGCTGAAAATTTAATTTTTTTTTTCCTTTTTAAATATATGCTTTGGATATATAGTCTAGCCAATTTAATTTAAAAGTTTTTGTTCAAGAAGTAGTAGAACTGAATGAACAGGGTTATGAAGTCAGGTAGACTAAACAGTATTAATATAGAGGCAGTACAAGGGAGGTAACTTATATTTATGAAATATTTGCATAGCTCTCTCTCTCTCTATATATATATATATATATATAATGTACTTTGAGTTATGTAAATAAGTATATATATATATATATATATATATATACAGAGTGCGATGGATAAATTGTCTAAATCACAAAAACTGAAAATAAAATAGACATCTCATTTTAAAAGATATATTTACCAAAATTACACAACAGTATCTTGAAATACTAAAGAGTAAATTTATTCAATAAAATCGCCATTGGCTTCAACCACGACCTCCAGACGACCTTGGAATTTCTTGCATCTTTTCTGGATGGTCTCCTTGTTTAAGTTAATGACTGCTGCCATAATCTTTGCCTTCAGTTCATCCTTGGTGTTAGAAAGAGTTTTGTTAATCTCTTGCTCAACTGCACTCCACACATAATATTCAAGAGAGTTGCTGTCTGGGGAGTTAGGTGGCCAGATGTAAAGGGGTGATGTTGTCACAGAAATTGTCTGACAGTCATGACTGGGTTCTCTTGCTTGTGTATCATGGTACAGAGTCCTGTTGCCAGGCAAAGGGTCTTCCAGTAGCCTTCCCTATTGACCCAGGGTAGCACTACCTACTCAAGGTAATTGATGTAAGCCTCAGTGTTGAGTCTGAAGCCCTCACCAAAAAATTTAGAAATGCTTTTCTTATCAGGACAATCAAAGTGAGTTTTCTGAGATGTTGTACCTTCATAATCATTATTAGACGCAGACAATTCCTTCCAAATTCCCTGCACTGTCCTCAGATTGACGCTCAAGAACTCTGAAATGTTCATATTAGCGCTTTCAACACAAATGCCAAGCAGTACAGCATACCGTTTTCAAATTTCTGGTGTAGTGAATTGCATCATTGTGCTCTTTTTCTCACAGACGGTGCTCAACTGACCCTACTTTACTGTACAGTTAACCAAATCAAAAACAAAATAACCAACATATATGCACAAAATTAAAAAAAATATGAAATGGAAATATTCTATCCATCTCACACCATATATAGTTTAATAGGGTTAATATAAATATAAAATTTTATTATTAGCTGATTGATGTTCAAATTTATTTCGTTTACATTAACTTTCAACCTTTACACATGTACATTTAAATATATGGTCAGAAAAGATGTCATAAGATAAATTCGCCATTTTCTTTGGAGTAGGAAGAAAGACACTTACGTGGTTCCAAAGACATCTTCAAGTTCCTGCTTGAAAAATCCTCATTTCCTACATTGGATGAATCCATCAACGTATTATCACTTAGAGTTGCCATTGCAACTCTGCTTCTACAATGAGAATTTAGCATTTTGTTAATTTGCAACAACAATAAAAAAACAAAAAAAACATCTCATTTATAAAAAAACATTTTCTGACAAAATCAGAAATAAAATATCCTTAACAAATCTTACGGAGCAGGAGAGGCTGTCTCGGCAATTACTGTCCTTGTGCCCAGTCAGAATGAATTCTTTAGCTCAAACTGAAGTGCTCACTTCAACATGCACAGCTCATATGACAATAACTGACTTTCATTTTGTCTGGCTCCTTGCACACATTTCCAGAATACAGCCCCAAAATACCAATACACCAGACTCGTGAATAACCAGAATATAAAGAATGAATATATAGACAGTGTTAATATCTGAGACAATGGACAAAATGAGAATAGAAACTCAAAGTGAGAAACATTCAGAGAAACTTTAATAGTATCAGCAATAGAGATCATCCCAAAGAAAACTAGACAATATAAAAAGAATGTATGACATATGAAATTTTCAAGATAAAAAAAAAGGCAAAAACAATGCCAAAATACAGCACAGAATATAGGAAACTGCGCAGAGAAATTAGGAACAAATGTAGGTGAGCTACAATTGAATGGCTCAATAAAAGCATACAGAAACAGAAGAATTAGTATCATGAAAAAAGCAGGTACAGATAAAAAGATAAAGGAACAGGACAAAAGACATGCTCATCAACAGGATGCCTAAAATCCAAGGATGGGATGCTAATATTAGAGAAAAAAAATAATTCAGAGATGGAGTGAATAAATTGGAGAACTCTTCCATGAGAAAAAGGACAACCAGTAATATTAAAGGAGCAGAAATATTAAAATTGAAAAGAAACAAAGAAGCAGAACCAGAAGGAACTGGCAATATTAGATGATTTTGGCCTCAATAAAATTATAGATGTAACAAATGAAATATACAACAATGGTGAATTGCTGGAAGCCCAAAGTAGACCAATAATAGCATAATCTAAGAAACCAGGTGCAAACAAATGTGAACTCCATCAGACAGTCAGCCTAATGAGCTATATAGCAAAATTTATCATCTATATGATGAATAGTATATGCAGCAGAATTAAACTGAAAATAAGACAATAACAGAGTGGGCTTGTTTGGGTTAGTTAAAGACATTGGAAGAAGAAATGCAATATTCATACTCAAAATGACATCAGTAAGAGCAATACTAAGGCAAAAGGATGTATACCTGCGTTTTCTAGATTATACAAAGATTTTGCTAAAGTACATTGCAAAGAACTGTTGGAACTGCTAGGTGACCTTAACATATTTGGGAAGGATATTAGAATAATCCAGAACATGTACTGGCAACCACCTGCATGTAGATGAAAAATGAATTCAGTAAATATACAAAAATAGAAAAGGGGTGTAAGACACAGATGCATCTTCTCACCAGACTTATTCAACCCATACAGTGAAACAATTCTGAGGGAATTAAATGTCCTACAAGGATTCATTATTGGCAGCCACAATCATAACAATATAAAACATGCAGCTGACTGTGTTGAGAGAAGACAGAGAAAAGAAAAGACAAGAACTCCTACAGAAAAGAGCAAAGGGAGAAAAAAGTACTAAACATCAATTGCTAGAAGACAAGATGCATGGTTGTCAGTAAAAGAAACAGCCCAACATGCAAATTACAAATTGGAGATAACAAAATAAAAAAAGTACAACAATTTAAATACTTAGTAGGTCTTTTGACAAAGATGAAAATTGTGAAACTAAAATCCAAAGGCACATTGGGATAATGAAATGTAACTTCTATAAACTAAACAAAGTAGGAAATTTTTGCTAGAAACTAAAAAAAGATGACTGAACTGTTATGTAATATCAGTCCTCCTATATGGCGATGAATGCTGGACAATCTCCTCACAGATGCTGAAGAGACTTGAAGCAAGAGAAACAAAGAAGAAAGTACAGAACTGTTATGTAATATCAGTCCTCCTATATGGCGGTGAATGCTGGACAATCTCCTCACAGATGCTGAAGAGACTTGAAGCAAGAGAAACAAAGAAGAAAGTACAGAACTGTTATGTAATATCAGTCCTCCTATATGGCGGTGAATGCTGGACAATCTCCTCACAGATGCTGAAGAGACTTGAAGCAAGAGAAACAAAGAAGAAAGTACAGAACTGTTATGTAATATCAGTCCTCCTATATGGCGATGAATGCTGGACAATCTCCTCACAGATGCTAAAGAGACTTGAAGCAAGAGAAACAAAGAAGAAAGTACAGAACTGTTATGTAATATCAGTCCTCCTATATGGCGGTGAATGCTGGACAATATCCTCACAGATGCTAAAGAGACTTGAAGCAAGAGAAACAAAGAAGAAAGTACAAAGTCGTTATGTAATATCAGTCCTCCTATATGGCGGTGAATGCTGGACAATCTCCTCACAGATGCTGAAGAGACTTGAAGCAAGATAAACAAAGAAGAAAGTACTGAACTGTTATGTAATACCAGTCCTCCTATATGGCGGTGAATGCTGGACAATCTTCTCACGGATGAAGAACAGACTTGAAGCAAGAGAAACGAAGAAGAATGTATAGAACTGTTATGTAATATCAGTCCTCCTATATGGCAGTGAATGCTGGATAATCTCACAGATGAAGAAGAGATTTGAAGCAAGAGAAACAAAGAAAATGTACTGAACTGTTATGCAATACCAGTCCTCCTATATGGAGGTGAATGCTGGACAATCTCCTCACAGATGAAGATGAAGAGACTTGAAGCAACGGAAATGTGACTCTATAGAAGGATGCTGAAAATATCATGGACTGAAAATGACAAAGTTTTAGATAAAATGGAAACAAAAAGGAAGCCAATTATTTACATCAGGAAGAGACAATTGAAGTTTCTGAGGTGCATAATGAGGAAACAGAGCTTGGAAAATTTGATAATCACAGCAAGGGAGAATGTGGAAAACAACACATTACCTACCTAATGAGCTTGTGTAAATGGATGACAGAACAAAGTTTAAGAGAAAGACAAAACAAAATTTATTACAAACTACAAAGGACAAGAAATTTTGCAGAGCCATGATCATCAACATCCTGAAGGGACACACATAGAAGTAATATTTGTGGTAGATTTTGTTATCTTATAAGTCTCAGACATATGAGGTAGTTAGAGAAAATAAGGAATCCAAATTGTTATATGATTAAATTTTAATAATTACGGACAAAAGATTGTTGTAGTCTAATTGGTAAGGCAGCTTTGTGTTAAAACAGATTTTTCTTTGCACAAAATATGTGTTGTTTCATCATGTTACAAACATTAAAAAAATTAATAGGTGGAAAGTTAAACCCATTAAGAATAATAAACAAATTAAGCTCATCATATATTATAAAAAAATTAAAACAATTGATTTCATAGTCTCTAATAACCACACAACTAAATCCTCTACCAAAAAAACCAATGTAATGTATCAATTTATATGCCCGCTCAGATATTGTATCTCTGATACTAATAACAAACCCACTACATATATTGGTTTTACTATAACCCCACTCTCCTATATACTTACCTGTCACCTTTTTGATCTTAGTTCTATTAAACAATATTTCTTAGAAAAACATAGCCATGTACATAATATTAGACAGATATTAGTTGATAACACAACAATACTCAAAGAACCTTCATATATTGGAGGCTATCTACATTAAAACAAAGCAAGTCACACTCAATAAAATTACATTTCAAATAGTTACAACACATTACATCTAGACATATGGTTCTGTTGTTAATATTTCGATCTTTCACATGGTATGAGATCATAGATTTATGACTTGCATCTGCTAGTCCATGACCATCATCGTTGCATAGCAATCTTCTATGTCAACATAATAGAATATCATCTTTGATGGTGAATATCTTTGTGTAAATGTCCATATAACCACTCTGAAGATGGCTTATGTGAGCCAAAAGCTTAGATCAAGAACCAGTGTAATAAAAAAGTATCGAAATGTTGAATAAGTTTTGTCTTTATTTTCACCAGAAATGAAAGCTAAAATATGATGTTTAAACAGTACATGACTAAACATAATAGACATTCATTGTCCGTTATCTTAAACAATATATGTTTAAATAATGGTCTTCTACCTCAATACACTATATATATATATATATATATATATATAATTCAAATTTTCTAAAATTGGATGGCCATTTTGCTGAATAAATTTAACACCATCTCATCGGTGAGAACAAAATATGGGAAAATAATTTATTTGTTTGTGCGTGTGTGTAAACAGATGTATATATATATATATATATATATATATATATATATGGGTCAAATTTATACACACACACACACACATATATATATATAATTATATATATAAAATTTGAGTCACACCAACTTTCGATTATTAATGAGATTTATGACATCTGGGAGACATTTCACAAATGAAAAGAAAAATAATTGAGAAATATTTATTAGAATTCAAGCAAAAAAGAAATATTGCCTGAAGGTATGCCTCTCTAGCAATATAATAAGACATTTTTTGGAACATTAGCATTGGCATAATATGAAATATAGCAAAATGCCTACAACATGATTTTTTGTGCAAAGAAAATTCAATTTATTTTCCATACTCTTCATCCTTAAAAATTACTTTCCCCGTAATTTCCTTCTTTAAAATAGCAGTTAAAGGGAGATAATTCATATTAAAAACGAATTTTTCTGCCTTATTGTAGCTGCAACGAGGTTATTTTGAGTTTATCAACAAACCTTTCAATGAAAGGCTTTCATCATGTCACCTTGGAGCACTTCGGCGTGGTGTAATGATTATCAAGCTTGTCTCGTTCGAATCATTACAACTGAGTAGTGAATCCGATCCTCATTAGGTGCCCTTGTGCCACATCTAAAATCACCTTTCATGTGTTACAATTCTAGTTTCCTTAATCTTTCTAACAAAAAAAAAGATTTCATTCATTATTTCGACATGGTTGATATTTTGTTTTTATTGAGCCCAAATAACAAACAATAAATTATAAATAATTTTTATTTGTATTTCAAACTGAAAAAGTAAGAATTTACAGAGGAATTAATAATCAAATGCCCAGAGCAACCAATGAATTGCTTGGTGGAACAAACAGCTAGTTTTTTGTTTTTATTGTTATTGAATAATTGATGCAAGCATTTTATTTTTGCAAAACTTACAAATATTTTTCCAAGCTCAGGACAAAAACCTGATTTACAAGTAAAGATCAAATTCATCAAGTGATTTATTCCAAAAAAAATACCACAAGAACTTTTCAAATTCTTTAAGAATTTTTAAGGACTGTTAGTGTTAAGTTGTTAACCATTTTAAAGTAGAGTGAATAAAATTAAATTTTAAGTGCATAACACTGGTTATGATTCAAACTTCAACCTAACAACGCATCCATAATAAAAAAGTTTAAAGGAGAGTTAAAGAGCAAAAAAAAAAAAAAAAAAAAACCCCAGTATATATGTTTTCTTGCACCAATTTAATCTTTCGCCATTTTTATTATAATTTATTTAATAATTATAATATATCTTCAAAAGAGATTTTATTTTTAGTCTCCAATGTTTTGGAAAGGTATGAATCTGTCTTTTTCCTCTAGCTATGGATTAAATAACAGGACTGAATGAGTTCTGTGGCCTTGTTTGGCAACCAGTCTATTGTAAAAGTAATGGCAACCTACTGCGGGAAAATCTGCTCAGTTAGTCATGTCTCGAAAGAGACACGATCGCCCAAAGCGTGTATGACGTATGGCAAATGGCAATTATTAATTGACTGACTGATGCATCTTTTTAAATAATTTATTTATTTTTATTGATTTTGCAAGAAATCTATGAAATTTAATTTTTTTCCTGATTATTCCATAAAACACAATCCATAGAAGGCACAAGGATATTTTTGCTTACATGTTTTAGATTTTGCTGTTATATTTTCAAGCGTCCACTTGCGACAATTACATAAAAAAAAAAGTTGCTTCTTTTTCTACCAAGCAATCGAGTAAAAAATCTTGAGTTGGCACAAAAATTTCCCCACCACTTTACACAAGCCATAAATCAAAAAAAAAAAAAAGGAAAAAGTTAATTCAAAATTCAAATGTTTGTGAACGTTTATTTTGTTTTTGTAAGTTTCTCTTTTTAAAACAAAGTAAAAGTCGAACTGTTAGTCTCTCTTTTCGACAATTTTCTTCAATAAATACATTTTTTCAAATAATGTTTTAAAATTTTTAAATGTAAACATAATTTGAAAAAAAGAATTAAGTATTCATTAAATTTTTATTATTAATGATTTAAATTAAAAATCTCTCCTGTTCAATTTAAGAATTTCAGCAAATTTGCTTTGATATGAGTACCCAACTAATACAGTCTTTTTAAGTTTAAATTTTTGTACAAAGAAAGTACCAAAAAGTCTCAAAATTAAACTAACTGAACTAAAAAGAAAACACTGAACTTAACCACTTAAATTCGACCCTCACTTTAACTGGTTATGCAATAATTGTCTTCTGTCATACGAAACAGAATTAGTAAATAAGTGTCAATGTAAAAAGTGTAATGTAAACTAAATAATGTTGTCAACTCATAAATTTGAATTCATAGAAAAAAAGTTTGTTTCGTGTGTGTTTAAAAAAAAAGAAAGAAAAGAAGCAGTGCCCTATGCGATGGAGAGTGAATGTTGAATTATTTCGATTATTTAAACAACGATAGTAAACTTTTCCAAAAAGTGATAACTGAAAAGGATAACGTATAATTCAATAAAACAATTAAACAATATAAATTGGTATGTTAGAACGGAAAAATGAAATTAAAGACGGAAAGTTGACTTACTCGAGACGTAAAAAAAAAGCTGTAGGTTTAGCGTGTTTTGTAACTAAGGAATTTGTTTCAGTAACTAAGGACCGATGAATGTCGGGAAAACAACTTCAGTAAACATAAACAATGTATAACATTCAGTGTCACCTTGCCATAAAAGTGAGGCTAATTTTGCGATAAATACGACGACGAATAAATGATGTGTAGAGAAGGAACAGACAACCTTCCTTGAAAAGAAAACCATCATTTATCCTCCTAACGGTTTCTTTTTTTTTTTTTTTTTTTTTACCTAGTCTCAACCACCGACCTTCGACGACGAGGGCAAAAAGCAAGTTTCGAGGCAGTTGTGAAGTAAACAGGCCGGAACCTTGAGTAGTTTTCACTTTTTTTAGATCAGTGTTGCTCACACTTTTGTTTTATTAAATGTTGGTCTCATAGTTTATTCATCTCTATTCGACAATCAGCTACTTTTTTTACACGCTAGAGAGAGAGAGAGAGACACTAAGTCTGGAAGCTTGAAACAAACACGGATTTTTGTTAAAATAAGAAAGTTTAAATTTCTTAACTTGACACACCTGATAAAGGGTTGTAAATAAATTAAACTTTGACGATAAAGATATATATTTTTAATTTCATGCATAAAATTTTAAACAAACTTGATAGAAGTTCATGAATTAGAACCACTAAGTTTTTTAGTAAAATCTTCTTGTAATCATTTTTTACTGTTTGAGGGAAATAAGAAGCTTTATTTGTTTTTTGGAGAAACCAGATCCAAACCTGCACTAAACTTACCTTCTAAGTGATTGTTTTTTTTACAGCACTGATTCTCAGATGTACTATTCGCAGTCAATCTTGAAGACCTGACTCTGTCAATAATGGCCTGATGCCACACATGGCCTAAAACCATCATATTTTATAAAAATTGAAAACCAACAGAAAATTGAATAACCAAACATTACAATGAGAAAAAATAAGTTTTCTGACGTATATAAATAACAATAAACAGTTGGAATTTATTATTCTCTACAAATAAATACAATAATGATTTTTCTTGCAAAAAAAAGTTCTTTGTTGAAAGGAATATAAAATGAAAAATCTTCTTCTTCACATATTAAAATTCGTATAAGCACAGTTCAAATCAACAGATGGTTCGGAAGATTAAAATAAATTGTTTTAGTAAAAAAAAGAGTCTTTGTATTTATCTTTCTAAATAGTAATGCATAGCAAGTCGTATAGGCAAAGTGAAAAGAAGAAAAAGTAATGACAGAAGAAATTTCAGTGCGCTGCTGCCTGTTGATGTCCATTTCTGCTGTTTGACGGTGCGAGGGGGGCTAATGATGAAAGAAAAAGATTAAGTTGCTAATAAAGTGAGAAATATCATAAGAAAGAACGGAGCGTCCTAACTTCTTCTTTTTGTGCCCTTTTGGATCCTAAGACGTCCAGATTAATATTTTATTAATTTACCTAATGTTTGTTGAAAAAAGATTTTGCTATTGGTTAATTTAAAATGTTTTTAGGTGTATGGAATTCTGAGCAATCAGAGTTTGAAAATCTGACGGTGTAATGTGGAAAAACTTTTGGTCACTTGGAGAAAAGAAATTGCAAACAGAAATGCGAAAAAAGTTGGGAAATATTTTTAAAATTATTTGAATAATTGTGGGTGTGTGGAAATGTTGGAGTTTCTGAGCAATCAAAATTTGAAAATCCGATAGTGTAATGCGGAAGAAATTTATATTCTTCTTTGTCACTTGGAGATTGGAGAAAAAAAATTACAAACAGCAAGATAGAAATGCAAAAAAAGTTGGGAAATATTAAAAAAAAAAAGAAAAAAAGATATCTGAAACAGTTATGAAGCAGATTTGAACAAAACAATGAGTGAATAAGAAACAAAAACATTTCTGAAATTAAAACTGAAAGCAAATTTTTCTGATTGTGAAAGTAAACTCGTGGCAGTCCTGCCTTGCTTGGGGTGAAATGATTTTAAAAAAAAAACTACAAGACTTCAAAGGAAAACAGCTAAGAATAGACAAACAAAAAAATGAACTTGAAAAGATTTCTTTTTAACTTGATTTAAATATTTGGCGGACCTGAAGGAGACTACCACCACCTTTAAATTTGTTGTTTTTCATTTTTGTTTACTTTTTTCAGTGCAATCTTATCGATTATATCCTAAACTTTCTGATTGATAAAAAAAATTTGAAAAATTACAATATTTAAACAATTTTAGAGGGGGGCTCAGTTTTTCATACAACCTTAAATCGATCCTGTGCAATTAACTTTTTTTGCTTGTGCATATTCAACAACTGAATTCTTTTGAATAAAGCCATTCTTGGAGTTTCCGAGGAAGATGCCATCGGAAGAACTAGAAAAAACTTGAAAAAGACAAAAACAAGAGCAACAACTCGTCCCAAAAAAAACCAAAACAAAGCAATCCCAACGCGAGTGGTTCCAAAATGGAGGATCGATTTACTATAATGTTGTATGAGAAACTGAGCCCCCTCTAAAATTGTTTAAATATTGAAATTTTTTCAATTTCTTCTTTTTTTTTATAATCAGAAACTTTATGTAATAATTGATAAGACTGCGCTGAAAAAAGTAAAAAACAATGAAAAACAACAAATTTAAAGGTGGTGGTAGTCTCCTTCAAGTCCGCCAAATATCCTTTTACTGACGATGTATCAATTAAAAATAGTCAATCATAAAGAAAAGAATATTTTTTTATTTAGAAATTGAATATTCTTGTTTAATCTGGAAACACCAAATTGTGCCATATAAAAAAAATCATTCATAAAGACAAATAATAATATATTTATCTTTACTTTGATGTGTTGCATCCTTTATAAAATATAAACCTTCTTATATTTCATGACCCTTTCTACCAGCATCAGGAAATAGAACACTGTAACAAAATGTAGTAACAAAAAGATCATATGACCTTGGGCCAAGTCTTTTGATCCAATTGAAAAACACCAGGAAGGTTGGTAAATTTTTGTTTTGTTCCCCGAAGGCCTTTACTCATTCAAATCTTTCCAAAACATCCCTATTTCCATGCAAATGTATATGCTGAACTCCAATTGATAATTGTTTATTGAAGAAACCTACCTTTTTTTCCTGTTATCGAGCAGGAAAATATGGAACTTCTTGTCACTGTTTATCTTACCCCTTAACCACAGTTAGAAAATGTTATTTACTGCAGACTGACTTCACACGTAGTTTTCTGATTTTTTGGTCTTTTTACTTCCTTTTTGCAATTGCTACGCTGAAAATGAGTTCCGAAACCAAAAAAATCATGGATTAATTGCTCAAAGGGAGTAAATCGACCAAAATAAGTATCCTACGCCTCAAGTCATTCAGCGGTGAATCAGATATGAGAACAGTGCTAAGGGGTGAGATATAGTCCGATGTATTTCTGGTCGATACCATGAAAAAAAGGTAGGTTTCTTCAATAAACACTTATCAATTTGAGTTCAGCATGTACATTTGCACGGAATTAAGGATGTTTTAGAAAGTTTTGACAGGGTAAAGGCCTTTGGGGAACAAAACAAAAATTTACTGGAAGGTTTCTGTGATTCCTCCAAGAACCTATAAATACTGCAAATTTTACATTTGGACTGTTCTTCTGGTGGTCTCCTCCCACACATGTATACATTGCAGTTCTTACCCTCCTGTCTGATCAACAAATAATACTATGGTTTTTCCAGTTAAGTCAGTCCCTCCTCCTCTCATCTCTCTTCTTTTTAAGGACACTATCAACAAGGTACGTGTGGATCTTGATCTATACCCAATATCCACGTTTAATTCCATGTTCGGTAAATTTGAAGAAAGTAACAAATATGTCACCCCATTTTGCATCGGGAATGGTTATTGGCAAATTGTCATTGATAAATATGATTGTCACAAAAATGGGTTTACTTGAGAATACACTCCACTTTTGGGCTCATTTCTGCTGGCCAGATATTTTCTCAGCATGTAACCAAAGCTGCTTCTTATGAAAACATCTCTAACTATATTGATGACAATCTTATCTGCACCTAGATCTTTGAAGAATGCATAATCATCCTTGAACAATGGTTCACACTCTTCTCTGAACTGAACTCAAAAAAAAATGTACCATTCTAGGCAACAAATGCTAAATGATAAGAGATTCAAATCTGACCACAAATATGTCTGTGCTATCATTGAAATTAAGCTTTCAAAAAACAAACAAATAGCTTCAAATCCTCACTGTACGTCTTGTTTGAATCTGTCAACTCTTAGAGACCTCCACACATGAATAAATTCATACTGATATGTTTTACAACTATCAGTCAGTTAAGTGCCATACGTGATACACACTTAGACGATCATGTCTCTAAAGGGACATAATCGACTGGGCAGAAGATTTCTCCACAGTAGGTTGCTCTTACTTTCTGCGGTAGACTGTTTACCAACCAATCTGTCCTGTTATTTGACCCATAGCTGGAGGGAAGAGATGGATTAATACCTTTCTCAAGGGTATTTGTGCATAAGTGATTCAGGTAAAAATTGCGCTATTGCCAATGCAATCAATCCAATGAACACTGCACTGATCTCTTCAAAGGATGCAGTTGTTATCTTTACCTATAAACTGGCACCTATATATTAATGATCAAAAATGGAAAAATGTATCCAACATTGGATGTGCTATCTAATATGTCCATGACAAATATCTATACCAAGCTGATGACTTCATAAACAACTCAGGAATTGCCTGCATTTATTCGCATCTAATCTAATTTTTGGTGAGATTTAAAAATTGAAGACATTAAAACATAACAATTCTTGGCACATTCTTTTTATACTAATAGCTTCAACCGCCATAAAAATTTGATGAATAGTCATTATTTAACTCAGACTTTGCTTACCCACAGAAGCAGCACACACCAGCTGTGTAGATTCTTTATCATATCAAACTCTCACTTTCGTACCCTTGTCAGATTGTTGGCTTGGTTTTGGTTTTACTCCTAAACAATGACACACATTCTATAGACAAAGTCATAAGTCACCTTGAACAGTCATCTTGGCAGCAATTTGATGTGTGTAGCCTTACTTTCTCAGATCCATTGATGCTGGTTTGGTGATGAAGTACAGCATCTTCCCCTGTTATTGAAATGCTATGCTCATGCCTTTCAGCATTAAATTAAGGTCAGCTAAATTGATATTGCTGTTTTTACTGGATGCAACCAACACACATTTTCTCAACAATGGATCTGCCAACTTTCAGTAGATTCCAACAACCAGAGAACTTTCAAGTCACTTGTTAAATTTTCATCCTTTTTATTCACTGATCATTTTTTAACAGAATCGTGCCAATGTGCTCTAGTGATGGTGTTCATTATCATCATTATCATCATTTATTTCACCAATCCAGCTGAATGTATGTAACCAATTTTAATAAAAGTTCTATTTTTATGACAAATAGAACAAAATAGAAGTTAATAGAAAAGTATCTAATGACCAGTGTCATAACCATTGTTTTTAATACATTTACTGAGTTAACTTTGCTTCCTCTTTCCTAATTAGCATGATCCATGTTTGACTAATTATCTAACCCTAGACACCCAATCAATGGAACTCTGTCTTGGCATAAAAAACTGTCTTCTGGTAGATGCCATTAATACCAGATATCACCCAGTTATAGACAACTACTCACAATATGATGTCCTAGATTTGTAAGTAAACCAGCTTTTGTAACATTCACTAACTTTCCTTTTCATGGCCAGAGAGAAGGCATGTAATGTATTTCCATATTTTGTTCCTTTTCCTAGAAAATAATTAGTTAATTTACATTCTTTTAATTTCACTCTATTTTTATTTTTTTAATAATAGTTTATTTTCTGCTTTCAATGGCCAGATACTATTGAGACAACTTCACATAAATTTGGTAATCCAAAATTTATTGGATCACCTAACAGAACCAAAATATCAAACAGAAAACAAAACATCATATGGCCCAATCTGACATAGAATAAAAATGTAAAAACAAATACATGTAAAATATTGATAAAGTTTATCATCAAAATTTTCCTGAAATAAAGCAAACTACACTAATTATTCAACATAAATACTCTAAAACTTGGCTATAACTGTGCTGAAAACATAAAAATACAACAGAAAAATCATCAGTACACCCAAACTCCCACAACCCACACCTGTAACCGCAGGACAAACAATGTATGCCCACTAAACTGTACTTGCTTACAAACTAATGTAATAGACAAACCTACAATAAGGTTAAAAGAAACCCATAAAAAAAAAATATGTAGGTACCCCTTCTGTACTGTTATCTGTGATACTGGATGTGTGTTGTGGTTCAGTGGATATTGGCTCGGAACGAGAAATCTGGGAGCTGAGTTTGAATTCCACTTGGATTCCTTGCGTTCTCTTACGCACAAATACCCTAGGGAAGGGTATTAATCCATCTCTTCCCTCCAGTTATGGGTTAAATAATAGGACAGATTGGGTTCTATAGCTTTGGCCGGCAAACACTTTACTGCCAAAAACAATGGCAACCTACTGTGGGATAATCTTCTGACCAGTCAGTCATGTCTCTTTCAAGACATGATCGCCCAAAGTGTGTATCATGTATGGCACTTAACTGACTGATGTGTTATACTACCCACGAATACACACATATATTTAATAAAAATAGTTTTAGTATATGTTATATTTATGGGTAATAGTGCTTAATATCAGAGATAGAGCGTACGTAAATATAAATGTAGACACTGTTTGTTTCATTTTTTAACACAATCTTCAGGCCATAAAGATCACATTCAAGCATGAAACAGACTATCACCACTCGATGTTGAACTCTGTGTCTATATATATATATCTATATACATATATATATATATATAGAGAGAGAGAGGGAGGGTGATAGAGGGGGCATATGAGAGAGAGGCAGATAAATGTTTACTCTATCAAAAGATTATCCAGTTAAAAGGTTTCTTCTTGAAATGTGATTAACCATGATTTCTTGATAAAAGCCAATTACTAATTTCAAGTAATTAGTCTAATATCAGAATTTGGTGATGTTTCAAAATATTATTTCTTATAATAGTGAAAATTTGTAATTGGATAAAAGTGCAACTGAATTAAAATTGCTTTTATTTGTTTCATTCAGTATTTCTCATGTTGCCCGAACTTTAAAATTATTGAAGTTTGAAGTTCAGTAAAGTATTTATTGATTAATATTGATTGGCTTTTTCTCACATATTGCACTTTAGAACAGAGATATTTTGATTAATATTAGCAATAAAACATTTAATCAATATAATAATTCAATGCATATAATTGATATTTGGCAAATAGGAAAACTGAGGTTATCATTTGTTTATTTCTTAACAAGGGATTTCATCAGTGATCAAACCATGTGAATCATATGTAACACTTTTCAGTCATTACATAATGGCTAGATCATAAAACAAATGAATAAATTAAATTGTGCAAGCTATTAGTAAATTTTATCTTTAAAAAATGATTTTTTTTAGTAAATATGACAGGATAACAGGTTACAATTACAGCAACTTTTAAAGTAACAGTTTTCTTACCAGAAAAGACCCTTGAAAACACGAGGATCACAGGTTTTAGTTGATGATGACAATTGTTAGAACATGAATAAAACTGATCAGTGTTATATATATATAAAAACAAGGATTTGTTCCCACAGAAACACCAAATTGCCTTAAACAGAACAGACGTCATTGTGTAAACCATAGGATCCTTTCAGCCAACACATTTTTAAAGGTGCTTGTTGGCATTATTGTTAATAATAAAACTGGACATAGGAACAAACAAAAGTTTGCTTACAAAAGGGAAAGGTGGAACTCATTTAAATATAAATTTTAATAAAAATAATTGAAATGTAAGGGGTGAGTAAATACACAGTTCCACAAGAGTGATAAAATTGAAAAAAAATATATATAGTAAAAATATAGTTTGAAAGTATGCTATATTTATGAGTAGAAGTGTTTAATATCAGGTGATAGAAGGTATGTCAATATCAAAGTCAACACTAAAGTCAACACTGAGTGGCGACAGTCTGTCTCATGCTTGAACACAAAACATTCAAGCATGAAACAGACTGTCGCCACTTGATGTTGACCTCAGTGTTCACTTTTATATATAACTTTGGAAGCTAAAAGAAGAAAATAAAGCACCTAAAGTTAAATGGAAAATTCTCAAACATACTAGAATATCTAGATCGGTAAATGAACCATGTTTCCTTTGTTTGTAAGAAAAAATGGAAATTATTAAATACATGAAGAGTGACATATTACTGAATCAGAGGCATGAAACTACAGTAAATTGTAAACATATTAAAGAATTAACCTTACTATCTGGCTATTATTACAAAATCTAAGGTATGAAATTATAGCAATTGTAAACATTTTACAGTATAAATCTTACTATCTCGATAATTTACTTTAGCTATATGATCTCTCGTCTTATGTTATTTTATCTTTATTATTGCTAATTGTGATCTATTTCCTGCTTTAAATTTAATTTTTAATTTTACTATTAATTTTAATTTATTTCCTTTAGTTTTAATTTTAATTTTTAACTTTTTTTAATTTTAATTCTATTTTAATTTTAATTTTAATTTAATTTTTAAATTTTCAAATTTATTTTTCAGTTTCATTTTAATTTTTAAAAAGATGATTTTACTTCTTCAATTCATTATGTTAGCGCTAATCAATTTATATCTTTGTGTTTTGTTTTGAAATATCCTCCAATTTACATTTTATGAATAATTCCTTTGTTTGTGTATGTTTTCATAATTTTTTTTTAAAAAAATGCCAAAAAATGTAGTGTGAAACAATGTAATGAACGTCTGTATCTATCTGCAATTCACTTCCAGCCAAAGTTTGAAATTTATATTTCTTTGCCATTTCTGTTGTCTTCCCATTTTCTTCCCTCTGTGTATTTTCTCATTTTTTTCTCTCTGTCAAGCCCAGACACAATATAACTAATATCTATATCTGTCTACAATTTACTTCCTACCTAAATTTAAAATTTCTCTCTCTTAGCTGTTTTCATTGGCTCTTTCCTCTCAGTTCTTTCTCTCTTATTTTCATCTTTGGTTTTTTGTTTCCTCTACTTCTTTCCTCTTTCTTTTCTATTTCTTGATTTCTCTTTTTGTTTTCTCATCTTTTCTGCCCTATTTTTTAATATCCTCTTACCTTGTACAAAAAGATTTCTAAAAATAAAAGGAATTTTCTTTTTAATTTTCTTCTCAAATAAAACATTTATTACCATCATTATAAAGTACCTGATGAGACATTGTCCTTTGAATGTCAAAACAAAATGTACAATTTTGTAGTAGCTTGTTGTTTTTATATGTTCTAAAGTATAATTTAAAATAAATATATATATATGTGTGTGTGTGTGTGAAATGTGTGTATATATATATATATATATATATATATATATATATATATATATATATATGCAATTTGTTATATATATTATATTATTTATATATTATATATGTGCAGAACTTATTTGAAACTGCTAAATATCAGTGATAGAGCTAACATATTCAGTTGGCTTGGTGTGAGTTTGTGACCCTGGGTTTCACATTTGTCTGACGATCGCAAAAGTGTGAAACCCAGGGTCACAAACTCACACCAATCCAACTGAATATATATATATATATATATATATATATATATATATATATTCCTATCAAAGGACAGCTTGAGTTCTTACTTGAGTTTCATGTTCACACGATCTTCAGATGACTACAATATGAGAGTGTGGTTATCCAGGGATTTTAAAAATAAAATTACTTTGTTTTATTTTTTTCTCGTGTTGCTTTAACATATGTGTGTTACAGTCATGAATTATATAAAGTTGCTTCCTATGGAACTAGATCATCACTTTTCTTATAATTTCCTCTCCTGACATAAATTGATTTCCTTTCACTATGGTTTTCAGATTAGGGAAGAGCCAAAAGCCACACAGTGCTAAGTTGGGAAATGGGGAGCAGTTGTACAAGTGGTGCATTGCTCTTGGCCAGGAAAGCAAGGATTATGTGGGCAGAATGAATGAGCCCATTGTCAAGATGTCGGTGTCAATTCTTCACCACCCACATATTTGGCCACTTTTGACACAGCATCACGAGAGTGATGTTTCACCTCCAGGTATTATCCCTTATTGATTCTTTGGCCTTATGAAAAGAGTCGTTAATAACGTAAGCTTTCTTTGGACAATTCATCCCATTTTTGTGTTACTACATCAGTGCAAGGTGCACAGCTGATATCATTCACCACATATCATCTAATCTGTGAATCTAATTCATGCTCATTTAAAAATTATTCTTCCTATCAAAGAAAACCAACCCACACTGATATATTTACTGGCTTGACTTACACAACTTGCCAGTAAACTGATGTTTTTTATTTTTTTTCCTCTTTTGCAGTTTTCTCTATCAGCCATTTTGAACCTCATCCCAGAAAAGGTAATATATGCCTTTTATTTTTCAAATATGGTCCACCATATCAAACTTTTCTTTTTTAAATCTGACTTTCTGGAAATATCTGGTTTCATCCTTATATTCTTTTTCATATTTGTATGGAACGTTGTATATACAATCTTTAATAAAGGATCAAGAAGGTTGCAAAGAGTGATTTTTTGCTATTGAAAATGCTTTAATGTAATATCTGCAAATTCTTTTGATGTATTTAGCTATGAATTCAGGTCATAATGGCAGCACTAAAAATGGCACAAGTGGAAAAAATCTCCATCTGATCGTAGTTGATCTTTTAATCTGTTTTGTATCCATGTATCCTTGGAAGCAAATCTTCTCTTTTCCTCTTTTACTTAATATGACTTCCATGATGGAATTATGGCAGACTCCCTGAGATTAATGGTGTGTACTTAATGGTTTGCAGAAAACTAAAATGGAAGTAAATAAAAAGACAACAACTGGCCTCTGCTTAGGAATTTAACTTTCAGTCAGTTAAGTGCCATATGTGATATAGACATGACCGACTGGGCAGAAGATTATCCCGCAGTAGTTTGCCATTGCTTTCTGCAGTAAACTGGTTGCCAGCCAAGGCTATAGAACCCAATCTGTCCTGTTATTTAACCCATAACTAGAGGAAAGAGATGGATTAATACCTTTTCCAAGGGTATTTGTGCATAAATGAATGCAATGAATTCAACTGGAATTCGAACTCAGCTCCCTGATTTCTCATTCCAAGTTGACATCCACTGCACTACAATACAATTAAACAGCTACTTGTGCTTAATTTTAAGCTGTTTAAAGACTTTGTTTTTCACTTGTGCCATTTTTTTCTATTTTTCATGTGCCATTATTATCTGTGCCATTATTTCCATTCACTATTCAACTGTTTCTCTTAAAACATACTGCACTTTTTATAGCTGTATTAGCAGTATAGCCTGATGTTGCTCGGGTGTAATGAAAGCTTTAAAACTAATCCATGGTCCTGGAGCTCAGACTCTTTGGACATTGGCACGAAAGATTAAAAAGTAATAGTTGTTTCCAGTTAAAGTTAAACCGTAGACTGAAAGAAAAATGAATGGATGTAAGTCAAATTTTCATTTCCTGGTATCGATATCAAATAAGTTTTTTCGTCATAAACTGAATTTTGAATGCTAAATAAGTCTTCTGAGTAAATGGTATCATGGCTGAGACTAAGAACTACAATTATACCTACTTAGAGCCAAACCCGAAGCAAAAACTAAAATAAAAGGGCTGAAAAAAATACAGACATACAGGCGGATAAACAGACACACACAAACTTCTTGCCCTTTATATATATATATATATATATATTATTGATTTTCTGCACTATTGTAAGAACTGCAACCTTGAAACTTCTGAATATCTTTTCTTATGTCTTTGTCTATGAGTGTATCAAATTTGATTAAAATCGGACCACTCCTTCTATAACCCAATTTTTTTGATTATCGAGTTTCGATATTTATCAGGGTTACCTTGACACAAAACCTAGCTAAGAACACTCCTAGACGCTTATAGTACAACTGTAAATTTTCAAGAAAATTGGTTCAGCCCTTTCGGAGTCTATAGGTAACAGACACACACACACAGACAAAGTTCTATTTATAAATAAGTTTAGATTAGATTTAGATTTAAATAGTGTCTCTGAGGTTCATCATCATATTACCCTTTCAGAAAAACAACAAAGTGTGAAGAGGTGGTATATATGAGAGTCTTGCTTATATCACTTGTCCTCATCTTCATACTTGTTAATTGTTCTATCAGCATTAGAAGATCAGCCATTGATGACCTTTGACCAACGTTAACAGTAACAAACTAATCTTTCTAATCCTCGTCATTAAAGGAACAATTCAAACTCAAATTCAGAGGCAACCCTGTGTATTGGTATTTTTGTCTAAACTAATTCCCTATTCCTTTCTATACAAGTTACTGAAATGTTCAAAAAAGAATGTTTTTGTCTTCCTTCAACATTGTGGACAGGATACCACATGATCCAACAAGATCTGTAAATTCCTCTGATGTCTCCATACCAGAGTATATCATCCAGGGCATATCATTCATGGATCTAAGCCAGATCAAAGGCTCCAGTAAAGTGGAACCTAAAGCAAAATTTTTAAAATCTTTCACTTAAATATTAGTAATTTCAGGACAAAATGAAAAATATATCCTCCATATAAAAAATGTTAACATTTCTATTAATGGAGCTGTGAAAATAAGTCTTAAGACCAAAGTGTAATTCTTCTTTTCATTGTTCTTCTAGTGGCAAATTATTTAAAAAAACAAAAAAGAAAGACTATGGTAAGAAAACTTATACTTAGAATCAGAAAAAGAGAACTGAAATTTCTTGGGCACATGATGAGGAAAAGGAGCTTAGAGAATCTGACACTCACAAGGCAAGAGGTACAGGGAAAAAAATGAATATCCTGCAAATGATAAATTTTGATAAAATGATCTCAGTATTGGAATATTAATGATATTAAACAAATAATAATAAACAAATATTTTGTAATAAACAAATTTTATAAAACAATTTAGTTGAGGTTACAAGAAAGGAAAGGTACGTTTTTGTTTGTAGTGTAAAATTATGTAGAGTTGTGTGTGACTTAGTGTGTAAAACAAAAGTCTTTCATTGAGCAGCTTGTGTTCAACCCTCTGACCAGCTGGTTTAGACTGTTTAACCTCCTGACCAGCTGGTTTAGACTGTTCAACCCCTGACCAGCTGGTTTAGACTGTTTAACCTCCTGACCAGCTGGTTTAGACTGTTTAACCACCTGACCAGCTGGTTTAGACTGTTCAACCCCTGACCAGCTGGTTTAGACTGTTTAACCTCCTGACCAGCTGGTTTAGACTGTTTAACCTCCTGACCAGCTGGTTTAGACTGTTCAACCCCCTGACCAGCTGGTTTAGACTGTTTAACCTCCTGACCAGCTAGTTTAGACTGTTCAACCCCCTGACCAGCTGGTTTAGACTGTTTAACCTCCTGACCAGCTGGTTTAGACTGTTCAACCCCCTGACCAGCTAGTTTAGACTGTTCAACCCCCTGACCACCTGGTTTAGACTGCTGTCAAGATGGGATGATTCTACCATCTTGTCTGTCTCGACTGCAGTTATCAGTGCATTGGCGATTGCTGTCTGCATCTAGGCAGTCTATGTGGGTGGTTGCTGTCACTATAGCCTGCTACTGCTGCTGCTGATTTATGTATGATTTGTGTGTCTTCTATTAGATAAAACTTTCTTTTGTCAAATTAGAGATAATGTCCCTATATGAGCTTGGGTAAATGGTTGGTGGAACATGGATTAGAAGAGACAGCAGAACAATGCACCTTACTAAGAACAGAAAATTGTAGAGAGCTATGATCACCTACATATTGAAGGAATATGGCAGATAGAAGAAAAAGTCACATTAAAGTACAAGGAATGTCCTCCACAAATTAGTTTTACAAAATGGGCTGAGTTCCTCATGATGATATCTGATCTGAAAATGGTTTCAGAATATAGACTAAAAATTAATTCAAGGAGTGAAATACTGAGCTAATATATGTCTTAATGGAATATCTGCTTTGTAATATATTAGAAATGATATAAAAGGGGTACTGCTTAAAAAGATTGGTCCACTCATTAAAAAGAGGGAAACTTTGTTTATGTAATAATTTTTATACATTAGCATTCTTTAGACCTACCTTAAATTGTGACATTTGTCAGAATTGAAAAATATTAATTTGTTATCAGTTTAGAATGTTAGAAAGTCCTGTTTATAATATTGATACAGTGTCAAATTGAAACCTAACTTTTACATATTGACCTTAGTTGTTTAACACACAAAAACAGACATTTTTGATGGGGATCTACAAAAAGATATCTTCTAAATAACATAAAAAAAGAAGATATTTGTATTTTTAATTAAAAAATACGAATTTACATAAATTAATAAAATTATGCATATGTGATAATAGTTCTTGACAACTGCTTGCTCTTTAAGATAATGGACTTCAAATGATTGTACATGTGCTTCTGAAAAAATGTAATTAAAAAAAGTTTGTAAAAATTTTTAAGTTTTCAAAAGTTGAAAAAGATTTTATAAATTCAGAAAATTAAAAAAATATGGTGATATCAATAATGTTCGTGCAGTTTCAAACTTGACATTTGTAAATAACAGCAAGGGCCAATAACTCTGTAGAGTCAGGAATTGATTTGATACTGTAATGATATTATAAACAGGACCTCACTTCTAAATTGATAACATACCAATATTTTTCAACTCTGACAAATGTCACTTGTTGGAGGAAAGCTGGAAGAATACTAATCTATAAAAATGATTTTCTCACCAAAATTTTGTTGGCTACATCATGCTAGGCTTTTCCTATTTTAATATGTGTAGAAAATATTTCAGGTGTGAATTATGATGCTTTATATTATTTATTACAAAATTATGATGATTATGTTATTATTAAAAAATTATGATGATTATGTTATTATTAAAAAAAATAAAGTAAATATTTGATACATTCTTTTCCAGTGCAGTCTAATTCTGTGAAACTATTTTTCACATAACATTACTTATTCCATATGTGTTCATATTTGAATGAATTTGGATTCTACCATAAAAAACAATGCCAGGATGTAGCAAATAAAATCTTGTTTTCTGTACAACATCCAGTTCTCGATAATGACCGAGATGGTCAAAAGTACTCAAATAAAAACAGAATAAAAATGTGAACTTTAAATATTTATCCATAATTTTGATTTGGATGTTGTTGAAGAAGAAAAGAGAAAGAAAAAAAAGAAAAGAATCTTTTCTTACTTGGAAAAAGAAAAAAAATTAACTGGACATTGTCAGATTAAATACTTTTTACTGATAGAAGCAAGCAATACCAACTGTGGGTAAGCAGGCAGCATAAAAAGCCAGAAACAAGGAGGTGGTGGGGGTGGGGCCTATTTTGAATGTTCTGTTGTTTTAAGACAACATCTTTTTGGGACAACTTATGAAACAGAGCAGAAGTAAGTGGGGAAAAAAGAAAAAATGTTACAATGACTGGTTGGACGATTGGACAGATTTAGCAAAAAAGCTGGGCAAAGGTATATTACTTTCCCTGTCCTAGACAAGGGTAAAAGCACTGAGAGTGAGCTTGAAGCTTTTATCCTTGAACCAAGACTGCAGGTTGGACAACCTTTTATGGAAAAATTAAACAAAGACACTGTGTCAGTTTTTATTTAGAAAATATTTTTGGATTAAATCTTGCTGCCTATATATATATATATATTTAGTATATCGAGGCAGCAAGTAATTTTCTAGACATATGCTATTAAATATAAGAGACAATGAATGTCTATTATGTTTAATCATGAGCCGTTCTAAACGTCGTATTTTTGCTTTAATTTCAGTTGAAAATAAAGACAAAAATTCTCCAACATTTGGATAATTATTTATTGGTTTTCTTCTAAGCTTTCGGCTCACATGAGCCATCTTCAGAGAGGTAGTTTAAACTGAAATATTATAAAATCCACCATCACCGACGATTTTATTTTGTGTTGACATAAAACTCCGCTTGGCAACGGCAATAGTTACTAAAAATAATAAACGCAGTTCTTAAGTTTGCGATGCGGTTTTATGACGTCACACCGCGGGATAGCGCGAAATGACAACAAAACCATCTAGTCAAATGCAATGTAATATGTTATTTCCTGTTTTAAAGTTGATTTTATTGAGTGTTGGTTGTTTTGATTTGATGTACATGGCCTCCAATAACTGCAGGTTCCTCTTACTGTGTGTATGAGTAAGGATCACCGTATTGTTGACCAAAATCTGTCTGATATTACCTACATGTTTATGTTTTTCAGAGAAATGTTGTTTAATAGTACTCTGATCAGAAAGATGACATGTAAGTCTACGGGAGAGCGTGGTTGTGGTAAAACCAATATATGTACTAGGTTTTTGAGTAGTATCAGAGATGCAATCTCTGAATGGGCATGTAAATTGGTACACTACATTGGTTTTTTGTAAAGAATTTAGTTTAGTGCCTGTTGGGTTATTATAAACTATGAGGTCAATTGTTTTAAACTTTTTATAATATATAATGAGTTAAAACAATTGACCTCATAGTTTATAATAACCCAACAGGCACTAAACTAAATTCTTTACAAAAAACCAATGTAGTGTACCAATTTACATGCCCATTCAGAGATTGCATCTCTGATACTACTCAAAAACCTAATACATATATTGGTTTTACCACAACCACGCTCTCCCGTAGACTTACATGTCATCTTTCTGATCAGAGTACTATTAAACAACATTTCTCTGAAAAACATAAACATGTAGGTAATATCAGACAGATTTTGGTCAACAATACGGTGATCCTTACTCATACACACAGTAAGAGGAACCTGCAGTTATTGGAGGCCATGTACATCAAATCAAAACAACCAACACTCAATAAAATCAACTTTAAAACAGGAAATAACATATTACATTGCATTTGACTAGATGGTTTTGTTGTCATTTCGCGCTATCCCGCGGTGTGACGTCATAAAACCGCATCGCAAACTTAAGAACTGCGTTTATTATTTTTAGTAACTATTGCCGTTGCCAAGCGGAGTTTTATGTCAACACAAAATAAAATCGTCGGTGATGGTGGATTTTATAATATTTCAGTTTAAACTACCTCTCTGAAGATGGCTCATGTGAGCCGAAAGCTTAGAAGAAAACCAATAAATAATTATCCAAATGTTGGAGAATTTTTGTCTTTATTTTCAACTGAAATTAAAGCAAAAATACGACGTTTAGAACGGCTCATGATTAAACATAATAGACATTCATTGTCTCTTATATTTAATAGCATATGTCTAGAAAATATATATATATATATATATATATATATATATATATATATATATATTCAAATGTAAAAGAACAAAGTAAAATTGAATTTAAAACAGCGCTCAATATAAAATAGAGCAATAAATATTTATTATTTAACTTTTACATTAGAACAAGTAAATAATTACTACAAAATTGTACATTTTGTTTTGACATTGAAAAAACAATGTCTCATCAGGTAGTTAGTAATGATGGTAATAAATGCTTTTATTTTAAAATTTCTTTGATGAAGTACAAAGTAAAAGGTTTAATAAAGAAAAAAAGAAAAGAAAAGAAAATAAGAAATGAAGAAAAGAAAAAGAAAGAGCAAGGAAAAGAAAAGTGAAAAAGAAAAAGAAAACATAAGAAATTAATCCTACTATAAAGAAAATAGAAAGAAAGAAAACAAAAAGAGAGAAGTATAAGAAAAGTTTACAGTGAGACAAATGAAGAGGAAAGTAAAGAAAAACAAATGAGAAATTGTTTAGAATTTAATCCCATGAAATAATGATAAAGATTAGAATTCAAATTTGAATGGAAATGAGGTGCAACAGTAATATTATATTATTATATTTTATTCAATAATTGCTGATAGTATGTTTAGCCATGTATTAATTTCTTATATATATTATTATTTCTCTTAATCTCCTGATAGTAGTTTCTAATTTAATATTTATATATATATATATATATATATATATATATATATAGTTTAATATTTCTTTTTTATTATAATTTATAATATTAAGTTGGTTTAATTAAGTTGTGTTTTGTGGTGTGGTCAATATCAATTTGGAACGAGAAATCAGAAAGCAGAGTTTGAATTCCAGTTGAATTCCTTGTATTCACTTATGCGCAAATACCCTTGGGAAAGGTATTAATCTGTCTCTTCTATCCATTTATGGGTTAAATAATAGGATAGATTGGGTTCTATAGCCTTGGCTGGCAACCAGTCTACCACAGAAAGTAATGGCAACCTACCACGAGATAATCTTCTGCCCAGTCAGTCATGTCTCTTTCAAGACATGATCGCCCAAGCGTGTATTGTGTATGGCACTTTACTGACTGAATTAAGTTGTAGTGAACAAAACAAGTTCTAGAGAGTGATCAGATTTCTACTGTGTGTACTTTTTAGATGTCAGAGTTCAACAGCGTAGAAATGATTCTTCCATTGCGTGTTCTTTTTGACATCAGGGTTCACCAGTGTAGATGTAGGGTGCGTGTTCTTTGGATGTTGGGGGTCACCAGTGAAGCAGTAGGAAGATGGTTAATGTTTTCTTTTTGAATTGGCCATGTGTCATACATAACCGAACTCTATAGTTTTATGTAAATTTGAGAAAATTTGTTTATTTCTAACAAAATCAATGAGTCAGTGCTTAGAATTTGAATTTTTAAATCTAGAACTTGTTTTGTTCACTATTTTAAAGTTTACCAAAAACTCACAAGCAAAAATGACCTAATCAATTTCTATTCACACCACTACCAGAAAATAAAATCTGGACTAATCGTAGGATTTGACCTTAGAGCCTTTGGAATATCTATCTGAAGAAGAGATATATATATTGAGAAAACATTCAAACTTCTGTACGCACACCAGTTCATCCTCAATGCTAAAAGACAAGCTTACGCGCACACACACACACACGCAACACACACACACACGCAACACACACATATAATAGGACAAAGGACAAATAGGAATGTCATAACTTATACTAATGCTGCTTAACAAGTCAAATGCATGTGAAGCTTAGTTAATCAATGAAAATTAGACAACACAAAAATAAAGATAGATTTTCTCCTTATCTCATTCTCTGATGAATCTTCAATAAAGATGAAACATATTAAATTGATAAACCGTTTCTATTTGTTCTTTATTCTTTCATTCTGTCAGATTATTTTGATCCATATTAGATCTGTATTTGATCTGTATTTAATTGCAATTCATACATATAGCAGCTATAAGGAAAACCGTGTGCAGTCAAAATTGATAACAATCAGTGAAATAGTGATTAAAAAGGCATTTAAGGCAAGAAGATTTTGTAATAAAGTGCTCAATGTCAAAGATAGAGCATTAATAGAATTAATGAGTAAAAGATTGTCACTTTGCTGACTGAGGTTCACATTCAGCATCCTGACTCAAGAATTAAACTAAGTACAAGTATGAACAGTTTTTTTCAGATTTTGACGTCATTCTGGATGATCTTTTCTTTGTCCAAATTCATAAATTGGTTTTGTTCATGCAAAATTTAAAAAAAAAACACTATAAATTCACTATATTTTATCCATAATCTTCTATGTGTTAAAATTCTTAACATTTTTACAAGAAAAACCTCAAGTTGATGCTGAAAATTGATTGCAAAACATTGTTTATTTAAGATGGAATGATCTATTTAATCAGATTACAATAAAATTTGCATTTTATATTGATACTACCTTGAGAAAACTGAGATTTAATACAGTAGGGATCCCCCCCATATCAGAGACTCGCACTAGCCCTATATAATATAAAATAGTTGGTAAAAGTTCTGCTTACCTTAAAATACATAAAATTCTAGTAATTTTAAAATTTTGATAGGTGTTATTGATATGCATTATTATTATTATTATTACTATCGTTCTCTCTCTCTCTCTCTCTCTCTATATATATATATATATATATATATATATGCAACACTATTTTGGTTGCTGGTAATTAATAATAAGAGCTTTTGAATATAAAAAACAATATACTGACAGATTATCATGGAAAGGGTTAAAAAAATATCGAGACAATTCGTTCACAGAGAATTGAAAATTCTAAAATGAATCAAATGGGCAGCTAAGAACAATAATTAATTTGTACAACGGGCAAGGTGTTGACAATTGGTTGATAAGACTGATAAAAATTCTAAATGCTAGTTAACAGGCGAAAAGGTTACTTAAGGAATGTTCTTGATGTGAACCAAAGGACTAAAGAGCCAAGTGTCTCATATCTGATTCTGGAAGGGAAGGAAATATAAAACTGACTTGGTGAGTCTCCCTGTAGAGGTGTCAGGATTGAAAACAATAAATACCCGACTAATTTGTTGTAATAAAAACACATGGTGAAATTTTGATATTCTGCTGAATGATTATAACTATAATGTAAGCTGCAAGATTTTCCCTCGTAAAGTGTCCCTGTGGTCAAGGGAGAGAAGGTCAATTGTTTATTCAACTTTTGGACCAGAAAGAAAAAAGAAAAAGCCACCACTGTATCAATTTACTTATAAGGTGATGGTGTTTGGGACAATAGTTTTTTTTTTTTTAGAAGAGAGATTAAGGAAGGAGAAGGTGCTGCCTATACCCACTGCAGAGTATTGGTGAGAGATGCTGTGAGGAGAAGCTGTAAGCAGAGTAATGCCTACAGCTGTCACCCAAGGAAAGGAGGGGACTTCTAAATTAATAATAAACAGTTAATTTTTCAAGACCAAAGGCAATGAAGATGACTGGTGAAGCAAATACCATTTCCAGAAGTGCATCACACCCCCACACCAGCTTTTGACAAATACCAATAAATATGAATACATGAAGCAAATTAAAAAAAGACAAGAGAGAGATAGTCCCAAAACGGTTACACAAAACTCAATATAAAAATAGTGATATATTTTTTATATTACTTTGAGTGTTATTTTTTTTTTTACTGTACATCTTTGCTCTGCTTGGACCAGCTCAATATGAAGATATCTACAATGAGTCGATCTTGGCCTCCTTATGATCAACTGAATCACAACATGGAGTAAGGCAGGTCAGGGTCAAAGAGATCATTCCATCAATCTGCTGCAGTACAAGACATCTTGGACAGCTAAGAGGGGTATAGAGCAACAACTGGTTCCCATGAATCATAAGCTTGACATAAAAGGCATTACAATTGGCCCCAGGTTGACCATGATCAAACCAAGAATCCAGTCAATGGAAAAGAAAGAAACAAGAAAGGAGTGAGAACCAATGGACTTTGGTCATTTTGACCACATGGTTCTAAACACTCCATAATTTTTCTTTTTTGTCTCTCAACAAACTGAACTAAAAAAAAGGTTCAAGATAAAGTTTTACAGGTAGGATGCTTTATGGTTCTTTTCTTGAGATTTCCCAATTTCTGTTGTTTTGCCCAAACAGTTTGCTATTTTATTTTGATTTTTTGATTTCTCTTGATTTTAATCAATTTACTTAGCATAAGTGACCACAAGTCAGAAAGGTCTGAGCGGAAGAGGTTTAGGACGAGGTGGCATAACAACAACCTTCAAACTGCCTTTGCGGGGGATCTGAAAGAAATAAAAGATTGGCTCTTGTCAATCAATAAAACTAAAATTGTTAATGATCTCTCTGACTGGAAGACTGTGTATTTGGTATGGGATGTCACAATAGGCAAAGTGTTGTAATTCACTGGTTGGCCCTCATTGGAAGACCATCCCCCTGGTTTGAGAGAAGTTGGAGGAGCACATCACACAAGAGTTTGCTGATGAAGAGACAGCAATAGAATCCATGAGGGCCCTACTGAAGCTGATCCAGTTAAAGGATGAGACCCCAGAGAGTTGGGGACAAGAGTAGAAAAATTGGGTAGTTTGGCTTTCCCAGAGGATGTAAGAGCCAATGCTGTAATGCAGGCCAATTAGCTGATCTGTATGGGGATTGCTTAGTGAGGAGCGCATATGCCACAATATCCTGAAAGAGGGACTCTTAAAATTATTGACGATGGTGTCCTTGGCTAAAGAGAGCTTGGGGATTTGAGAAAAGATTTTTATATTCCCAAGTGCACCAGGTACAATCATCAAGAGCATAAGATGAAGTGGGGTGGACTCAGAAAAAGACTCCACAAACTTCTGTTAAAACAGGCCTGCTCCTGTAAAACAGAACCAGGGAAATATCAATAGGCTGCCCCAGAAGTGAAAGGGAGGGTGGCCCACATAAGAAAAAAAAAGGAAAGAGGTGTTGGGCATGTGATCAAGTGGGCCACTTTACAGCAAATTACCCCAAAAAAGTTGCTGGTTCTGTGGAGAACCAGGCCGGCTGAAAAGAAACTGTCCCCAACGATGAAGAGCAGATGAGATAAAAAGGCCCGCCCACATGCCCCCAGACAAGAAAGTAGAATGGGAAATCCTGTAAAGATAATGATAGAAGAGTACGACTGCCAGCACCCAAAGCCGGTTGTGTGGAGTACCAAGGTTCCAGGAGAAGGAGAGCCAGGGTGTTTTCTTTATTAACACAGGAAAAAGAGCTTTCTTGTCAGGCAGTAGTAGGGGGCTCAATGATGAGGGCCTTGATAGATCCTTAGGTATCAGTCTCGCTACTAAGGGAGAGAGAATATGAGTGCTTGAGGAGTAGCGGTTGGATGAGGAAGGAAGACATTGGTGGTTGGGACCCCAATGGTGAAACTCCTAGTAAAAATAGTAGGAAACGAGGAGCATCAATATATACTATCTCTCAGGGATAGACAAAGAAGTTAGATCTAAATTATATATGCCTAAGGATTTGAGGCTAGAGATATTAGACCAATGTCATGTGAAACTGGGCCATATAGGGACTGATAAAACCTATGACCTGATAGGAAGGAATTATTACTGGCCCAGGTTGTACAGTGAGGTCAATATGTTTAAAATTCTATGGTATGTTAGGCAAAAAGTAGGCGACAGAGAATGTCACCATTAGAAGGGATGGATGTCCCAAGTTTCCCCTTTGAAAAGATATGTATGGGTATATTAGGACCATATGAGAAGACCCCTAGAGGTAACATTTATATTGTGAGCTTTGTGGATTGGCTGATGAATTGGCCAGAGGCCTTTGCTGTGCAGGATAAATGAGCTAGAACAGTGGCTACTTTAATGATGGGTGCTCCTGTGCACAATGGACCGGAAAATGTGAATAATAGAATGAAGGAATTTCTGACAAGTCTAAATGTGAAACAACATCTCCCTATTACCCCCAATGTAACGCTAAAGTGAAAATGTTTTATAAAACCTTAGGAGACATATTGGCTAATTTAGTGAAGGACAATATTGAGAACTGAGATCCATACCTGATACAAGCTCTGGCAGCCATGAGGTTTTCAATTAATGAAACCTCCATATTATATGCTGTTTAGCAGATATGTGGACAATTTATGAAAGTCCTGCAGAAATTATATGGGGGAAGACTGTCACCAGTTAATAATAGAACAGTAGCATAGATTATTCGTCCAGTCCAAAAGTAGAATAGAGAGAGTGCAAAAAGAAGAGGAATGAGAAGGTGAATAAGAACAGAAAAGAAGTGAAACTCAGGATTAGGGACCCCATGTACTACAAAATTCACCTGAGAGAAGGAAAGCTGGACTAAAAAATAAAAGTAAAATAACATTCATCCTTGAAAATGGCTAAAGGTATATCTGAAAGTGCTTGGATAAACAAAACATTTAGACAGTTTTTAAATAATTTATGTTCTCAAAAGAAAGAAATCATAAGATCACATGAAAAATTACATAAAATCTTAACCATCACATCTTGTCTGTCGTTTCTAATGAAATCTGAATATATATATATATATATATATAGTATTAAATTATAATGATACTTGGTGCCAAAACTGATGTTTTTTCAATAGTTTTACTGAGAAAAAGGCATTTTTGGCAAGCATATTTTTTGTCATAGAGTGCTCAATATCGAGATAAAGATAGTATGTTAATTGAATTAATGTGGAGAAGTTTATCACATAGCAGAACAGTGTTGTTTCAGTGATGCCGACTTTGAGGAGTAACGACAGCACAATAATGCCTTCATGAAACTTTGAAGTTAGCACGACGGAAATAACACTGCTCTGCTAAGTGATAAACTTCTCCACATTAATTACATATATATAAAATATATTGTATATTTGGGCAGTAGTCCTTCTTTTATGCATTTTTCATAGAATATTCAATTTTTCTTGTGTCTTTACGATTTTTTTGGAAGTAAAGTATGTTGAGAAAGTATCAAAAGTCCTGAGCACTTTTGGTAAATACTTTAGCCATGTTCAAATGGAATTTTCAAAGATTGTTAGGATATTTGTGTTTTTCCTTTATATATATATATAGTAGATGCTTAAAGGAAGAGAAAGATATACTGTGTTGTATGAGAGTAGCAGTATATAGAACTACTGAATAAAAATATTACAAAATATTCCTTGTCCATTATATTCAATGAAATGTGTACATGTATGTGCATGTGTGTGAGTGCAATAGCATGCTTTTGATCCTGAAGTAGAGGTCTCCCAAAAGTGGTTTGTAGTGATCCAATTAAGTTGTGAATTTGCTAAGCAGTGCCCCACCACCCACAATATTAAATTTATGTTACATTATTATTCTGTGAATAATTTGTAGTAGAAATAATAAAAACTAATTCTGTTTTTCTTTTTTTTTTTCAGTGATCAATAAATAATGTCTGATTTATTTGTCAAAGCTTTTTACACTCAATCTTCAGCAAGGCAAAGTCTCATGTTAGAATCTGGCAAAATTTCATATTTTGTTATTCAATCAATTTTAGCTGATATTCCAAAAAATAGTGTTTGAGTTGGTATCTCTGGTCTATCGTTGGCTGGGTGACAAAACAATATGTATTCTGTTGAAGGAAGCCTTTATTTGAGCGAGAGCTCAGTTGTCACTGTATGCATAAGACTGTAGATGAACAATTTCTGCTATTGATGCTTAGTAGGTGATACTCATGATTAATGTAACATTGTGTGTGTAAAAGATAGGAGAAAAGCTAAGAATTAGAAAAATAAGAAAAACCTACTAATTTAAAAAAAAGCAGGTACACAGGTTGTTGGAAATGTATTTCTGAAATGCAATATATTTGATAGAGTCTGTTGGTGATCACAAGTTTTGCAAAGAAAAGGAAGAAGAAGCAAAATGTGTTAGTGACTTTTCATTGGACTGTGAATTGACCAATAAGTATCTAGCTAGAAGGCAAGATTTTCTGGTAAGGTTTTATGACCATTTTGATGAGGTAATGAGCAGATGGTCTGGAGAAAAGGCTAGTGTAGGGAAGTTCTCTCACTGTACTCTGTACTAGAAAGGAAAACAAATACTAATTTCAAAACCTTACATAAAAATGGTAAAGAGGGCATGCTACATATATTACCAGAAATAAGCCTCTAAAACACTGTGATCACAACATTGGGACAGTAATCAAGATTGTCAGAGCATCAGTGAATTTACTTGGTTCTTTACTGGAATATATGTGTACATATATGTGTGTGTGTTTATTTACATGTACTCTTTGTCTCTTATATAGAAAACATGTTTTATAAAAAAAAACTAAGAAACCCTTTTAGGGTTGCATACTAATAATTATAATCAGGAACTAAATTCGATTTTGACAAACATAGTTCACTAAACTAAATACAATTCAATCTGTTATTTTCTTGAAATAAAATCCAAAGCAGAAGAGTTTCTTAAAAAAACCTTGCTTGTGTTTTCAAAATATTCAGCCAAAAATTAAAGTTTAGAATGCTTGCATGGAAAGTAAAGATGACAGTGTAGATATTTTCTTTTTAATCTATTTTTAAGAAAATATCTACACTGTTATGTAGATAAATATCTAATCTAGCATAAGGCCAATAAAAAATAAAAGATTACACACGCTGACTTTTAGTGAAGCTCAAATTGCTTGTGGACACCTCGGCGTGGTGTAACAGTTAGCAAGCTTCTCTCGCTAGAATCTGTTTCAATTCTCACTGGGTACCCCTATACTCTTGACCTTGTACCACATCTAAGCGATGCTTAGAAAATCAGCTCAAATTGCTTGTTAATTTAAATACTTGCTCAGTTAAATTTAAATGTAAGTCAATATACACATCTCAACCAATCAGATTCATTTCTTCTAAGGCATTTATGGTCTGTTTAAGGCCACTGACAAAACTTGTGTTAGTTCAATACAAACTCTCCACAGGCAAGTTACTTGTTATGGCAACCATTGAGCTTTTGCACTTTATCTATATTGTAATATCTCACCTTTATCATGTATTGCAATCGAGCTGATTGTTAAAATTCATCACTGATACTCAAAATACAAAGGCAATTATACCAGCATGTTTCATATATAAATTGTCTATTAAACTTTTACTAAAGCAACATTAATGTTTATCAACTTATTATCTTCTTTGCAATGATTATGCATTATTTAAAGATATTATATTGGTAATCCATTAGAATAACATTTTGATCTCTAACATTGTCAAGTTTAATCAGTGAAGAATGACTTAGCACTTATGTCCCTTTGTTGGTGAAAGGTTCCTTGGGTTACTGTTTCGATAGACAAAATGAGAGCAAAGATTGTTGCATTTTATTTAAACATAAGATTCACAAATTATAACTGCAATTACTTCTTATGAAGTGAAAATTAGAAATTTCTTCTCTTTGGCTGTAAGGAAGTAAACATTAGCAGTTTTCCAGTGAGGAAGAGAGAAAGTGGAGTTGCGAGACAAGATCAAAGAGAGTCCAGTGCTGGATTGATGAGAAAAACAGGATGATTAGGTCAACTCATGTCTCTTGACTGTTATCAGTCCTTCTTCCAGGTTGAATGAATGTTTGGCTTTTATGTGCTCATATAGGATCCAGAAGTCTGTGCTTATTCATCAGCAGAAGCCAATCTCATTGGCTATTTATTTTTATTAAATTGAAAATTTGAAGTATGCTTGAAACCCTGGAAAGCTATTCAGAGCCTATGCACAGTTATTATTATTATTATTGTGTTTTGCTTCCGGATTTTCTACTGTTCATTTCCATTTACTCTATTAAAAGAAACATTGTCATTTTAAAGAGTCAAAACTAGGAATCTTTTCAGCAAAAGGAAGCATGCATTTTTTAAAAGTTGAAATGTTAGTAAATGTTATTTCAAATAAAAAGTAAAATAAGAGAAAATATCTTCATATCATTTGGCATTTTTGATCTTGTATTTTAAAAAGAGATTTTTGTCAATTAAAACTTTATGTAAACAGCCTATCTTGGATTAGGATGTGCATTGTGGTGCACTGGATATAGGCTTGGAACGAGAAATCGGAGAGCCGAGTTCAAATTCCAGTTGAATTCCTGGCATTCACTTATGTGCAAATACCCTCTTCCCTCCAGTTATGGGTTAAATAATAGGACAGATTGGGTTCTATAGCCTTGGTCGGCAACCAGTCTACTGCAGAAAGCAATGGCAACCTACTATAATCATCTGCCCAGTCAGTCGTGTCTCTTTCAAGACATGATCGCCCAAGCGTTTATCACATATGGCACTTAACTATCTTGGATTATATTATAAAACAATGTTACTAGCAAAATTCTCTAATAATGTTCATCCTGCAATATATTAAAAGGAACATTTTGATATGAATTAATAAACAAAACCAAACTACAACAAAGAAAAATTATTTTATCCAAACATTAATTCTAATAGTAAATAACTTTTCATAAATTAGTGCTAACAATAATGATTTTGTTATTAGGTAAAAAAATGTTTCCAAATATCTTATCTTGTTCTTCGAACTCAATTTTGATAGATGCTATTTATTTAACCATATATATATATTTTATTTCTGAGTACATGATATGAAGATGAGTTGCTGTGTCCAGTTAAAACTAGATTATCTATTAATATATAAGATATTAAGATATGTTTGATACTATGATAAGAGAGTAAGAGAAAAAAAAGAAAGAAAGAAAAAACATTTTAAGAGCTAATACTGTATAATGCATATTAAAAAACAAAAGTGGTACTTAAAAAGAGCAAAATATTTTTATGGGGTGATAATGTACAATATGTGGGTCATTTTAAAGGAATTCAAAAATTTAAAATTAATGGATTAACTTTGGTTTAGCTTATTAATGTATAACTGGATCAACTTTTAGTTTTAAGTTTTTTCAATTATTCTTTAATTGATAAGTGAAAAATCAAATCTAAATTTCACGAGTTAATTGCTTAAAATTGAAGGCTATTGGAGAAATTGATACATCTGTTGATATGTACAATTTGTATGCAGCAAATGAGAGGAGAGGGAAACAGCCAAAATTTGCAGATCAGGTTGTTATCTCCCTTTACTAAAACACTCTTCTGTCGACAACAGCCTCAGCCTGACTACTGTCTTTCGCCTATCATGGCGGCCGCAATGCGTGATCGGATATTGTCATCGATGCATAAGTGTTCATTTTGATGGCTACGTTGGCTGGCGTGCTCGACCGATGGTTACAACGGAAGGAGCGTGCTTTTAGGTAAACAAGCGGGTGATTGTAGGTGCCCTTGGTCGCTGCGTAAAGCCGCATCGAACCGCGGGTGGCAAACGCCTCTGAGTGTGTATGTGTATGTGTGTTGTGTAATGATTATACCATCATAATAATCATGGACGTGAACGAGTCTCACGTGCAGACTCTGTTGGGTATGGGCTTCCCGTGCGAGACTGACATTCGCCGTGCCCTGTTCTGTAGCAAAAATGACTTGAACCATGCCGTAGCCATTCTGACAGAGGATCATACGGGCCCCAGCTATGACCATTTGGATCAGCTCCAGCTGGGACCCACCACTGCTCCTTCCTCTTCATCTGTGGGTCGGGGCCGTGGCACCACCACTGACCAGGGTCGACTCACCACCACCACCACTACCACCACCGGAGGAGGAGGGACCTTAGATTTTCTCAAGCAGAACCCATCTCAACGATATGATGAAAACGTTGTCGATGCAGAAGTAAGTTGTTATTCTTGTTGATATTGTCACCCATTCTCTCAAATTCCACACACACACTCTCACATTTTAAATCTAGTCATTTAACGGGCCACCAAACTTTGTTATGTTAGTGTCCTAGAAAAAAATATCCTTTATCGTTACGGTTAATGATTCGTTTTAATTGCCAGAAAATAAGTTCCTGTTGTCGAGTCTTGTAATTCCTTGGGTTTGTAATTCAGCTAAGATTTCCATTTTCTTGCGATAGCCCAAGGGTAGTCTATCTCATTACGAAACCAGGTGATATTTACCATCAGTAAAAAACACCCTGCACCAAAACAGTTGTCACACCCAACCCACATTTCGTACATCGGCAAGCTTATCGAGAGGGCATTTGTTTTTTAAACGCCTCCAAAAACTTGTCTTTATTAAAAACGTGCCTTTTTGTTTCTAGATTTTATTTTAAAAAAAGAAAAAGAATAATAAAAGTGACATCCCAGAAACACCAATATCATCCAGTTTATTTTTCTAATTTTGTAACCGAATAGAAGAAATATGTATAAAAAATTAAAAAAATGATAAAAATGTTATTCAATAATTCATTTCTACTTTCCCACTTAGATTGTTTTTTGTGTTTACTTGACTTTTGTATTTCTTGTAAAAAATGAAGTAGACGACAATAATTTATACATTACAAATGAATAATGATGTGAGCATAGTAAAAATAAATAAAATAAATAATTTAATCTCCATTTACTTGCAAAGCAAATGCAAAAACGTCCCATTTTCTCTGAAAGTAAAGTGCTTTTTTTTTTGTACCATTGTGATTAAAACTGCGTTTTTCTCAATTAAAAACGGTGCTTTCTTTCTGTTCAGGAAGCTAATAATAATCCTAACATTCGGATGTCTTCCATCCTTTAAAAATTATGTCAAGGAATGAAAAAAACCTCTTTTTTTAGTGACTAGTCTTAATTATAATTTCTAATCGAACGGAAAAAACTATATTGCTTCAATTTTTGAATAAAAATCCTCTTTTTATATTTTTGATATCAGTTTACATTTTTCAAAATCTTCAACTTCAATAACTTCATTAAGTTAAAAGCCCAAAAAATTATTTGATTTAGTTTAAGTAATTAGTAATTAAATGTCTTCATTATTCTGGTCTGGTAATAATCGACAGACTGCTGACACTTTTTTTTTCTTTTTTTTTTTTTTTTTTACTCTCTATTTTCTCTTAGAAGATTCATTACTGTTAGTGTTTCGTTTGACACTTTCAATTTCCTCTTGATTTGTTTATTAAACAAATTCAAGTGAAATATTGTCCACCTTACCCTTCTTTTAAAATCCTTTAACACCCACCCCCAAATGTGTCTTTCAACATAAAAGTGTCTTTTGCTTTGATTGACAATTTTTCACAAAAATATATTGCGATAAACAAAGCTCAATTTTAAATTTTATTTTATTTACTCAGACTGTTCTGTCAATTTTAAATCAGCGAGACTTCCTCTTTTTCATCTTGTTGAAGTCGCGAACTTTTTTCTTTTAAATTGAAACTGTCAGCCAAGATTGAGTCAGCAATTTTTAATTCCAGGTAAATAGAATTTAACAGTTAAAAGAAAATCCAAAAAAACTGACGTTCTTCAATCTTCATGATTGTAAAAGCCTTTTTAAGTTGAAATTTTAATCTTTTAATGAAGAATTTAAATGTTACTTTTAGTTTTCTGATTTATTTTTCAAGTTCATGTTTGGGCGGGGGTTAAATTTAAATATCACAAAACACAAATTAACCATGTTTAGTTGTGAGAGAACTGATGACCCCCCCCCCTCCACTCGCACCCCGAAATCCCCCAGGAGGTAATTTAATGGACAATTTGAAATACACATGAATGATCAAATAACATGAAAAAATGAACAAATGTTACTAATTTGTTCACTTTTTGCCTCCTGGTATATTTATTTAGGGGTGGGCTCTTCATTGTCTTAAAGTTTCTCTATCTACTAATTAATGACTCTCTAGCTAATTCGTTATTTCAGTTCAGTTCTTACTGATTTTTCTGCTTACTACGATTGTGTTTTTCTTTGTTCCTAACAATTATCAGATTAATATTTATTTTTCTCGAGTTCGGAGAAAACTAAAAGTTAAATCTTTTACTTTTACTTTTAAATTTAGTTGTCAAATACATTTTCATAATCGTGCTTGTTTTCGCCCATCTTCGATTTTCTCCATTGCAGAATATTTTGTTGAATATAAACTTTTAAAACAGTTACTTATAACTTAATACATAATTAAGAAAAAAAAAAATTTATTTTTTTCCAACAAATGAAGTCCTGTGATTCTCGGATTGTTGGTGTTCAACATAAAAATGAAGTGATTTAAAAGTAAAAGCCACTCAACAACAAAAATGTAGACATGCGGAAGGTCAGAGAATACATTGACTGGAACATTGTTGAAAACATTCAAGAAGAAAAAAGTGCAAAGCAATTTCTAAAAAGCATCACAGATGTAAGATCAAGAAAAGTTGAAAACAATAGAAAAAATATCTTTACATTTGTTTTTACAAAAAACTCCAAGTTTTTTCACAAATCTTTCTCTGTGGCTGGTCTCTCTAGGTGATGTTTGCAAATCCTTATCACTTAATTCGCTGAAAAAAGAGCCTGCCATGATGAAAAAAAAATGCCTCAAATTTGATAAAAAAACAATTTTAGCGTCAAAAATCTTTGTTATTATTAAGAACAGAAAAAAAAATCAATTTTTTGTTCAATTTTTAGTTAAATTTTTAAATTCTTTTTAGCAAATTGTTGGTTAAAATCTTATTTTCTTTGTGTCAGCGGGAGGAGAAGCGTCTTTGTTGGTGTTAAAAACACATATTTAGAAATTTTGGTAAAAATCAAATAATTGCCTGATTTAAGTGAAGTTTTCAGGACTTATTTACAATGAATGAAGTTTTTCTTTTCTTTTCTTTTTTTTTTAATAGAAAATTTTGGTAAAAATATATTTTTTTTTTACGTCTGTTACATACCACTTATTTAATTTAATTTCTCAAAATTCTATAAAATTTTTACATTCTTAATATTTATATTACTTAAAAGTAGAATTCCTTGGAGAATTTAAATCATTATTTTTTTTCTTTTCCAAAACAGAAACTATTTACTGAAAATCTGCTCTGAATCATTAAAAAAATAATGCATTATTTAATTAGAAAAGCTCTTAATTGTTTTTATAATATATATTAAGGACACTATTGATGAAGATAAATGTTTTTTCTATGATAATTTCACCCCTTGAAGTGATATATTATTAAGTAAAAACTATATTTACTGTTCATAAAATGAAAAACTTAATACAATTCATCAAACACTAATAGTTTTGAAATGTTTTTGGTAGTGTACAAAAATGCCAATTTTTGTAGATACAGATATTCCTACAAATTATTAGAAAAATAAGATCAATGACTATAGTAAATTTAAAGCTAAAGTATCTAAAATTCAATAAAACATTAGTTTATGGAGAATATTTTCATAAATTTTAAAGATTATTGAGTATTTAATATGAAAATGTGCTCACATTATATCCCACCCACCCCGAAAAGCATTAAATAAACATCCAGTTGTCAGCATCTTAAATAAAAAGCAAGCACCATGTTATATTTATTGTAAAATACTTTAATACTTAAGCATATTTCTTACAAAAGAGAAAAGAAAGAAATAATTTACTTTTATTATAAATAACACTATTAGTTATTGTCAAATATCATTTTTTTTTTTTTTGGCTAAATGACCCATATAGATGTCAAACTTTCTTTAGTTAATGAGGAAAGTTGATGTTCTGTTAAAGATATTTACAAACTTTGTAAGTAACCATCACAATTTTAGAGTTCTGCTGAAAGACTAAAAGGAATCCTTTCTATATTTGTCTGTACTTCTGAGATGAGGTAGTATTTCCATTATTTACATTGTTCGGATTATTGCCTCATCTTTATTGCCATGTCTATGACGTTTTGTCCATTGTATGCATCGTCCTTCTTCAGGTGGTAGAAATTTCAAACCGAACACTTTATTTTGATCACTGGATTGTATCATTCTTGTTCCATGTGGGATGCCACTTCTGGTAGCCATGTAGTTATCTCCCTTTTAACTTAACTCTCTAAGTTATTTGTTCACCACTGCTGTAGTCTCAAGGATACATAGCCTAGTGTATATAGATGTTGGTTAGTTCCAGTGACTTGACCCAGAGTTGTGAGTTCAATACCAGGCTACAGCAGTGGTGAACAAATAACTTAGAGAGTAAAGTTATAAGTAAAGAGAGATAACTGCATGGCTACCAGAAGTGGTATTGCACATGAAATGAGAATGATATACCCCAGTGATTGAAATAAAGGCTTCGGTTTGAAATTCTTTGCACCTGAAGATGGCTGAAATGTACAATGGGCAAAATGTTGTGAACATGACAATAAAGATGAAGACAATAGTCCGAACAATGTAAATAATGTGAATCCTTTCTATTTGGGGAAATTACATTAAAGTGTAAGTTTAACCAAAATATTCAGTTATTTTCAAAATTATTGACTAGAAGTAAATTATTTATAAATTGCTTTATATTCTTTATGGAAACTCTTCAATTCAGTGAATTGTTTATTAATTTCCAATGCTGGGATCAAAGAGAATAGTAAAAGTTGAGTAACAATCAAATGTTCAAGATCAGTCTGCTTCCTGAGATAACCTTATCATGGAAATATGATTGTATAATTTAAGATTAATAGTTTTTAAATAACTTAAAATTTGAGTATTTTGAGATTTGCTTATTTATTGCTATATTTAGTCTTTAGGGCAACAAATGTTGATATTTAATGAGATTTGTTTAGTTCTCTGCACAATTCAAAGAATTGAACTCCTAATTATAGTAATGAATGCTAATCCTTAATCTACTGATAAGTGTCACTGGATTAAAAACCCTTTTTTTCTTTGCTACTCTTCAATAATTTTATTAAAGTATCTCTCTTATTTAGAACTGAACTTAGTACCTTCCACGAACCACAAAATTGAGTTTACATGCATAACTGTTGCATCAGGAGCTCGTTTTTACTCATTTATTCTTAATCTTGCAAAGAAAATAGCTAATAACTTTCTGATCAATCTACTTGAATAAAATTATTTTACAATTAGTTTTTTGTGGGTAAATAGTTGTTTCTCTATTTTGTTTGATTTCATCTGTTAGGCTTTTAATAGTTGTAATATTGGGCATCTTACTTTTGTCTCTGACAGTTGTATCATTTCTTGCAATGCTATTATTGAACAATCAAAAATTTATGTTTGGATGTCAAGATTAAATATCAACTAATAATTAATCATAATATTCACTCTTAAGAGTAATTCCCACATCCATAAATACATCCAAATGTAAATTGCTATTAGATTCTGGTAAACTGAATTATTTATCTATATTATGAAAACTTGTGATAAACAAGAACCTTGTTTTTTTTTTGTTTTTTTTTTTTGCTTTTTTTTTTTTTTTTACACTTTTCTCCTATTCCATCCTCTTGTGGCTTTTTGCCTATGATTCTTTGGTGCCTGCAAATTTTAGAATGGTACCAAATTACCTGTCAATGACCTTCTAGGATATTTTCCATTACTGTAGACACATGTTCACAGTATTCAGCTTTCCTTTTTTCTAGATAACTTACTTTGGAATACACTTTCTAAAACTAGAGATACCCTAGAATTCATTGTGTCACAAGTGTCCACAGTTGATATACTCTCCATCTTTTACATTGAATTTAATCTGCCATTAATTTGAGATCGGATTAAACATTTTTCAGTAGAAAATCTTCATGAAAAATGTTTTAGTGTCACACTTATTTTCAATAGAAGTGTTCAACTTTAAGAGAATGACAAATTTTCATTTATTTATTTATTTTTTTCAATAAAAAAATAACCCTTATTTATTTTTTGTTGTCTCTTACAGGTAGTTTGGTTATACATAACTGTTATAGGAAGGGTGGTTTGGATTAATTTCTTTGTGTGCATGTGAGTTTTTTTTAATAACATTTCAGCCATGTCCCTTCAAGTTTTACTTTTGTGTTTTAGAATTTTATCAAATCTTGATTTGAAAGAATATACAATATCGCATCCAATACACATTGTATCCAGTGCCTTGATTTGTCTCTTCTAGATCTGTGTTGTTCCTGTGTTCAACAGGTGCATTGGAAGGTCACAGGTTCAGTAGAGAGGTTAGAAGATTCTGAACGACACATAATTGCATTAGATGTGACGTGTATGAGAGGAAACTACTTACTCTCTCTAAAACAAAACTTAGTGGGTATTCCAGAATGCAAAAACACCTGAGGTAGGCTGGAGAGTAAATAGCTGAAATGTTGTGAAAAACAAGATAAAAAGAATTGGTCTATATTTCTGAGAAAAAGTATTGTAACTATTTACATTGTTCAGACTGTTGTCCTCATCAAATGTGGAAGTGTATGCTAATAGAAATGTGCTATTTATAGAGACAGTACTATAGATGGTGTTACTTGTACTGTGTAACATAGTACTACCCACTACAGAGCTGAGTCATCATCAACTAAACCAGTTCCTCCACCAGGCTTTTCTGGTGAGGAAAGTGGCTAGCACTGCAGCAGGATTAAAACCAAGGCATGTCAAAAGGCAGATGAACCTTCTTGTATGGGATCAACAGTCATTTGTAGTACAGTGGAGTAGACTGGACTTCTTAGCTATGGATGCTACCAGTGTTGTGTTGATGCAGCGTTGACGGGCAGAGGGCATCCTAGACTAAAATCAACAGCATAGAATCAATGGTCATGTGATCAAGGTGAGCTTTTATGTTGGAGGACATCGACTGTGTTTTGAGCTGGAGAGGTATGAGCTCCACCAGGTCTACTTGCTCGAGACACACCACATATGAATCTTAAGGTTAAACAAAATTTCAAGCCAGATATGTGAAGGGAACTGGTCAGATGCTTAGCTGTGCAGTGACCTTTTGATCACATCTGGTTAGGTTATGGAACTGACAATGAGACCATAACTGTGAATAACTGTTCCTAATTGATCCACTTGATGCAGAAATGGAAAATTAGATTTGGAACACTGAGAACATTCTAGCAGGAACTGATAATCAAATTCATACGCTGATTAAAAATAATCCAAGTCACATAGTACTTGACATCACACAGATACTCCACATATATAAACATTGTATGGTATTTGAAAATTCTTGGAAATGTGAATCATTATGATGTCTGTTTGCTTTCTGCTTTAACAGAAAACAATTAATAGATTGCAATTCTGTCTGTGATTCTCTGCTCAAACATGACTAAACTGGCCCATTTTTGAAAAAAATAATCACATCCATTGAAAAATGGATTGTTTACAACAATGTGATATGAAAAAGGTCTTAGGGGGAAAAAAATGAAAAAGCTGGTCTGCATCTAAAAAAGATAATACCATGTACTTGGGAGGAATTGAAAAAGCATTGTCTATGATGAGCTCTTTCCCTATTAACAGACATTGAATTTAGACATGTATTGTTCTTAATTTTCATTAATTAAAGGTAAGAGTTGATAAAAAGTATCTAGAATAGGCTGATCAGAAGGGTGCCGTCTTCTATCAAGATTATACTAGACCTTGTGTTTACTGTACTCACCTTTGAATTGCCACTTATATTTTAATCCCTAAAAATATTTTCAATGAAAAGAACTTTAATTCTCTGGAAACCTGTAAAAAAAAAAAAAATTTAAAACTGTTCATCTCTCAGAAAGTTTTGGCAATATGGAATTATGAATCTGTCTCAAACAGAACAAAATGGCACGTATGTGGTTGAATAAATCTGTGTACAAATACCTAAATATTGTCTTTGAAATTCACTTAAAACTTTTGTGTCTACCAAAAAAAAGAAATGTGTAAGTCAAGATATATAGAAAATGAATGTCATTGTCAGTAGGTCTCACCTTGTAACTCCTAAAGATCAAATTGTATACTTTATCCAAAACTGTAAGTTTTTTCCTTATCAGCGATAAACAGCAAATGAATAAATGCATTTATCTTGTCTTGTTAATCATTGTCATCAGTTTGTCCCAAAGATCTTTGCTGGAAACAAAAGCCAGACTAATGTTATGTGTATGAAATATAGACTGAAGTCATATTCTGATTGTGATAATGAGAATAAAACAAAAAGATCGTTTTGAGATAAAATGTAAACAGAAAAGTGGTAGTTAGCATTAATGCTTGAAGAGTAAAATAATGTTTCTGCAAATTTATTTTTTTTCTTTTTATTACCCAATACAAGGCCAAAGAGTCAGTCAAGATAGAGGGTTAATAAATGAGGTTGTTGCATGAGCGTAAGAGGAAGAAGAGAAAAGAAATGTAGATTGCGAGGGTATATAGGAAAGATAACAGTTAACCCAAGACTTGAAGACGTTAAGATTGTAGCGATTAGGGAAGAGCATCCTTTCTGGAGTGTGTTCCACAAAGTAGCAGTTTTAGGAAATAAGCTGTCCATATGGAACTTACTTCTTACAAATGGAATATGAAGAGAATGAGATTGATTATCCCAGTGTATGTGGCATGCTGGATTTTTGCTGCGAAGATCAGAACTGGTGGAACTAAGGAATGTAGTTTGTCGGAACATTTGCTATAAAAATAGCAATTGAGTAATGAAAGGATTGCAAAATTTCATTTGGAAAAGTGAGTTGTAGAGTGGGTAATAATTGATCATCCACAAGGCTGCACGGACACTTTTGAATATCAAAACTGGAAAGTAAAGACTGTGCAGCATTACTCCATTTTTGGTTTGATTTGGCTTTTGTAAAGATAGAGCTGAGCAGGAGGAACCAAATAACCATTTTTTCAGCATGGATCATTTATAGGAGTTTCACTGAGACAAACCAGTAAGCATTCAAGTCATGATCCCTCATTGAGAGAACCACCTTTCCTCACAATAGGTGAAAATTCAAGGTCTATTTGATGATGACAGAACATTTCTAGTTTGGTTTGGGAGGTATTTAATACTACAAGCTAGTTTTTTGCTTATTGAAATGTTAGAGCTCAGTCAGAGTATAGATCAGCTGCCATACTCTGATCATTTTGATTTTTGTATCATCTGCATAGACATTCCCTATTCCTGAATGTTTTTAGGCAAATCATTAACATAAAGAAGAAAGAGGGTAGGACCAATAAGTGACCTTTGTAGAATGCTTAAATTGATCTTATCAACTTCAGAAGACTAGCCATTAACAATGACTTTCATGGATCTACCTGTTAAGGACTTGATAATTAAGAAAACTCTTCCCAAGTTTCCATAGCTGGAGAGTTTGTGTAGTGAGCCTTTATACCAGAAATTATCAAAAGCCTTTGATATATCTAAGGTGATAATGAATTCGTTGTCCAGTGCCTCCCTGATTCTGTGTCAAATGACAATTAGGACATCACATGCAAAATTCCTACTGTTTGTTGCTCAGGAAGTTCCTGTTGAGGTGATCAGCAACATTGTTTTTGATCATACTGAAATTGTTTAATTTAAATAAATTGTGGATGTATGAATTGAAGCATTTCAGAAAATAATCTTTAGATTTGGTCTGCCAATTATTTTGGAATGAGGTTAAAAGTGGAAGCAAGTGATGTGGTCTCTTCTCGGCAATAACTGCTATATCCTTTGTTAGTGTGGGCAAATACAAATGTCAATGAACTTAACAAGAATGGTTTACATTCAGGTGTGGTCAACTGAATTATGTTCAGCAATTCTGTCAATAATTATGAATCCTAGAGTTGCATGTGTCTGCATGTTCAGAGAGAAAGAGAGGAAAAAAAAAGAAAATAACTGAGGAAAATTGCTCAGTTGAGAGAGTAAGACCCAAAAGAGCTGTATTGTGAGAGTTTGTGTGGAGGAGAGGAAAAAATTAACTATTTACCAGTTAACAAGTCTAGACCATTAGCCAATTAATTGATATTGGAAACAGACATTAGCTTTTGTTGGAGAAACCAAGAAAGCAGTGGTGTTTGTATTTGGTTGTTACAAAAACAATGACTGATTTCAGAAAAATAATTTTATTCCGAAAAAAATAAATTGTAGAAATGTTGAAATTAGTCAAAATACGATCCTTGAGCATCTATGCATCTCTGTCATCGATCAATGAGAATTATTCGTTGTTGATAAAAAGTTATTGGCTGTGAAGCTACAAAATCTTTGAAAGCTATTCTACCTCTGGTTTGAACCTAAAAGTTTTACCATTTATAAATTTTTTAAGTGCTTCAAAAATGATAATCAGTGGGTAAAAGATCAGGAGAATATGGAGGATGTGGTAAATTCTTTTATCCCAAGTCTCTGTGTTTTTGCAATGTCATTGTTGCAACATATGGCCACACATTATCATGGAGCAGAATTGGACCATATCGATTCACTAATGCAGGTCTCATTTTTTTCTCAGGTGTGCATGCATTTCAGCAGTAAAGCTATGCATTAATGCTCTCTGATTGGCTCACCAATTGCAGACCACCAGATAGTCACCATAAACTTTTGCTATTGCAACTTTGGCTTTAGAAAATGTTTTTGGGGGACTCCTCACAATCAAGCCATTGACCTGATTGTTTACAGTTGTCATAAAGGATTCATTTTTCATCACATGTGATTATTTGGTCAAGAAAGGGATCATTGGTGTTATGCAGAAAGAACACTGAGCACACTTCAGAAATACCTAAGTTTTTGATTTTCATTGAGCTCATAAAGAACCCTTTTATCGAGCTTTTTCACCTTGCCAATACTCTGCAAATGGCGTGAGACTGTTACAGTGCTGACATCAAGCATCTGAAACATTTCTCTGACATTTTGACGTGGATTTTGCTTAACAACTACTTGCAATTGTTTGTTGTCCGTTCTCTACCTTATTCATCTTCAAGGCTCTTATCACCAGTTTTTTTTTTTTTTATCATATCACCCCGAGCAAGGCGGTGACGCCACTGAAGCGCAGGGGGCTACATAAGAGTGAAAAGATCGGAAAAGAGAAAGCCGGAAACCACATCCTAAACAGGGAACAAGGGATGAGCCTCTTCACCTGTTCAATAGACGTGGGTGGAGTGTAAACTGGGTGATAGACTAAACTATCTACTCCAATTAGAAAAAAAAAAAAAAAAGAGGTGTGGTGAACTGCTAAGTTATAACTTCAGTCTGACAACCAGAAAGATTTTTGTCAATTTAAAAAAAACAAAACCAAACATTCTATTAAGCAAGGGAATTTTAAAATTAAGCAAGAGAAAAAAATGACTTAATTAGGAATATTTTAAAGAAAGTTGCAAACCATCCCTTACATGTTACTGCCAGTAAGCTAAATAATTTAACTTTTTGGTCAGTCCACGTGATACAGAATGAGGGTCAGTTGTCAACTGTAGCCAGTATCTGTACATCGGATGTGGTCCAGGGACTAGAATCAACAGCCCATTAAAAACATATAATCTAAAGGCCAGTACGGAAAAAGAGAAACACAGAAAGAAGTAATCTAATATTTCGCTACGAAAAGGAGAGCGAGAAACAAGTAATCTGGCAACCAGAAAAATTTCTGCAAAAAAAAAAAAATGTTCAATTGGGCATGGAGAGTTTTAAAATTAAGCAAAAGAAAAATGGGCGATAGTAGTTACAGTCTATTTCGATTGGGGGGGGAAAAAAACGCAAATTAAAAGATTTACTAAGTTTTAACTTAGTATAAGTCGAAATCAAACTTAAGAGCCAAAATACTTTACAATAGTGGTAGTAACTTGCAAAATACTAGCAATGACAAAAACATTTAAAACTAAAACATTTCAAAAATTAAAACAAAAAATTAAATAAAGGACAGACAAAAGACATTCGAGCCAACTTACAAGCAGATAACAAACTGGTGTGAACATTTCGAAGACAACGCCAAGATATGAATTTTTGGATTCTTTTGGGGGAGTGAGAGAAGGTGAAAGAGAGCGAAAGAAAGGCTACAGGACATGCGTTCCTGAGCCGGGTTAAGGGAAGACAGAATTTCTGGAACCACTTGTGGAACCATCTCATGCTCTGTTGATATCAGCAGTAGTTTGGGAGGCACTGTACCCAGGTTTGAACTCATGTAAGAAAAGTAAACAGATCATGTTTTGTCATGTTCATAATTAAAGGCCTCTATGCTGCAAGAATATTTCTGTCTGAAAATAAGTTCAAAATTATTAAAGAGCACACATTAATTATTATGTATACCAAAATTTATCTAATCTATACCATGAATACTATGTTAAAATAGCTTTTCAAAATACAACACTTCAATTGGCCATTATTTTTTGAACAACTTAATATTAAAGAATACTGTTTATTTGGAACAGATTGGATTGCATTATTTGATCTTTGTGACTGTCTAATTAACTCTTTTGGCAACAAAATAGATATTGTTACCTCCAGTGCTAATATGGTAACTGAAAAATTAAAGAATGAATTGAAAACAAGTTTTCTAGGAGTTTTCTCAAAAGTCTAGAAACATGTACAAAAACAAAGGTTAAATTTGAAGTAAAAGAGAACATAACACCAACATTTAAGCCAAAAAGGAGTGTACCTTTTGCAGTGTTGGAACCAATTAATAAAGAATTGGACAGACTAGAAAATTTAGGTTTAATCATATAAATAGACTTCTCCTAATGGGCATCACTGTTTAGTCTATGCTAAGAAAAAAAATAATAAAATCTGCGTATATGCTGATTTTTTTTTTTTTGTGGTACTAAATGAAAGTTTAATGCAACATAACTACCCGTTACCAAGTCCAGAAAAAATTTTTACAATTTTAAATGGTGGAAAAATTTTCTTTAAATTGGATCTGTTAAACACTCTACAAGTACTAGCAAATGAAGAGTGTTGAAAGTTATTAACAATAACTATAGACTCTGGAAGTCATCTCAAAGGAGAGGTGTTCGAAAACAGATCATTAGGGAGTAAACACAGTGAGTTATTACCTGGTCATTTGCTGTGCACCATTGGAACCATTTTTCTCCTCATGCATTGTGGATTCCTAATTCAAAGTTGCCAGTCATCTCCCCTTTCCTCTCTTTACCTACCTTGGCATTCAAGTCACCCATTATGATTCTAATTTCTTAGCTTTTGAACTGAGCCTTGGCATTGTCCAGTATGGGGTAGAATGATTCTATTTCTTTTTCATTGCTTTATGTTGTTGGTGCATAAACTACTATAATAGATATGTTGAAGGGTCTTCCTCTCAGTTTAAACAAGAGGACTCTCTCGGAAAACTGGTCATTTCATTTTCCACCTCAGTTTTATTGAAAAGGCACAAAGTCGAAGTGGTAAAGGTAGTTATGGGAGTTCAATTTTTCCTCACTGTATAATTCTTACCAGCTTGAAATGAAAACAATATCAGTTATCCATTTTGACTGAATCTCCAGGCCCCTTCACTGATGAAGAGGAAAACTCACTCTCTTTTACTGCTTGCCTGTCCTTACCCAATAGCTCAGGTAGTCCAAGACAGAAAATTATCACAATCCAATTTTGACTTAGTGTCAACAGTTTGTTAAAACCGGATGACATTATGTCTGTGATTCTTTTACATAGATTCAATCGATTCAGTCACTTTTCCTAACAAAAATAATTGTATTCCCCAATTTTAGAGAAATCTCTTGTCTTTAAAATTAATAAAAAATTAATACCAGCCATATGGAAATAGTTACAATTGTTTGAAGATGTAATTATTATGTAGCTGTGATTTTTACCAAAGTAACTTTATTAAAGTAAGTTATAAACTAATGTCTAATTTCATTGGACCTAATAAGGTTACAAAGGGAACTGATTATGTGGTTTTGAAAACCCTAGCCGTGGTTACATAAAAGGAGATCATTTTAACTGGTTAACAAAGTTAGGGAGTAAAGAAATCAGCGATGATGGATTGTAACTAGTTTGGTTTTTGAAGCATTGAATGTAACCAGCCAGTTTTCCCCCCACTGAGAAATTAAAGCAGGATCTGATGAGAGATTAGCTGCCAATCTCTGATCATCACAAGTTTTGGAGGTGCCCTCATATATTGTATCATCATCATAGAGATATTCACAAATAATCTGAGTATATTCTTAGCATGATCATTTATATAAAGTAAAAAGAGAGAGTTCTATGGAAGATGAAAAAATCGGGTATGTTAGACCATATCTGGAGTGATAAGAGCATCCATCTGGGATAAAACCCAGATTGTCAAGGAGTATCACTATAATGGGAAAAAATTTGAAAGCTGGAGCAAACTTTTGGTTATCAAGCAGGTGTATAAGTTCAGTTAGATATAAATTTCTATACCACGCAGTGTTCTTTTTTGAGGCAAAGATGTTTTGCCCAGGTACATAGGTGGCAGAATTGTTTTTTCTCACCTGACAGTGTTAAAAAACAGGCTCTGTTTGAAATATTAAAGATCACTTTTTTTATTAACAGTTTTCCTGATGAAATCAGATTGTTTTTTTTTTCTCTTTTGTTATGGGTTATGTACATAATCAAGGCTGAAGAATAGATCAGCCAAAATATATTAACATCAGAAATATAAAGGAGTTCAGCTGTCCATAAAATATTTGAACTGAGAACAAAGATAGTTAGACATTAGCTGGTTAACAAGGGGAAAAGGAGGTTTACTAGTTGATAGAATTATAGTTTGGTGGAGGTGTTGGAGGTGGTGTCCATTAAAAGGTTGGGGGGTGCATTAAAAGAAATCTCTATTGAAAAGTAAATTGGTTCACTTTTTAAGAACAGTTTAAAAAATAATCTTGTTGATCTTTTCATAAAAAAGGGATTCCTCTATTTTAGTATGTTTTTTAATGCACACCTTGTTTAGTTTGAAACGATATATTAATTTCTGGAATTTTTCTAAAAATTTTCTTTTATTCCTATAGATTTTTATGAAAAATTAGATACGGTGTAATTTGGAATTTACAAATTTAGACTTCGTTTGGAAGATCTATATAAATCTTTGTTCGTGGAGTAAAATTTACATTTAATGGTCAGCAAAATATCTTTATTTGTTGAGTTGTGTTGCTTCTTTGTTGACCAGGCTGTTATTAGTCATCATATTAATGACTATCTTTTATCCCTATTGGTCATTTCTATTGTGTCCCATATTGGCCGATTTTTATGTAACAAATCCTTTTCATGTTTTTATAATCATTTTCTTCATTGATTGTGGATTTCTGCCTTGCTTTTCTCTCTGCCCACATCCAGGTAATTTGCTATTTAATGTTCTGCCACTCTAAAAGGAATTCACTCTCTTGTTTCTATCCTAATTTGTTCAGCATTCTCATTTTAAGAATAAAAGAATGAGTTCTACTTGAACAATTTAACATTTCTGCTACACTCATTTTCTCAAAATTCATCAAATTCTTCTCATATTTTTCCATTTTATTTCTTTCAACTTTGACCGATTCTTAAGTAATTTTGTTTTTTCTTCATTTGACCAACTTGTACAGAAAAATATTTTGGTGCTCATCTTTTCTGACCTGATGCTGATTGAATTTTCTTGCCTAAAAAAAAATGAAGGATTGAGTTGGATAATTTAAAATAAAAAAATATTATTTCAGATATTTTGCACAAAATTTTCTTTTCTTTGACACAGTAATTTGAATTGTTTCAGTTAGTGAAAAAAAAAAAATGCTAAAGGCTTTGGATTTTGATTACTGGCAACAGACAGAAATCCACTTTTTAGAGTAATGAATGTTGGTTTGATTGGATTCTCAGACACATTGCACTGGAGTTGGTGATAACCTGAAATAAATATTTTCTTGTTTTGAATCACAACATCCAGTTTTTTTTAAATGGTTACTCATTTTGATAAAGATATGAGAGAGAATTGTTGAGGCTTAATATTTCTTTAAACTAAACTGATTTTGAAAATTTTCAAGATCAAATTATCCATTTATAAAAACATTTTCTTTTCTTTTTTTTTTCTTTGTGAATGTTTTAAATTTTAAAATTCCTCCTTAAATGAAGTGATTGTAATAAACAACTTGGGCTTGTTTTTCATTCAGAAAAAGTTGCTTTTTTGTAGTAAAGCCTTTTCATAAAAAACCCTCAACTTGATCGATCATGTTATTTCAGAAGCAACCAACCCTGCCAAAAAAAAAAACATTCATCTAGCATTGCTTATTTAAATGATGATGACATAAGCTGGTATTTTTTTTTTTTTTTACTTGTCATTATAATGATATATATATATACACACACACTATAGTCATCCACAGACAGATCTGTTTCGCTGTATTACAGCTCATCAGTACGGCTTAGACTCCATTCGCTTCCTAACCCAGGATTGAAACCCAACCGAATCGGCATCAGTCGGCAATTCTACCCCTAGGCCACGAGCATCTGGTAGAAGAAGGCAGGCTTTTTAGCACGTATAAACACACCCAATAGCTAGAGTGCTCCAATTCATTTCAGTCAGTTGTGCCATACATGATACATACTTTGGGTGATCATGTCTCGAACGAGACATGACTGACTGGCAGAAGATTATGCAGTAGACTGGTTGCCAGCCAAAGTTATAGGATCTAATCTGTTCTATTATTTAACTCATAACTGGAGGGAAGAGATGGATTAATACCTTTCCCAAGGGTATTTGTGTGTAAGTGAATGCAAGGAATTCAAACTTGGCACTCTGATTTGTCGTTCCGAGTCAATATCTACTGCACTACAACACACATCCACATATATGAAAGTCTACAGCTATATTGTGTTGAATACACCGGTTCCCGTCCGATCACTGAAGTTAAGCAACATCGAGCCTGGTCAGTACTTAATGGGTGACCAATTGGGAATACCGGGTGCTGTAAACGTAAGGACCAAGAATGGTCCACCGGTCCTCCAGGTTTGGGGGTTGGGTGCAGGGCTAACGACCCTGCCTCAAAAACAGTTTGTTACAGAAACAGCAACAAAAAGTTGCTGCTCTATGCACCATCTGGGTGTGATGGATAAATGATGATGATGATTTCATATATGAAAATTATTTACATTTAAATTCAGACAAAATGTGAAACTTTTTTTTTTTTTTATTAGTCAAAGAAGACTGTCTTTGTCACTAATTTTATAATAACCTCAAATTAAAATTAGATTTTGTTGCTTACAACTGATAACCTGATTAGAAAGATTATTAACAAAAAATATCTGATTTTATTATTTTTATGAAATATCTTATTTGAAAATGTTTGATAGCTTCTGGGAAAGAGAGTAATTTTATTTTTGCAAATTTTCTGTTGCCAAAGATGCATTGACTCCTAAATGAAATATATATTCATTTGTTAAGGCAACTGTACAATTCCAACATGGGAGGTATTTCTGCAGAACAGAAATGGCAAAGGAGTTGAACAATTTCGAATGTCATCTCTCTGCCAATCTCTGCGGCATCAACAGAATCATCAAGAATTCCACGATAAAAGGCATATAACAAAGTTGTTATAATCTTTTACATGTTACTGAAATTTCAGAAATTGTAACCCAGAATAGTAGGGAGTTTAGAGATTGTTCTCTTACAAAAGTAACCAATCTAATCCAGTGACCCCCATCCAACGGAGGGTGGGCTGTAGATGTGCTGCTGTGAAAAGACACCCATTAATAGAATTTCCAAAAATTCAGTGTCTCTTTATTCTAAGCATATCTGAATCTAAACAAATATATATATATATATATATATATATATATATATCCATTGTATTTGTATATATTTCTCTCGCTCTCATATATATAGTGTATCGAAGCAGCAAATAATTTTCTAAACATATACTGTTAAATATAACAGACAATGAATGTCTATTATGTTTAATCATGAGCCATTCTAAACGTCGTATTTTGGCTTTAATTTCAGTTGAAAATAAAGACAAAAATTCTCCAACATTGGGATATTTTTTTATTAAGTTGGTTCTAAGCTTTCGGCTCACATGAATCAACTTTTTGGCTTACCATCCTTATAACCTCTCTGAAGATGGCTCATGTGAGCCAAAAGCTTAGAACCAACTTAATAAAAAATTATCCAAATGTTGGAGAATTTTTGTCTTTATTTTTAACGAAATTAAAGCCAAAATACGACGTTTAGAACGGCTCATGATTAAACATAATAAACATTCATTGTTTCTTATATTTAACAGTATATGTTTAGAAAAAAAAATATATATATATATAACAACTTTCTTTTTACAATGTATTTTGTTCCTTGAGGAATTTCATTCAACAAGACCGATATAGAGATCTATTGAGAAACTTTTATCTATATATACAAAATAAGTTAGCATTGAGAAAAATAACATTTAACCATTTCAATTTAAATTTGAGAACATTCTAAAATATTTTGGAATCCATAATGTTATTTTTCTCAATGATAACATTTTCTGTGTTTCTCAATAGTCTTGATGAAATTCCTCAAGAAACAAAATGCATTATTAAAAATATTAATTTTTCTCTTATCATTCCTTTTATTGTCATTGTAGATATATTAATTTATATTGACTTTGGTACAATTCCCTGGCCAAAGTATTCATACGCTGAGTTTTAGAATTTTTTTGAAACGCACTTACTCTTTGACTTCAACATTTTTTAATTGAACAAAAATTATCAGTTAAGTTGGAAATGAATCATATAATAATTCTGCTTGTTCCTTCCTTAGTTAGTTACTTAGCTCCTCCGTCCATTAAGCCACCCAAAGAAAGATAATACACTTACTCTCTACACAAGCTTTTCCTTCCCCTCTATCTTTTTATAATCTATAAACATGACTCTCCTCAGTAAAGAGTGAGAGAGTAAGAGGAGAGGGCCTATAGCATTACCCTATCAGTAGCAGCTTAAGCTGGTAGTTGTAGCAGTAATATGTGTGTGTACTGTACAATATAGTAAAAATAGGTAGGTTTGTTGTGGACGTGACCCCGTGACCTAACAAAATTTCTGGCTTCTACTCCCTTGGCCATTACTCAGTTGGTCTTTTCTGTTTACAATGGACACAGGAGCCATGATTTTTCAGTAATAAAAAAACATTTTCTCTTTCAAAATCACTCACAAAATAGCGTACAGTATTTTGGTTATGGTCTGTGCATACGCCGCTTAATATAATATAAGATTACAGTAAAGTAGCTTCTATGGACATTACTTTTATAGATATTTTAATAAAATTACACTCTGTGTTATCGTTATTTTATTATCCAATACCTTTGTTTGAAGACGTTACTATCATTTGTAGTATGACAAAATAAAATTTTTCCAGGAAATCATAATTATCCTTCCGTGGAAATTCCATGGGTTCCGCTAGTAAAGTAAATTATTTCATGAAACCTTCCTGGCAAACCAATTCCATAATTGAACCAATAACATAACTAGGTGTATTGCCTTGCACTTTTGGTGAAAAAGCTATATGGCAAAAGTGCCAAAAATATATGAGTCAATTTTATTGTCATAATCTTGGTTTTATTAGCACAAAGAAAGATTGGTGAAAATCCTACTACAAAAATTATTTCTATTTACTGAATACAAGTGGAGATTTGTGTTGAAATTATTTAAAACAATATTACATAAGAATTTGAACAAGAAAATTTTTATGAAAAAAAAAATCATCCAGACGGGAAAAAAATATATATAATGGTTTCAATAGCATTTTTGGTATTTGATTTCTAAATGAATTTGTATGAAAAGGAGATTTTGTAAGTATAGTTTGTGAATACAATTTCAAATTAATCAAATTTCACATTATTTCAATTTATGAAAGAAATCTCAAAATACGTTTTGGATATTAAGAATATTTTAATTTTTATTCATCCTGGGAAAAATGAAACCAGATCAAATTTTCTTTGAAACTATAAATTAACAAATAAAAAATATGAACCTGAAAAAAAAAAATGAAATAAAAATATCTGAACCAGATGAATGTGTAATGATATTATTCTGTTTGGGTATTTTCAAAACATTGTTCTTAAATAACGTTGTCTTAATAATCTAGAAATATAAAGAAAATCCAAAAAAGTGGAATTTTCCTTATAGAAAATTATAACCTGTAATTATCATTAAATCTTGTTAAAAAGACTCTCTTTTGATTAGTCTTTATGCTTTTTTTCCTCTTTAGCATATTATGCACACAAAGAAAAAAGGGTTTACTTTTTGTTTGCTTGTACTTCAACTGTCCCTTAAGATTTTGATAAATTTATGCAGTTTTTTTTTTCATCAATCATGGCAAGATTGAAATCATTTTTGGATGAAATAATAAACATTAAAAATCAGTCTAAAACTTGCTTTAAGCAGACAGATATTCTTTTAACAACTACATTTTTAAAATTAATACCAAAATTAAAACTTCAAATAAAATATGTAAATCATTGCAATATCTTAAATTTTTGTTGTTTCTCTCAGCCATAACATTTGAACTTTGATTTTTCTCTAATGATTACCTAATTCCACATTCTAGCTGTGGTAGGGAATCAATTGGTTGTGTTTTAGCATCAATTGAATCATAACTTAATATAGATAAGCAAGAATTCAGCTTCATTCATAATTGTACACTTATTTTTACCATAAGTTCACTATTCTTTATCAGATTGTCATTTTCTTCCCAACAAATTTCTGATGAAAAAAAAAGACTAAACGATTATTTGACAATTTGTTTTATTGATTTATTGGTAGGAAATGCAATGTATTTCAAACCAGGGTAAGATTGTCTGTGATCAGGAATTAATAAAAATGTTTATCATAGAATATGGCTATTATATAATTTATTTTTTATCCTAAAGTTAACACAAAAAAGCTAATTGCATATTTAATGGTTCTTAATATAGATTTACAGAACAATTGTTGTTTATCAACAAATGTAAATGGAATAAAACAGGTGAATCTGAGTCTAAAGTAAGTTGAATTTCATAAAGAGCACTCAATGAGGATTAAACCCACAAACGATGGTTTGCAAGATTAACTTAACCATCTCCAAGTGATGCACTTGAAATTAATCAGATACATGCAAATTAAGTGAAACTCATTCATTAAAGAATATTTAAGATAGATGCTAGGTTAGAGATCTTATGTGATCAGTTAAGAAAAGTTAAAAAAAAAAAAAAAAAGTCATAATCTCTTGATTACTTGTTATTGAGTGATGGCTAGAATGTTTTCACAGATCTTTGCTAGTATACAGGGTTCCATTATTTTAAACTTGTGCCAAACTAATCTAAGCTTTGTTTCTTTTTAAATCATTTTTTTTTTCTAGAAAATCACCTCTGATAATATATTACAGAATTATTCAATCATAAGTAATTGGGACAAATGAGGAAAGGAAAATATTTGTTTGGTAATCTCATATTCTGATTGGATAATCCTTCAGTAGTAGACTAACTAAAGTAAATTGTATTTTGGGGACTTTTGAGAACACTGGTTTATACTGTTTTGTAAAACATCTCTTTCTCTATTTAAGATGCACTTTATAACAATTTTCAATACATTGATTTGAGCTCAACTTCAATTTTCAAACCATTTTCCCCAGTCGATTCATTGAAGGCATCAGTCAGTTTTAAAGGTAGAGGCTATATTATAGCTATATTCATAACCCCCATTGCAAAGTCAAATGTCTTTCATTGCCTTTTTGAATTTTTCAGTATCTGCAATGGTTCAAAAGTGATGGTTTGTTGAATATTTGCCAATTTTTCATATTTTTGTGAGCATGCTACTTCATCTAACACATCAGTTTGCAACGAGTTCCCATGCTTGAAATTATATATCAAAAGCAGCATCTTGCACCTCAAGCTCACTTAAAACGACCATTTATTGCTCACTTGCAAGCAATTCCATTAAAAACTGTATAAAAGTGACATAATTCAGTTAAATAACATTTTTCTGACAATTTCTAACTGAATATAATAAAAATTTATAATAAATTTGAGTAATTTTTTAAAAACAGTCTTCATCATCTTCATTTCAGCAAGTTTTATGCTGCTTTCCAGTATTTTTGAAAATTTTCATTTGAAAATAAAATAAAAAATGACATAAGGTTTCAGAAAAATCATTCACTTATGTGCAAATACCCTTGGGAAAGGTATTAATCCATCTCTTCTTCCTCCAGCTATGGGCTAAATAGCAGGACAGATTGGTTTCTATAGCCTTGGTTGGCAACCAGTCTACTGCAGAAAGTAATGACAACCTACTGTGGGAAAATCTGCCCAATCAGTCATGTATCTCTCGCTAAAGTGTGTATCACACATGGCACTTAACTGACTGACCAACATCTACATTTATTGTGTTAAATATGAATTTAAAGATAATAAATATTTTTCAGGGAACACCCATTTTCATAAGTGTACATTTACTTTCCATTTAATTTCTGACATTGTACTCAGATTACAGTAGAATATTAAATTTTGCTTTAACACTGCCTAGATGTTATAACTTTCCTTACTTCATATCTGAGTTGTGAATTTAAGTGTTGATTTTGAGGCAAAAAATAAATCCTTAATTGACATCATTTGGAAATTGTGTCACATCTTGAAAAAAGAAGATACAGGTCTTTCTGCATGGATTTCTATGTATTTTACTTTTCCAAAATTTTAAACAAGGAATGAATAAAAACCTCCCTGTCTCATAGATTTCTACTACTCCAACAGTTCATAAAGTGTTAATCCATTTTTGGGAGCTTATTTGGGTACTCTTGACAAGTTTGGTCTTGAGGGATGGAATGAGATCTTGTGAAATGTGCATACCAATATTTCAAGAAAAAAAACGTCCTAGAAAGATAATATTGTTGTTGAATGTAGTTGTTATCAGATCCTGTTGTAAACCATCACAGATACAATACCAAACCTTTCTACAATCATGTCAGCCTGAGAAAGCTACTGATCTTGCTAGGAGCTAGGATGATTGTTCAGTCAATAGCCTACTAATTTTATAAACAGTTGCTTAAACATAGGTTTAAAGAAAAAAAAAGGTTTGCTGACAGAATGTGACACCATATAGCCCCTAACAAATTTGGTTCTTGGGACTACTGGAGACTTTGTAATAGTGTGTTAAATAAAAGTAAGTCTTCTATCCTTCCCTCTCTTCACTTAATTTAAGGTGTTAACATCTAATAAAGTTGAATGTTTTATGTGTAAATTCTCTTCAGAATCTACACTTGACTCATCTGGAGTATCAATGCCTGACTTTCCACTTAGAAGTGAGTTTCTATTCAGTGATAGACATAAATCAGTCCACTCTATCACCTCTAAACTAGATCCTCACTTAGTATGTGGACTTGATGGTATCCCTGTAATAGTCCTTAAGGGACATGCTGATCTAGTTGAAAGGTTATGGTATTTTTGGACAAATATTTGAACTTATTCAATCTTTATCAAATTGTAAAATGAAAGTTGTCTTGAACTGCTACTATTCTAATTATTTTGCATTAATACAGGTGTACCCCAAAAGGTGTATCCTTGGACTTACATTGTTCCTAATTTTTATTAATGACCTTTTTGATGTCATCAGTTCTCAACTCTGTATCTATGATGACACAACAATTTATTTATGTCTTAATAGTAAGTTGGTTCAATTTTTAAGATCAAATTGGTAGCTGATCTAAAAATGATCTACAATCTGTTAACTGGAGCAAAGAATTTCTTTTGTCAGAGAGAACACTTTTTACTGTCTCTCAGTATGGCTGATGCTAACCTCCAGGAGAGTGACTCATTGTGCCTTCTTGGATTAATGTTTTCTACTAAAATGAGGCGGGGAGATTATATTGAATCAATTGCTGGGTCTGCTGCTTGAAAAGTCTGTACGCTGGCTCATTGGGTCGTGCTAAACTTTTTTCTTACCAGAATCTATCTCCTAGAGGGTGACTCATTGTGCTTTCTTGGACTAATGTTTGGAGGTGGGGAGATTATATTGAATCAGTTGCTAGGTCTGCTGCTGAATCAATTGCTGTGTTATGCTAGACAATTTTTCTCATCAGAAGCTACTATTTTACACATTTACAAATTCACTATTCGTCTGGCATCTTGGTTTCAGTCAATTTTCCACCACTGTATTATAGCTTCTCTGTACACTTTCTATTACAATTTTCATGTTAATTGTTTTGATGAACTTTCCTCTATGATACCTAGACTTTATGAATTTAAGTGCATAACTAGGTTAGTGGCAAGGTCTGATCATTTTACAGCTGAAATGGCCAAAAGATATAACCATAAGTTCTATGCTAACAGTTTCTTTTCTTGCACTACTTGCTTGTGGAACCTGGTTCTTGCTTTTCACTCAACTTTCTAGACAACAGTATGAAAGAATGTGAGAAAAAAGAACAGGAATTAATACAGAATACATTTTGAAATATAGACCTGTTTTGCAAACTTTTACGAAATGAAATTAGAATCGTTATTTCATTTCTTTTTCTTTGCCTTTTCCAAATAAGTTATTTCAGTTTGTTTTTTTTTTATCCATTTTCCATTATGTTTCATTTATCATCTTGGAAAATCTTCTATATAGAAACTGTTGGTTATTATTTTTCCCTTTACATTCAACAAGCAATTTGTTCATTTGTCTTGAAATATTTTATACAACTGTAAGGGCAACAAATTTTCATGGTGTTGAATCTTTCTGTTGAAGAAAAAAATTTGAACAGGAGTTGTTGTTTCAATTTTTAACCTTAGGACAAAATTGTTTTCCTTTTTATTGTTTACAAAAAAATGTACATTTTCTAAATTGTGTAAATCCTGTTTAATTTTGAATTTCTCTAGTCATCATGAAGCCATGTTGTGTTTTCTATGAAGGAAGCTAAATTTCTTGTCAATTTAATTTTTGACAGCCATAAACTTGTTTCCAGTTTATGGTTCAAATTCCAACAACAGCAGTAACTTTTATTTTATTCATTTCTTTTCTTTGGATAAAATTTTTTTTCTTTTTTATATATACTTTAGGCAAAGCTCGAAAGCCACTCAAGGTCAAAGTGCTGAGTGATGTGTGACATGAATGAAAGAGAAGATAGGAAATGTAAATTATGAGCATTTCTGTTTGGAGTTGGTGAACAAATGTCAGCTGATGAGTTATTGGCTGAATTTCTTTAGTATATTGACTTTCTTTGAATTGAGACTGATTAGTATGACTTTAAATGAAAGAGTATATGAAACACTTTTTTCTCAAAAGACATATTTTATCAATGAAATTCTGACTTATAAATTAATTAATGATCAAGGTAGTGGCTCATATTTGATTCCTCTCCTCTTCTCCTTTCCATGGCTTATTTCTTGTTCTATGCCCCAATCTTCATACAGAATAATTAGAAGGATTTACTCTCTTTTCTTGCCTTTCTATCCTTGCTGTTTGTCATAGTAGACTTTATTTCTTATTCATCATTTCATTTTGTCTTTGCATCCAACCTATGAAATAAACAAATACTGCAACCACAAAAGTAAATTAAAAATCTCAATTTTATTGTGCTATTTAAAGACGGTTGTAAATGTTTTAGACATTTTTATCTACTGGTAACCTCTTTCTGTTCTAACAAAAATAGGCAAGGAAAAGTGGAGGAGATGAAAAACTGATATGGCAACAGAAACTCATTATCTCTTCACTTTAATGTTATTAATGCATTAAAATATCAAAATATGGCTTTTCTTATCAGCTTGGCATCTTCAAGTCTACTTCAGCAAACATTTGACTGTGCAGTCATAGAATCATTTGATAACATTTTTATATCCATTTCTGCATGTTTGTTCCATTCAGAAGGGGTGGGGGCAAGAAAAATTAAGGAAACCCAAGATATACATTATAGGGTGCTGAAAAGTTCTTTAACCAACTCCAAAATCTGACCAAATAAACATTTTTTAAGGGATTTTTTGGTTGGGTTAAGAACTTTTCAGCACACACACAGTAGAGTGTGTCACTATCACAATGATTACAGTTACATTATGTTTGTTTTTGCAATTAACTCCTTAGGATAATCTTAAAGGAGATCGAAAGTACTTGGGTTAACAAAAAATATGGTGCCTTCTTTGATGGCAAGAAAATAATTGGAACTAGAAAGTATTATATATACATCTATATTATTTAATGAAACACTGAAGCTATGCTGCTTGACGCTCTCACACCCTGATTGAGCACTCTCAAAAAATCGTAACTTTGAAAAAAACGGTAGCTACTCTAGCATCTATGCATTGTTCATTCAGTAATGAATTAGAACACTTTTAGCTACTGGTGTGTTTACATGGTATATCACATGCTAAAAGTCTACCTCCTTCTACCAAGTGCCCATAGCTCAGGGGTAGAATCACCAACTGATGACAAATTGGTTAGGTTTCAATTCTGGCTAAAAGCAATCGGATGTCTAACCATACTGATGGACTGTGATGAGTGAAACAGATCTGTTTGCGGATGACATATATATATATATATATATATATATATATATATATATACACACACACATATGGTTGCCATTTTATATTTTTTATTTCGTGTATATTGTTTTTGATTTTGTCAAGTGCACAGTATAGTAAGTTCAGTTGGGCACCATCTATGAAAAAAGAGCACCATGTCACAACACTTCCAGAAATTTTTAGCTACTCTAGCATCTATGCATTGTTCATTCAGTAATGAATTAGAACACTTTTAGCTACTGGTGTGTTTACATGGTATATCACATGCTAAAAGTCTACCTCCTTCTACCAAGCGCCCATAGCTCAGGGGTAGAATCACCAACTGATGACAAATTGGTTAGGTTTCAATTCTGGCTAAAAGCAATCGGATGTCTAACCATACTGATGGACTGTGATGAGTGAAACAGATCTGTTTGCGGATGACATATATATATATATATATATATATATATACACACACACATATGGTTGCCATTTTATATTTTTTATTTCGTGTATATTGTTTTTGATTTTGTCAAGTGCACAGTATAGTAAGTTCAGTTGGGCACCATCTATGAAAAAAGAGCACCATGTCACAACACTTCCAGAAATTTCAAAACTTTTTACTGTAATGCTTGGCATTTACACTCAGCTCCAATACTAACACCTGCGAGTGTTTGGTTGTCAATCTGAGGACAATGCAGAAGATTTGGAAAGAATTGGATGAATCTAATGGTGATTACAAAAGTATGGCAGCTCAGAAAACTCACTTTGATTGTTCTGATAAGAAAAGAATGCACAAATTTGTTAGGTCCACGAACTCAACATGGAGGCCTACATCATCTTTCTACAGGGCCTCAAACTCAACACAGAGGCTCACATCAAATGCCTTGAGGCAGTGCTGCCCTGGATCAAGAGGGCAGCTGCTTGAAGACCCTCTGTTTGGCAACAAGACTCTGCACCATGCCAGACAAACAGGAGAACCCAGTCATGGCTGTTAGACAATTTCTGTGACTATATCACCCCCTTACATCTGGTCACCTGACTCCCCAGACTGCAGCCCCCTTGATTATTATGTGAGGTGTGCAGTTGAACAAAAGACCAACAAAACCCCCCCTTGTAATACCAAAGATGAACTGAAGGCAAGGATTATGCCAGCATTCACCAACTTAAACAAGGAGACCATCCAGAAAAGTTGCAGGAGTTTCTAAAGTTGTCTGGAGACTGTGGTTGAAGCCAATGGTGATTTTATTAAATAAATTTACTCTTTAATATTTCAAGTTATTTTTGTGTAATTTTGATAAATATATCTGTTAAAATGAGACATTGGTGTTATCTTAATTTTGCCTAATTTAGACGACATTTTATTCATCGCACCTCATGTTTGTGTTTGTAATGTATATTTAATTCCATCACTAGAACTTGAGTTTTCTAGTCTTCATAAAACTCAGTTGACTATTTTGCCTCTGAAGTAGATTTCAAGTAATTAATTTCAGGTCAGTATGGAAACGAAAAGGAAATTAATACTGAGCATCAGGAAGAGACAGCTAAAGTTCCTGGGACATTCAATGAGAAAGGAGGGCTTGGAGAACCTGATACTAACAGGCCAGATAGAGGGAAGGAGAGACAGGGGAAGACAGCGAGTAATGTACTTGACTGGCCTGATCAGATGGATGGCAGAACAGGGGTTGCGTGGTGTAACAGGAGAAAGCGTGCTAAGAGCCACCAGGGATAGGGAGACATGGAAAGCCATGATCGCCTATGTACTGAAAGATATAGAAGAAGAAAAGAAAGAAATTTTATTTAAAACCCAAAAAATCTTTTGCTAAGAAAAAACAACAGAAAGTAAATTTTAAAGTATGATATGCAGAGCAGTAAAAATTTTATTTTATTTATTTTTTTGTAAAAACAACAAATGACTCCATTGCATTTGTCATTTGGAGCACAAAATCTTGCATTGTGTTGGTTTTTGGAACTAGAAAGAATTGTCAAAAGATAGAATGGAATTAAAATGTTCAGTTGATTTTTTTTTTTTCTGTAAAAACCCCTCCTAACAACATTTCTATCTAGTTCTAGAAAAAAAAACCCGCTGAAGGAAAGCACTTATCTCATTCTCTCTGCTCTATTTCCTTCAGCTCCTCTGTTCAAGATGGGTAGGGTGGCTATTCCCTTTTGCTCTGCCTCACCCTCTTGCCATGCCCACTAAACAATTCTCTTTTGCTCACTGCAACAGCAACTCTCAATACCTGACATTGTCTCTTCTGATGGAATCTTGGAATTATGCCAATTTTAGTATCACTCCCCACACCCAAGGCAATCACAGTCTCACTACTGTCACCAGTTATGGTGGTAACATACCCTATCTATCACTTCCCATCCTAACTCTATCCATTAATCGGTTCTCTCTTTCCCTTCTCTCTCTCTCATGACAATTCAGAACAGCTTCATTCCTCATCACTTTACTGATTTCACATTTTTCTTTTTTACTCTCTAAAATATTTTCTTCTACTTGGCAGTATATTTAACGCCATTCATTAAATCTGCCATTCATTAAAAACCTGCCAGTGAAATACAACAGCTCCAGATTCTTTGCTTCTATTTCCAGATATTAAAATTAATCTGCCTCCAAATAGATAAGTTCAGCTGTATGTACTTTCAGTATGCGTAACACTTTTAGCATTCTTACACTCCGTCATTAGTAAATTGATTTTTAATTCTTACATTATTTTACTTCTCCCAGATCCATTAATAAGACAAAATTCTCAGCAAAAAGTTGACCATCTCATAGCATTTACAAAATATGAGGTTTTGAAAATTAAGGGCAATACCAATACTTTTTTTTTTTTTTTGGAGGCCTCATTTGAAAACAAAATATTTTTTTTATTATCAAATGGATAAATTATGCTTATTCCATATATTTTTGGCAGTTATTTTTATTTTGATCACCACAAAATTATTATTTTCTGGCTTTTTAATATAAATGTGTAGTATCTGTTTCATTTTAGAATATATTGAATGTTTATTTTTCAAGACAACCTGAGTAACAAAACTGATTTGCCTTTTGTTAATGGGAAGATAGATAGGATTAGAAGAATCATGTTTATTCTTCTCAAGGTATTGTCTTTTGGTTGATCCATTGTTTATGGACTCCATTGTGTATCATAGCTGAAGTTTATTTGAAATGTCTTAGCATTGGTTACCGTGGCTGCTAAAATGTCTTCCTTTTTTTTCTTCTGATCATTAGTTTCAGTAAGATGTTAAAATGTACATTAATTTCGTTTGTGTAGTCATTTCTTTTGCCAATTTAATTTGGATTCTTTTTAATTGATGCATATTTAACTTTATTCTTTAAGTTCTGTAATCTATAGTGTGTTTTTTTTTTCTCTTCGAAATCATAATTATTAACATTTCCAATAGTTACTGTGTTATCATCAGATGTCCTGCTCTTAAGGAGAGCTTATCTTTCTTCTTAGAATTGGTCCTGGGCATGATGATAAACTGCATCCAGCAGCAAGGCCACTGATTGGGATGCTGTGAGGAGCATGGAACCACCTCTTAATTTCTGTTGTTCCCAGGTCCACCCTGACCTGGAGTGGTAGCACCTGTTAGGGTCCCAACTATGGGCAAATAGCTAACCCCCAAACTGGGGTCAAAACACTATGAAAGTATATGAATACACTTTTATAGAAATATATACATTTTGAAGAAAACATTATTACCATAACACATTTTTGAAGGAAAAAATTATTCTCAGCAAAAAATTTTTAAATACAAGACTAGAAGACGTTTTCAGTTTTCTGAAATACAAAAGAATAAAAGCACAAAACATTTTCATTAAAATCTGACTAAATCAACCTTCTCACTATAACCAAAGATTAAAAAAAGGTAACTTAAAACCTCACCTTTTTGACATTAAATAATCCACAGAGGTTGATATGCCGTTAAACAAAACTCAAACTCAGATCCATTTACACAAAATAGACTTTTATAGAAATATATACATGAAAATAGACGTTTATAGAAAAAATATTATCAGCAATACATTTTTTAAGAAAAATATTACCAACAATACATTTTTGAATACAAAACTAGAAGACGTCTTCAGTTTTCTAAAATAAAAATTTTTTTTGTTAAAATCTGACAAAATCAACCTTCTCACTATAACCAAACATCAAAAAAATACCTTAAAACCCTACCTTTTTGGCATTAAATAACCCACAGAGCTTGATATGCCATTAAACAAAACTCAAACTCTTCTTAGGATCATTCAAAATGCTCTTTCAATCCTTGAATATTTTCTGTCCTTTTCCTCCTAAAAGAATATCCTGTTCATTGCAGGATATTCTTTTCCTTCTTGCTGTTAATATTAGTTTTGAATCGCAGACCTGGTGCTATTGAAACTGTTTTGCTATTTAGATCTGCATGCCCATCTTGGTTGTTATACTCACATCATTTCAGGTGTCCATTGTCATGTTCAGTAAAGCTGTCCCTGTGGATTGAATGAAGAGTACAGATTGAAATTCCAAGAAGTTTACCAATACCAGCAGACATCTGAGAAAGACTGGAGTGTACAAACGTCAAAACATAAACCTACAAAATATGAGCACTGTTTGAATAGCAAATTGTATAATAACAATAATTCCTCGTCTCCATAATTCCAATATTTGACATTTATGTAAGAATACTGAAAAGCAATCAAATCTGTGATAATGCCTGATCCATTCTAGGATCAAATCAGGCCAGTACTGACTGTATATATATTTTTTATAACTAAATCATTTTATTTTTAGTTCAGACAATTAAACTTCTGTTTTATTGTCGATATTGTTATCACAATATTTCAGCCAATCCTTTTTCCAGATATCTTCAGATGAATAATCCAAATAGAAAATTCTTTTTCTTCACTCTCAAAGTGACAAAAGAAAATGTTATGGGCACGACTATACTTGGTTTATTTATTCATTTCTTTGACAAACTCGCGTCACTACTGATTTTTCTTTCCTCCCCCATTGTTATTCCATTTTAACCTTTTCCACAATGACTAGTGTCTTCACTTTCCCCTCAACTTTGTTAATTTTTACTTCAATGTTTTCTAGAAGTAAATAGTCTTGCAAGAATTAAATTTTCTCAAGACAACTGAGTGCTATATGTATAGCCCCATTCCCTGGTCTCTGACATCATTTCTAAATTAGAGTCCCATAAAGCAAATGGAGCTAATAGAATCCCAGTCATTGTACTAAAGAAATGTTCTCCTGAGCTGGCTCCAGTCCTCTCCAAACTCTACAACTATTGTCTTTCTGCTTCCTTTTTTCTTGCTATTTGGAAGTCCACATCTGTAGTTCCCATTTTTAAGAACTCTGATGAACCTCTCTAACTATCATCCTATTATTTTTGGACTATTGTTTAAATTCATCCAATCATTCCTATCAGATCATGAAATGAAAGTTGTTTTGAATGGGCAAGCTTCCAGATGTGTGTAATTCAAGGCCCTATCCTAGGTTCTATGCATTTCTGGTTTTCTTCAATAATTTTCCTGATGTCAGCAACTTCCAAGTAGCCATTTATGCAGATGACACCACCATTTACTCCCATTTTAATAAGAAATTTGCCAAGGCTGATGTTCAATGTTTTCTAGAAGTAAGGATTTTATATTATATATTACAATTATTGAATTTATGTTTGCTATATAAACTTAGATTTTACCTGAAAAAATTCTGTTTTGTAAAAGACAAAGCATATGAATGAGAAAAATCTGTGAAATGTGTTTGTATTGAAAGTGTTAACCCTTTCATGGCATTAAATAGCATTCTTTAGTACAATGACTGGGATTCCATCACCTCCATTTGCTTTATGGGACTCTAATTTAGAAATGATGTCAGAGACTAGGGATGGGGTTATGCATATATCACTCAGTTGTCGAGAAAATTTAATTCTAAGATTATTTACTTCTAGAAAACATTGAAGTAAAAATAAACAAAGTTGAGTGGAAAGTGAAGACATTGGTCTTTATGGAAAAGGTTAATTAATCCTCATTGGATAAATAGAATTTAGTCTGAGAAAACAAAACCTTTGTCTTACACCCCTTTATATTTTTGTATATTTACTGAATTTATTTTCTATCCATACAAGCAACAACTGAACATAAAGAAATGACAAAATATCTGAAATGATTACAGCAATAAAACATTGCAAGAGAACAAAGTGGGAAACATTTTATAAAAAGCAAATAAGCAATACAGTTGAGTATAAAACTAAGACACTGTAATATAACACTGAAATGTATGTAGGCAGGTTGGGGTGCATTTCATGTTGTGTAACAAAAACATTAATCATCTTCAAAGTCAATAAAATTTTCATCCTCAAAGCCTCAGACCTTATCTTTACCATTCTACTGGCACTGACTTCAAATACTGCATTGTCTTCTGTAATACTAATAGCATAATCTGGATTTCCCATTTACTTGTTCTAAACATTCTCACATGTTTTACTTAAATGATTAATTCATAAATACATCTAAAGTCTGCAATTGGCTTGTTACTCCAACAAGAATGACAACTTATTAGGTTTGCAATTCTTTCACCTTCTTTTTAATGACTTCAGTTCTACATGCTCTAAACTAATCTCAAACCAGGTCTTCTTACAAATCCACCTTGACAGCTTGTCCATACATTTTGTAAATAGTCTATAGTTTTAGACATTCTGCCTCTTATGGTTGGACATAAACAAAGACACCCTTTGGAATTTTTTTCTTTAGGCCAAAGCTTATGTTAAATATTAGAAACAGTGGCTGTTTTGTGCCATCAGCACAACAGATCTACTGTCTAGCATGTCTTTTTTACTGAGACTTTTAGACCTGTTGGCATCATCCGTTTTGTTGGTTGCGGCATCAAATGTTAGAAATTAATCCATGTTCCATATTTTGACCCACTTCAGAACAAGTTTATTTTATAACAATTTTATGAAATTCTAATTTTTTTTTTTTTGTTGTAACTAGCTGGCATTTTCTGTGCAGTGAATATTTTTGCAGACATGAAAAAACCCTGCCATTTCATAAAATGGTAAAATTTCTGATCCTGCAAAGCTATGAATGTTTCATTCTTCTGTTCATCTTCTGGCCTCATTCATTATCATTTTGGTAGAAAGGCTTCCTTATGAATTCCTCTGATTTACTGCCATAATCTTTTTATCCTCAAATTCAGGCCAATACGTAGATGACAAACTAAGATTATGCTTATCTTGTTTTATTTTTCTATCTTTACTTCATCTTCCAATCACTGGACATGTATAATTATTTTTGTTAGATGTTTGGTCAAAACCCCCCCTTACTGCTGCCTTGTTTCCATGTTCTTTAGTGTAGTCAATCAATTGTAGTGAATGGTATAACTTAATCTTTCATTGCTTGCAACCATATGCTTGGGGATAAAGTTATGTAAACTCAATCAGCACTTTCTGTCATACCTCCTGATACCAAGCAACTGTATTGAATACAATCACCACATGTAAACACAGCCAACCCTTCCCCAGTCATTGTTCTTTGGCCACTTCATACAACAGACATTTTTTCCTCTGTAGCCTTTGTGTTATATTTCCTAGGTTAGTATTTTACCATTACTGGTATTTTTTTCAGTTACATCTCTTTCTCCTGTTGGTTCCAGTTTGTTAATGAGAAGAATGTATTTAGGTATATTTACATATGATAGATATGCAAGTACAAACAAACATTTTTTTTAATCATTTCACCCCAAGCAAGGTGTTAATGCCACTGATTTGCAAGGGGTTACATAAGAGAATTGAAGTGTTAAGCAGGAGGAGAGTGAAGACAAAGATGAACCAGCTACTAGAGGAGGTGAAAGAGAAAAGGGAAGAGAAGGATGTGAACTCAGGAGGGAAGACAGTTGCAAAGGTAGAGAGAAAGGAAAAGAACAAGATACAAGGGGCGATGTAGAAAGGGTTGGAGTTAAGTGGATAAGAGATGGCAATTGACTTTGCATTTAAATTCTTGGAGGTTATAGCCATCAGGAAAACAAGTAAATGGAAGGGAGTTCCACAGGCAGGAAGTGCAATAAAAGAAGCTGATGGAATAGAATTTCCAGTACATTATTACAATAATTCCTTTGACAGGACTATCAATAATGTCATTTGACTAAATATTGTTATGAATTTAGGTTGGTGAAATAACCGTCTAAATTATAATTAGTTAGGCTAATTATACTTTTAATACTAGAGATGCATCTACTTCACAGATAAAAGATAGGCTAATTTTATTTTGAGCCATTTTAGGGCATCTTATATGGTAAGTATTTTTGTTTGTTTTGATTGTAAGGACTTAAAAATAAACATCCATGATTTTATCCCTTATTCATTAACTGTTTATTACCTCTTTTTCAAAAATCCTTTGCTATAAATAAAGTCACAAAACTAAAGTTTTATTTTCCTAATGGATATTGAAACATTGGATTTTCAAGATAATACTTTGTGTCGGGTTTACAAAAGGACTAGAACATTATAAAGTATGTTTAATTTTAACTAAATTATATATAATTTAGTTAAAATATATATTTATAATTTAGTTAAAATTAAACCTACTTTATAATGTTCTAGTCCTTTTGTAAACTTGACACAAAGTATTATGTGTATATATATATATATATATATATATATATATATAAAGAGACAATGTCTATTATGTTTAACCATGAGCCATTCTAAACATCATATTTTGAGGTTAAAATAAAGACAAATATTCTCCAACATTTGAATATTTTTTTATTATGTTGGTTCTAAGCTTTTGGCTCACATGAGCCATCTTCAGAGAGGTTACAAGTACGTTAACACAAAAACATTCACCATCAAAGACGATTTTATCTTGTGTTGACATAAAACTTCGCTAAGCAATAGCAACAGTTACGAAAAATAGCAAGCGCAGTTCACAAATTTGTAATGTGGTTCTATGATGTCACACCGTGTGAGAGCTCAAAATGATAACAGAATCATATATTTAGATGCAATGTAATGTGTTATGACCAGATTTAAACGTGATTTTATTAAGTTTGGGTTGTTTGGATTTAATGTAGATGGCCTCCAATATCTGAAGCTTCTTTTTACTATGTGTATGAGTGAGGATTATTGTATTGTTGACTAAAATCTGTCTAATATTACCTACATTTCTAAGAAATGTTGTTTAATTGAACTCTGATCAGAAAGGTGACAGGTAAGTTTATGTGATAGCGTGGTTGTAGTAATACTAATGTATGTAGTGGGTTTATTATTAGTACTGGATACAATCTCTGAACAGGCATGTAAATTGATACACTATTGGTTTTCTGTAGAGGATTTAGTTGTGTACTTGTAGGGTTATTAGTTATTAGATACTATGAGATCAATTGTTTTAATTTTTTTATAATATATGATGAGTTTAATTTGATTATTATTATTTATTGATTTCACATTTCTACGTATTATGTTTTTGAGAGTTTTTTCATCTTGTTTCTAATTATTATGTATTTGGTTGCAATAGTATAAGTTAATAGTGTTATGTTTATTTTGACATACACTATTATTATTAGTATTATCAATATTGTCAGAGCTATTGTTAAGCCGAAAGCTTAGAATCAACATAATAAAAAAATATCCAAATATTGGAGAATTTTTGTCTTTATTTTCACCTGAAATTAAAGCCAAAATACGATGTTTAAAACGGCTCATGATTAAACATAATAGACATTCATTGTCTCTTATATTTAACAATATATCTTTAGAAAATTATCTGCTGCCTCGATACACTAAATATATATCTTAATTTTATTACACAAAAGATTATCCATGAGTATGAATGGATTTTATTAAAAGTAAGGAGATATAATTTTTGCAATTTATTTAATCTGACATGCCTAAATACATATATATGTAGGTATCTCCATTAATTCAGTATTATAAAGTTTAAAATCAATTTTAAAAAAAAGTTTTTTAAAGCCTTCATTTTAGCTTTAATTGAAAGCTAAACCAGCAAGCAAAATACTCCGGTGTATTTCAATAAAACTGATAAAATCAGCCATTTTGACATGTTCATAAAATTTCAATCTCAATTTTAAAAATATTACAAAAATACAATATATATTTCTGACACATTATTTGAGGAAAATTTATAGTTAATCTGATTTGAAATAAATATTGCTTATAGCATAAAATGTTGTATGCATTTATTTCTTGATCATGGGGTCTTGTTTTTCTGACATGTTAATCTATATATTGACAACTGAATGACTGCTGAATGTGTTCATAGTTAAGTATGGTAGAGCAGACAATAAAGTTTATGAGAGTTTTTTGTTGATTTTGTAAGTGGGAACAATCCTTAAAACATGTGTACTGTTAGGTTTGGATACTTATACTTAGAAATTCTGTATGTATATACACATACCAGAACAAATTGAAATTCTTTTAAAAATATTTTGGGGGTCATCAGATTGTAATAAGCTTTACAATATGTGATTAGTAAATATAGCTTTACTTAATAACAATATTTCTTAAGAGTTACCTCATTGAAACTGAATATTAAAAGATTTAAAATATTTACAAATTATTCAAAAAATAAAATAGAAAAAAAATGAAAATCTTATAAAAAAATCAATTTAAAACTGAAATTTGTTTTCTTCTGACAATATTGTCTTTAAATATATAAAAGCAATTAAAAGCTTCTCTAATTAAATAATGCTTTAGTTTTATTACATACTATTTTTAATTTTTTCATTCAGAACAGATATTTGGTAAGATGGAGCCTGATTTTGCTAAAGATATTTGGTGATTTTAAATTCTTCAAGGACTTCTTCTTTTATCTAATAGTCACTAAAAATGATCATGTTGACTTTCATGTTTTCATAAAATTATGTAAAGAGGGTGAAATAGTTTTGCAAAAAATTACATTAAATATTAAAAAAATACTTTAATCTTTCTTCTTAACAATAACAAAGATTTTGACAAATAAAAGCATGTTTTCATTACATTATACTGATTTTTTAGTGAATCCATGGAGTTACCTATATATATATATATATATATATATATATATATGTGTGTGTGTGTGTGTGTGCATATATATGTATAACCTTGATTATTAAGTTGATTTTTCTCAAGCAATCATTTCTCAAATTTCTTTTTTTGGGAGTTCTTCTTGGCCTTGAACAAAATAGAAATCAACTTAGAAAATTAAAATCTCAGAATCTTTGAAATCCCTTTTTGTTCTTATAAGACAACAATCAATCATATCTTTACAGTTTGAAATTTTCATCTTGATGATTTTTAGTCAATTTTACTTCTATTTTTCTAATAGAATAACCTAAGCAAAAAGTCTTTGACCAGTTTGTTCACAGGAAAGAATGGTTTCAGCTAAATAATACTTTGAATGCTTATGCAATGTCAACATGAAAATTTCTCTAAATGAAATCAACCTGAAAGTACAGAAAATTGGTTTCAGTTTGAGGCTCTGTTTACTTTTATAACAAATACATAATATTATTACTTCTATTTGCATCATTTGGACTGTTGTCCTTGTCGTTATTGTTATATTCACAACATTTTGGTTGTTGTATGCTCCAGCCTTCTTTAGGTGAATTTCGAACTGAACCCTTTTAGTCCACTGGAGCATATCACCTGAAGAAGGCAAGGGTGTACAATGACCAAGTCATCGTGAATGTGGCAATAAAGATGTGGACAACAGTTTGAACAATGTATATAGTATAAATACCTACAATATCTCGTCTTAAAAATATAGACATATCACATCACGTTATGTTTTTTTTTTTTTTTATAGTTTTAATGTTTACTTATCAGTTTTACATTTGGGTTCTTATTGAAACACCTTCTTTGACAGCAATTAACAGAGAAACTCAAATCATCATACTCTTTATCTAAAACTAAAAATGGTCAATCTTTCAGTTAGTATTATTCCAATACAAATTTGAAATTTTTTATTATATTTTATTCAGACTATTTCACTGTTTAACCAGCAAATATTTACACAATAACTCTTTAAAAAGGAGAGAAACCATTATAGAAGTTTGCTTGCAAAAACAGAAGTAGTTATCAACTGTTTGTAATTTGTTAAAATTAATTTGAAATTAAAAAAAATATACACAAGAATGTGATGAATATAAAATTTCCAACTGAGTTCTGTTTTTCTTTTTGCTTCATGCAGCAAAATCATTGTGCTAGTGAGATTAATAGAGTAGGTATTATTGGTTAGATCTAAAATTATGTATAAAGGCTGACTCTTTCTATACTTATCTCTACTCTTTATCCTTTATTGGTTAGTATCGTTTTCTTGTCTTTTGTGAGAGTGTGCTTTAAAGAACTAAGCCCAACCAAAAACTCTTCCCCACCCCTCTCCCTGGCCATCAAAACAATCTGATATTTGATCATTTGGTCAGGTTTTCTTTGTAAAAATTGTCTTCTCATTGTGTATTCTTTTTACTATATTGAGCATTAATGACAATTATTATAGAAAGATAGGATGAGGAGCTTAAGCAAAAGAAAAGATATTGTCTAAAATTTGAACCTAGTCATTGCCATCATTTGACAAAGTATTTGGACTTGTATCCTTGCTGCTGCCTATATCCTGTTTCCGCAGATTTTTGTCTCCAGCTTACAGCTATATTTTCATTCATTTGTTTCCATGTCTGCATATGAAAATACTTGTAAGCAGTAGTAACCATGAGTGAATGTGAAAATTACAAATCTTGCTACTTGTACAGAGTTGTTTTCTTTTTCAGACCTCTAACAAAAATTGTAGATCATAATTATAAAAGGAAAAGAAAAACCTAACCAGATATCCTCTACATTTGAAGAGGGTAAAAGAATGCATCAGTCAAAGTGTAATTTATTAAAAAAAACAGCAAGAATAAGAATAATAGTCTGAGTAACTTGTGAAATAAATGCTAAGATTTTGAATTGTTAATCTTTCTGGAAAGTTTGTTGAAATTTAAAAATATGCTTTTATCATAAATTAGACAATTTTTTACAAGATTGATTCGAACACTTTAAAGTAACTTGATTGTTAAGGACTGCACTGAAAGCCTGTCTCTTTTAAAAATACTTATAGCAAGTATGCAGCAACAGTTTGGTGCTAAAATGCAGTCTATAATGTAACTGAGGGGTAGATCAGTTTCTGTTGCAAGATTTTGATATTGGTTTGGAGGTTGATATTTGAACAGACACAATTTATTCAATTTATAAACAATGTGACTGACTCTTCTTAAGTTAATACACTCCCGATCAAAAATTTAAAAAGAAATTTTTTTTTACAGATAGATTTTAAACTCCTCCCACTTAAGGTTACCAATACTACAATCTAAAAGGTTATGGAAACAAAAAGCTACATTCCAAACATTTTATTTAGAAATTTACATTTTTATAAAATGAGGCGATTTACACATGATCAAAATTATAAGACCAGAGACAAAAATTCTACGAAAATATTTAACAACCAAATTTAATAATGAAGTCTACCTCCACTGCTTTTGATGACTTCAAAAATTCTGTCGGGCATGCTAGAAATAAGCGTTTTCATTAAGGTGCGGGGGATGTTGCTCCAACTTCTGAAGATGGCTTCACAAAGTTCATTTTTTGTTGAATATTGTTTGCCATTTCGATAAACATCTCTTGTCATCCATCCCCAAACATTTTCAATAAGGTTCAAGTCCTGTGAGCATGCAGGATGTCCCAAGAGATTGACCCCATTTTCTTGTAGAAAGGTCAAGGTCCGTCTTGCAGCATGGATTGCAGCATTATCCTGTTGGAATAACCATCCATCCCCACACAAACGATGGCCTTCCGTCATCAAAGATGCTTTTTGTAGCATGTTAACACAACCAGCCGCTCTCTGACGACCCTGCATCACCTGGAGGTCCATCGTCCCTCTGTAAGAAAAGGCACCCCATACCATTAGGGACCCTCCACCATTATGACGTGCGGAGAAAATTTCAGGAGGCATGTTTTTGTTATACCAATATCGTTGGAAGCCATCAGGACCATCGAGATTGAATTTTTTCTCATCAGAAAACAGGACTTTCTTCCACTTCTCAACGTCCCATGTTTGGTATTCATGACCAAACTTCAAGTGGTCCAACTTGTGATGTGGAAGCAGCTGAGGAATTTGTTTAAACTTTTTATTTACCATGCCTTTTTGTCTTAAGTGTCGTCTGATGGTTACGGGACTGCAATCAGAATCTGTGACTGCCTTAATTTGACTAGAAGAAAGTCTCCCGTCTTTCATAACAACCCTTCTTATTCTCCTACTCAATGCAGGAGAAATTTTTTGGGGCCTACCAGAGGATTTTGCTTTTCCATAATTCTCACTGTTCTTTAGAAAGTTGCAAATCACAGTTTTACTGCGATTTACCTTAGCTGCGATCACCCGCTGTGACAAATCTTGCTTATGGAATTCTAGAATTCGAGAACGCTCAACTTTGGTAAGTTTGCTTGCTTTAGGCATGGTAACACCTTTATGCAGTGATTGCTAATCTCTAACTGAACTAAAAACATTGGAATTGCCATAGATCTAACAATTTATACCCCTGGTCTTATAATTTTGATCATGTGTAAATCGCCTCATTTTATAAAAATGTAACTTTCTAAATAAAATGTTTGGAATGTAGCTTTTTGTTTCCATAACCTTTTAGATTGTAGTATTAGTAACCTTAAGTGGGAGGAGTTTAAAATTTATCCATAAAAAAAAAAAAATTTCTTTTTAAAGATTTTTAAGTGGTCTTAAATTTTTGATCAGGAGTGTATATTGCTTTATATACAGTCAAGTATTACATTGCTTTAACATGGATTGCTTTGCTCAATCCCGTCTGATAATCCGGAATTACATTGTTTAATACAATCAGTTGCATGACTTCAAAACTAAACTCAAACTAGGAAATACCAAAGATTGTATTTTTTCTATTTTCTTTTTTATGTAATTAACAGTAAATACCAACAGAATTGGTTTCCATTTTCTGAAGAAATATTACTCCTTCTTCATCTTTTTCAAAAATTTTACTTTTTTTTTCTCTAGGTTGGTTTGTTTATACAAGAATCCCTCGATTAGTGTGGCTAATGTGTACATTAGTAACTATAGAAAAATCAATTTTCAATTACTATGGTTAAACTGAAGAATGTTTTACCACACTAATAGAATTTTGGTATATAAAGAATTTATTGTAAAAAGCATTATTATCAAATGTGCATTAATCAAGGAATTCTTGTATTCACTCCATGGCTTCCTATATGTGAACATCATCTCTAGTATTCTCCATTTTAAACTCTTTATGAAAAAGTAAAATTTGTCTATTATTGTTATCATTTATTAGTTACAAGTGAAGAAAAAATAAAAAAAACAAAATGACTTTGTATTTTAGATGATATAGCAAAGAGATCTTTTTCATATTCAAAAAATTTTAACAGAAAATTAGATTAAAAACACATAATTGTAACTGACTTTATGACAAGCCCAAAAAACATTCTACACTTTTAGTTTCAGTTGACATAAAATTCAACTCTGAAAAATATTACAAAAATTAATACCAATTTCTTTAGTTAAGTTCAGTCTGTAAAAAGGCTATAATAGTAAACTTTTGGTAAGGTTTACATTGTCTTAACAATCCAATAGACCAGCTAGCTTGTTCTACAGTTATTTTTTTACAAAAATAACTAAATATTGACTAAAGTTTAAGAATTTTAATCTGCATTCATAAAAAGAAACTTCCCTTTGTTTTATTCCAGAATCTTTTTTACATACAATGTTTTATGAAATTGTTACAAAAAGAGGAAGAAAAAAAAAATTGTGTTGGTAAAAAGCAACCACAGGAAAGTATTCCAAACAGGCACGCCAAATTCACACATCTTGTCTTGATCTCCGAAACGCTATTCTCACGCAAACAACGGCTCGAATAACAAGGCCCCCCCCCTCAAAATGAGCATACCACATTTTATGCACTCGACCTGGCTACCACTCAGCCAATGAGCGCTCAGCACAGTAAATATAAACTGCTACAAGTGACACCAATTCTGTTTCCCACAAAGTGCTGCCCAATTCTCCATCTGACCAACGCTTGCCAATTCGCTGTCGCTACACTCCCTTACAAAACATACACCCGACTCTGGCCTGTTTGGGTCACCGAGGCAAGTCACTGCTACAGAAATATCCACAATGTATGATTCAATAAACTATTTTTTTTTTTTTTTTTTTTTTTTCAACAGGCAGGATAGAAATTTCTAATTTCATAAATTTAAAACTAAGGAGAGGTGGGTGTGCAATTTTTAAAAGCATAAATACTTCTAATAAACCATATAGAACTTGAAACTGTCATTTTTGTCTACAGTTCTCTCCTTGGATTTTTTTTATTTTAGAATAGCAATAAAATCATCGACATTGTTTCATGTTATTTAGCATCTTTCATTTGTTGCTTTTGGCTGATATATTGTTTGGCCTTCAATTATGAAAATTCTGAATAGATGAGTAATTCTTATTTTTTTATCATGGGAGCAGAGCTTGCTACATTATATAATAAAACCTAGTAAATCTTGGTTATTGACAACAGATACAGTTTTATTTTTATGCCTTAAACCTTAAGTTTTCAATAAATTGATTAGATTCTATAATTTCTATTTTGCTGCTTTTAACATTTTCTCTTGTGCATTTCTTGTATGTTGTGCATATTTTTTAGATTTGTACTTTTCTTTGTTTTCAGTTTTCCACTGAGAAGATACTAGCCTAAAAGAATCTGCCAAATGTGTTTAGGTCTCGTGTTAGTAGTGAAAACAAGCCTGATTGGAATCTGTCTTCTGGTTTATCTCCACTGTGAAACATGTACAAAGATTCCACTACTATGAATCATGGGATACTTGTATAGATTTCAACACCAAACAAACACGGTTTTGCAGATGGCTAATATTGATATGGAATTTTTTAAAGATTTGTCCACAAGACTGGCACCATTAAAATCTACCTTTTAGCTGAAATGTGTAGCTAACACTTTCAAACTTGTGCAGCATTCTTGGGATTTGTTAAGAATATGTGGAATTAAGTTATTTGTATACAAGGAAGCAACATTTTTTATGTGAAGAAGTTTGATTGTTTGCTAAGAGAAATTGCAAATGGTCTCACTCAATTCTATAATATAAAAAATAGGCAAGCTCTTTATAAAATCTGATTTCTTAGAAAATAACAGAAATTAAAACTGCACAAGTGTATCAATAATTCTGCAGCCTTATGGTGAAAAAGCATTTGTTCTTTTTATACGGTTTTAAAAAATTTTAACCACTTTCTTTAAATCCAACAATTTACTGATATTCAGCTAATAGTTGTGGTAAAAAAAAATAATGAACTAAGTCAGTAGTGTGAAAGAATTCATAAACAAACCACGACTAGAATTGAACTCATCAAGGTGACAAATAAAATACACATTGAACAACAAAGTAAAACTAATAAAAGTGAAACGAGTTGCACATGGGTGTTTGTCAAAGAAATGAATGTAGAAAAACTAGTGATCTGAAATTATCAGCACAGAATAATGATGTAATGTCAGGGTAGTTAAAGAAGCAGTATGTATTGAATTGAGTGAAATAAATGAATGCATAATCAAAGTAATACACATAGAATTTATATATAAAAACTGATGCTCGGAAAAATTAATTTTAATACATAAGGCCCACCATATCAAGAATCAATGCAAGCCATTTTAAATTTTGTCAGTTTACAGGCCTGAGAACTTTCAACACCAGGTGTGTCAACTTTCATCTCATCTGTTCTCTTGTTGATATTAACACACCAATGTAAGGTTTTGTCATTATTGGAATCCAACAACAATTGTCAGAAGACAAATTCTACTTTTAACTTTTTTGTTTATGCTTGTGAGACTTTAAGACACTCAATTTTGTAACTGTTGGACCAAAATATGTTTTTATAGAGAAGCTGATTAAGAGTTTGAATTATAAACCATAGAATAGACAATGGGAAAATACTCCACTTTCTTTTTTAAGAATGTCTAAAAATTCATAGATAAGGAAATTTTAAGAACTATGAACCTGAAAGAACACGCTATTTTTTTTAAACATCATTTTTACACCATTTTAAAAAAATGTAATTTCATTATGGAGTTTTGCAAGCCCTTCCGCTTTTTCTTTGTATCTATACAAATCTGAAGTACAGAATACAGTTAAATTATTATTTTTATAGAGAACTTGTATATGTCGTATAATTCTTCAATTTCAAACTATACTGGAAATACTTTGGAGTCTGCAATGTACCCAAGAACCTTTTAGAGAAAATATATCATTCCTCATTAGTGATTTAATAAACTTTGGGTATCCATAGAATATTTTGTATTTAATCCCTGGTCAACATTTCTTGAAGTATGCCTATTTCAATCTTTAATCTTTTATTTATTTTTGTGTTGAGTCTTATAAACCAGAAATGTTTGTTTTACAAATGACAGACAAATTAGATGTATTAATGCTCAGTAAATCACAAACTCTTTGTAATAAACATGGACCTCTGTTAAATTCACCATTTATAATTTGTCTACAGCCTGGGTTCTTTTAATTAGGCTAGAGAAGTACAAAGGAGAGTAATTTCCATTCCCTTTAACTTGGAAGATCATGTAGCCTTCTTTGGAACCATCATCACTAATATTGACAAATGCAGTATTACTATATGCTACTAATTATAGTCTGTGTAAATCACTAAGACTTAGAAGAGTAATGTACAGCTTATCTTTCTTTACCTTTTTCATAATTCTATTTGATAAGACTCCATTTTGCTTTCTTTGACTCGACAGATTGCTCATCTCAAAAGTATTGCAAGCCAATATGCTTTTCACAATTAGCTGAAAGGTACCATGACTGCAATATGTTGAATACAATATGTGTGTGTGTGTGTGTGTGTGTGTGTGTGTGTGTGATGTTTCTTCCTCACAAGCAAGGAAGACCACAACTTCTAGTAGAAGTCATGATTTGCACTTTAATTGAAATTAAGTAAGAGAGAGTTGTGCACGGTCATCAGCTTCACTCTCTTTTCCTATTCCATCTGGGTCCAGTGGCACGACATAGGTGAGACTTACCAGAGACAGTCAGGGATGTAGTGGATGTCCAACAGTGATATTATTGTTTTCACAGTGTCCTTAATGTGCTCCACAGTGCTTAGGTAGGCATTTTTTAAAATTATCCTGCAGCAGGTTGCCACTACCTGCTCTGGTAGACTGGTTGCTAGCCAAGGCTATAGAACCCAATCTATTCTGTTGTTATTTAACCCATAACTTTACAGAAGAGATGGATTAATAACTTTCCCAAGGGTATTAGCATGTAAGTGACTGCAGGGTATTCTACTGGAATTTGAACTCAGCTCCCCAATTTCTCGTTCCAAGTAATCAACTGCACCACAACACACATCCATTGTTGATATATATATATATATATATATATATATATATATATAGAGGAAAGAATATTAATAAAAAGTTTTGAATTTAAAAATCACAGCTCATCAGTGTGGCTAGACACATCCACTTGCTTCTGGCCGGGATCAAAACTCAACCGATTTGGTGTCAGTTGGAGTCGATACTCCCTAAGCCATAGGCACATGGAATCAGAGAAGGGAAATTTTAACATGTTGTATAGAAGCAGTGTATACACACGCCAGTCACCGAAAGAACTCAATTCATTTCTGAAGAGTCATGTATATAGCAGAAGTGGAAACTGTTTTTAAAATTTTCTTCTCCAGAGAGCTCAGTCGTAATGAGAGCATAATATATTAGTCATCCACATACAAGCCAGTATATATATTTCCAAATTCTATAGACGATCACTTTGATTTTATTTTCGGTGATAACCACTATATTAATAGATATGGCATGCAAAAAAGCAGTGTTTCTATTCAAGGTATCACAGAACAAATCATTGGGTATTCTAATGACAAGAGCTATTCTGAAATCCTCCTTACAATAAATTGGTCAACCTCTCCTGACAGATTAGCAGATTCATTCTTATAACCAATCTTGCTTTCTTCTCTACTTTTCTTAAATTTTTTTTTGTCTGTGATAATCCATCTTGTCATGATAATGGACTGTCCTGAGTCAATCACTTTTGTGTAAACATTGTTTTTATTTCAACTAATTCTGTACCATCACATGATAAAATCAAAGCATTCTTGATCTCCTTCCTCCTGCTCTTCACCAACACATTTTGTTTTACATCTTTTTTCATTCCTCATCCACTTCTTCTGGCTTCTACACCATTTTAAAAATTCAATACCCACTCACATAAGAATAACATCCATATGAAATTTATTTCTCCCTGTGTTCTTACCAGCATAACTAATTGAATGTTTTTCTTTTAATCATTGATGAGCTGAGAGCCGTATCACATTGAAGCACCAGTTCTCCTATGATCAGGTTGAGCCTTGTCAGTACCTAAATGGATGAGGGCTTATGATTCAGATTATGGTCAACCAGTTCATTTGTAGAAGCTTCTTCTAAAGCTGTAAGTTTACTATACAGAATCTTATGAATATTTAGGTTCCCATCAAATGCCAAATGATTTGAACTATAACCTTTGACACTATATATTCTTTGCACTAACAGCCCATTCAAGCAAAACATCAAATCAACAGGGAATGTCAGTTATTGTTTTTGTTTCTTTATCTTCAAGAATAGCCTTATGATGCTTACACAGTTATTTACTTCATAGAAACTGAGCAGCTTTTGTCCTAAAATGATATTCAGATTTTGAGCCATATCTCAACTTTTGGCTGTCAAACTCTCTTCCATTATCTGACAAACTCTCTTCCATTATCTGACAAAAATAGCCAGTGTCCTGAAATAAGAAATCTAATCATTAAAAAATATGTTTAAGAATGGAAGAGTTCTCTTTATTAGAAATTTTAGCAGCAACTCCATATCTGGTGTCATCACATGAAGTCCTTTATGATTTTGGGTGTCCTTTATATCCATTGCAACCTTTTCATTGAACTGTGTTGCCAAAGAGAAGCCAATGACATATCTTGGTTTATTCTTTTTGTATATCAGACAAATGTCAAATGTAGATAGACTCTCCCAGAAAATGAACGAAACTCTCTTACCCCAGCATCCCTTGGCCATTGATGGCCTTTTACCACCACTTGGTTGATTGAATTGTTAATGTAAGTTTTAATTAATTTTCACTTTTCTCTGTGTAGCTCTTGTTCACAACTAGTTTGATAAACAATACATTAGCATTTATCACCATCTTAGGTAATGTTTTAATTATGGCCTGATTCAGTTGTATTCAGCTTTACAATTTTACCAAGTAAATTTGTTCTTTTCAAAGTTTAAATGTGTTCTCATTTTCTTCAAAGATTTATTCAATGACATCTGGGATATCTGACTCAACAAATGTTTGTATTGATGTTGACTCGTATTCCTTCAAGGAACAACTTGTTTCAGAAAAAAACAATCTTTTACCATTGCTAACTTTAAGTACTAACACCTAGTTTCACTCACATATTTTTCCATCAGTGATGTAGGTAAAGTTTCCATGAAATAATTATCCCACTTCACACCAGCAACTGTTCCATTCCAGAATCCAACACAACTGCTCCATAAATTTCACCTAGTAATGACTTTTCAATATCTATTTTTTTTTCTGGGACAATAAAATGTAGTCTCCTTTCATGGAAGACAAAAGTAAAATAATACCTTCTTTTTTTTTTCTTTTTTTTTTTTTTTAAATAGGTCTTCTTATAAATTTTTATTCCACCTCTGACTCAATGACATATAGATCCACAAGTGAGGCACTTGTGAAGTTTTGCCATCAGCTCTGGGAAGAATTACTCTCTTACTAGAGCCCCCAAGTTTTTTGAGTTCTATAAATGTCTAGTACGCCCCCTTGATACCATAACAACCACCAGGGCAACATCTTGAAAATCAGTTGCTATAAGCATTTTAATGATCTTAGCACCATCTTTGACATTCATATTCTCAGAATTAGCAACAACTGGTTCTTTCTTCACAGTAATGTCATTAGAATTGTTTCAGGCAGAAAGATATCCATTCCTAACACTGGGGATTACTGGTGATTAATCAAACTAAAAAGGAAGTAAAATAAAACGAGGAAGAGTAAAGAGTCTACCAATTGGATGATAAGTTAAAATTGCAGGAAGATGGATTGAGAAGTTGAGAAGAAAATTAAAAATGAAATGTGTTGAAAAATCATGTTTTAAAATAATTTCAAGGAGAATTCAACCCAGAGTTAACTAAATAAAATTCAGATTGATCAAAACCAAGACTATCCATCTCTCTCCACTTCCTGTTAATAAGAAAGAGACCATTAAATGCATCCTCGAAGATGGCAAATAGAAGATGTTGTCGATAAAGAAAACCTAAAATAACAATTATAATTTTTCTGGATAAAAAGAACCAGGAACAGAAACATGTTTTTAATCAGCCATCCAGAAGAATAGTATCCCCTATGGAGATAGAAGCCAATCAGATGCATTCGTTCCTTATGATCTCTGTGACATTTGTCCAGAGAAAAAATTTATATCCACACATTAATTCAAATTCCTTTGGATACAAGTGATAAGGAAAATTGAATTACTATTTTGAACTGACCATGAACAAATATAGAATTTTAAGAAGAGGTTGATGCTAAGGGTAGAATATGACCAAACCCTGGTCAACTCCCACCCCTGCTGGATAGAGGACTCTATATAATCTGGCGATTTTTGGACAGAAGAATGAAAGAAGATCAGATTCAGGGAAGATAAGAAACCTCCTAACCAAGATCTTGTGCCAGCTCAGAAGATAGAAAAAACAGATTTGGAGGTGACAGGAGATAGACCTCCTGACCAAGACCTTGTGCTGGTCCTGAAACCAGAACTTAGAAATTTAAGTTGCTACCAACATTAGCTGCAAACTTTGAAGGAGACCCAAATTTCATTTGAGTTTAAGTGTTACAGGTTAAAACCACTGTATACAGCAAATCATATATAAACCAAAATGTTGTTACATTTTTAACTGCAGTTAATGTTATTCCAAAAGATTCTTTTTTGTTGTGTAAATCCCAGCTGGGGTAGAAATGTAACAACAATTTTATTTAAATATGATTATATACATTAGAAAGCCAAAGAAATTCTTGGAAGTCATCTTGATCAACTATGCTCTGCTGTCAGTTGTAAATTCAGCATGGAGGTCTGCATGTAGTCAGCACGAAAGAAGAATAGAGCCAAGTTCCAGGCAAATTTTAAAGATCTTTTGCAGTCCAAAAATTGAATTATTATATAAAACATATTATTAAAAAAAAAAATAATCTTGGAGTGCTTTAAGTTTTTCTGGGGTTTCTCACATGAGGAAGTTTCATTAGTCCAGAATATTTGAATCTTTTACTTGAAAGCTCCAACAAGTTAAGGCATTGCGTTGTCTTGGTATAACTTTTACTATATAGATTAAACTGCCATGAATTTCTCTCAAACCTTTTCAAGCTCTATCTTCAGTTCCCCTTACTTTTTTTTTTTTTTTTTTTTTTGCAACCCCTTTTCAGGTTTTCTTTCATGTATCTTGACAAGTGAAATGCTAATCCAGGAATTTTGCCTCCTCTCAATTACCCTTCTGCTACTCTTTTAGCTTTCTCACCTTAACAGTATTATATCCAATATGAAAGAGCAAATGACTCATGGAAGTTATTGAATTATTTATTAGCCGTTATTTGAACCTTCCTTGTAACAGTTGTGTTATAGTAAAGGAAAAAAAAATGTTGTAGACAATGTGTGTGTACAAATTTGTAGTGACTAATGCATTATTTATATTTCTCTATAGACTTCGGCTTTCTATCAGTTTCTATAACAACAGTTTGCTTATGAACTACAATCAGCTTCCCTTTTTGTTCATTATTTGTAAGTGTGTTTACACACACACATACACATATATTAAAAACAGAAATAGGGTTTGTTCCAACAAGAGAAATTGGTATAGGTGGAAAAATTGCAAGAAGCTGTAAACGTTTTGTTTAAAGTATAGATTTATTGTTATTATTATTATTAATGTTACTTGCTTTTTGTATAATACATTAATTATAAATATGTATTATATACATGTATTGAAAACAGAAATAGGGTTTGTTCCAACGAGAGAAATTGGTATAGGTGGAAAAAGTGCGAGAAGCTGTAAACGTTTTGTTTAAAGTGTAGATTTATTGTTGTTGTTATTATTAATATTACTTGCTTTTTGTATAATACATTAATTGTCACTACACGTGTTGAGTCCAAAGTTGACTCTCTTCAGATGAATAAATTTGTGACTTTACATTTTGAAATCCACTTTTCTTTCTGATGGATGAAAACACTGTATATATAGATAAGTGGTCGGTGTGCACATCAGAAAGTTCATGTGTGTGTGTATGTTCTTTTGTTGGTTATTTTCACATTGGCTTGTTAATTTTTTTTTGTTTTGAAAATCATTAGCTTTTAATTGGGCAGAAAATATTTTTACACTGACTTGCGAAATTTGATTTTGTCTTTTTTCTTCAAAATTATTTTCAGCACTTTTAATCCAATTTCATGTGTGTGCAATTTTACTTTTTAGTGATAAGAAATATGATAGGGGTCCTCAAGTTCTGTTTGTTGTTTTTGGAATCCAGAATTACTGTTTTTCGAAATGGATCACAAATTCTTTTCTTTTTTTTTTTTTTCAATTTAGTGTGTCTCTGTGTGTGTCTTAGTTTTTTCATGTTGTTTTGTTGAGGGAAGGCTTGAATTTTTTTTTATAAATATTTTTTCTTGCATCATGAGCATGTCACAGTCTGCATTTTGGTAGATAGACATTAGTCTGAATTTACCTCCACTTTCCTGTGATTGGCTAGTTTAATGTTACTTCTGTACATGGATACTCTTTTATTCAGGCATTGTGCTGCTCCCACATATATTTTTGTGCATTCATTACATTTTAGAGCAGAAATTACGTTTTTAGAGTTGCAGCTCAGATTTGTTTTTATTTCAAATATAAATGTTAAATGTTTCGAATTTGAAGTGGTTTCATTGTGTTATTATGTTGCAGACCCCACATTTTTTTTTGTTACATTTTATGACCCCATGTTTTGTGTTGCTTGAATTTTGATGAGGTTAGTATGTTTTTTAAATTTTTGAGTTTAATTATTTTGTTGTCTTTAGGATTTCTTTTATCATTTTTGTTAAGTAATCCTAGTCTTTTTATCTTTGTTACTGTCTCCAGACTAATCCAGGTTGACATGATTCTATAATATATGGCTGGTTTGTTTACTCTTTTTTTTTTTTTAACTTTATTCTAATGGCTGACAAATAGACAATACTACAAAAGGATTGTTTTGAGCTCCCTACCGAAAGGAATCTAAAAGAAGAAAAATAGGCAAAAAGAAACATTAAAAATAAATGAAATAGAAAATATGGAGGAACTGAGTTACAGCAACTTCTTCAATGAGAAAGACATTGAATCTTATTCAAATGACATCCGAATATTAATGCAGTTGAGTATAGTTTGATGTTCACCCAACAGCTGTTAAAACTGCATATTTTTATGCACCAATCAATTGTATAGTGCATGTGAAACAACAAGAAGATTTTGTAATTAATGATATAAAATTGAAAATTTGGTAGCTATCTTCTTTCACAATTCTCACTGGAAGAACACTCTTTCGGTTTCTTACTTTCTTGTTAATTATGATCTTCAAAATTTGTAAATGCAACATCACCCTCTTCTGTATTCCTGAATCCTAGTTTTTTCTTATTGTTTTCTCTCACCTTAATGTTTTCTTGGTTTCTTTTACTCTCAGTAACCTCTTGCAGTGGTATAAAGTGGCTTTATCACCTTGCTGGAGATAAATGATTAAGTTTTTTTTTTTTTTTAATCATATTGCCCCAAGCAAGGCAGTTTACTGCCACTGGTGCACAGGGGGTTACATAGGAAAGTTATGAGAAAGAGTGACAGGTTATAGGGGTTGTCAGAAAGTGGGTAAGAGAAGGATGAGAATACTGATGAGAATGGAGTGGACGAGGAAAGGAGTGTAAGAGAGAGGATGCAAGTTAGTGAGATAGGAAATGACGATTGACTTTACTTTTAAACTCCTGGAGATTGTAGCCATCAAGGAAGCAAGTAAACGGAAAGGAATTCCACAGGCGGGAAGTGCAAGAAAAGGAGCTGTTGGAGTAGAATTTGCGTTTACATTTTATTGGTTTCACAGTAAAAGGATGGGACCTAATTGCTAATCTTGTGGCTCAAGTAAATTCATACATAGGGGCCACTAGAGAGCTAAGTTCATCGGAGCAGAAGCTGTGAAAGTATTTGTAGAAGAGACACAGGAAAGCTACATTGCGCCGGTGAGAAAGTGACTGTATTCAAGCTGCTAAGTCGGGATTGCTCACATTACAGATTCTCTGTTGGATTTTGTCAAGGACCCCTCCATGGGTTTAGTTTTTTTTATATAGTCTGAAACAAAGGAAGTGGAACTGGAAGACTGTATTGCACTTTTGCTTGATAAATGAAAACTTTATCCAACCACTTTGCTGAGAGTTGTATTTAAACATGTTAAAGATAAAGATGATAACTATTGTTATTTGGTTTGCTGATATTGCAACAAATAAGTTTAATATTCACTGGTGTAAAGAAGTACTTCAGTGATAAAGACAGAAAAAATTACTTGGTTTCTTGGTACAGAGTTCATATATGAAAACAACCTAATTAGAATGAATCAGTGTAGATATATAGAAAGTTTGATAACTAAATTTAGTATGTAAATATGTAGACCCACATGCACTCTGTGTGAAATGTGTATAAATAAGTTAAAGACTTCTGAATTGTTTGGCAACAATTTGTTCATAGAAGTAGTTTGAAGTTTAATCTTTTATGACCATTCAACCAGGAGTATGGAGTCGGAACACAAAACCTTTGACTATAACTCCTCTGTTTTTGGCACCTCCAACTCCTGTAATTAAGTGTTTATGGCCTACATACCTAATAAAGCTTATGCATATTAGTTGAGTAGGCCTATATCATTATAACTGGTTTATATCAAAGAATAATGTGGCTTTTATATCATACCTATTCATTCTTTGATATTTTCTATCAGAATTAGACAAAATCTTTGAAAGAATACAGAAGAAATCATAAAATAAAAATGCTATAATGTAAGACTTTTACATTTATATATATCTTTTTACACACACACACACACACACACACACACACACATTTGAGCACTCTGGAGGAATGGCAGACTTTGAAAAAACAGTAGCTACTCTAGCATCTATGCATCGTTCATTCAGTAATGAATTAAAACACTCTAACTACTGGCGTATGTTTACATAGTATATGACATGCTAAAAGTCTGCCTCCTTCTACCAAGCGCCTATAGCTCAGAGGTAGAATCGCTGACTGATGCCATTCCAGTTGGGTTTCAATCCTGGGTAAAAGCAATCGAATGTCTGTCTAACTGTACTGATGAGCTGTCATACAGCAAAACAGATTTGTCTGCAGATGACTATATATATATATATATATATATATATATATATCTTTGCAAATAAGAAATAAGTACAGAACAAAAATAAAACTACTTTATAACAGCAGTTGAAATATATTCTTTTACAGGATACAAGACAACAAAAATAAAAATTCTATAATGTAAGATTTTTTTACATATGTAGATTTGCAAATATAAGATAACTACAAAAAAAATAAAATGACTTTAAAGAAAGAAGTCAAGATGAATTTCTTTAAAGGAAGAAGTAAATATACAGTAGAAGAAATAACATTGAAAATAACAATTCTATAATGCAAGACTTTTTACATTACATAGCTTTGTACATAAAAAATAAAAATACTCTAAACTAGGGCCATATAAAGTGTAAATTCAACTGGAAACAGTCGATATAGTTTTACCCACTCCAACTCCAGTGACCACTGAATTACTTCTAACTCTGCCTCCACAGTCCTGTATTCAACTATATCTGTATTACATTGTAAAGAATTTCTCACATCACCTGACAGTTTACCATCACCAATTTAATCTGGACAAAAAATATATTTAAATTTACAAAATATATTTACATATTTCAATGTCTCCAAAATGAAACTGCCTCCTTTAAACACCATCAAGAAACTTTCTTGCTTTCCATCAGACACACTTTGCCTCCTTGGCTTTACTCTCTCAAATGGAAAGACTACATTGAATCTATAGCTGCATCTACTGCTAGAACGGTTGGGTCACAGTGTCAGGCCAGGAAGTTTTACTCATCAGAATCCATTTTGCACGTTTTTCACTTATTTCTTTACCTAATTTGTTTTTCTTTGTGATGTTTATTTAAAGGTAGTAGCTGGTAGCCTTTGTGTTTAACCAATGTCTTTAATATCCTGCATCTTTTTGTTTACATTTGCAATTCCATCTTCAAATAGATTTTTTGCTGGTTGGTCCACAAACAGATATTTCAACGCACATGTAAATTTTGTAAGTTACTAAAAGTATTGGAATAAAACTCCCTATAAGTCTAAGTGGGAATATTGGTATATAAATGTATGTAGTCCTACATTTCTAACTGAAACTACACAGTACTATATATAGATATTCATGAAGCTATATTAAAATATATATGGGCCTTTATTTTGTTCTCTTTTGCTATTATTGTGAATATTATGCCTGACGATGATGTTGATAATATTAGTGCTTCATTTATTCTGATGTCAAGTTTAATAAAATATCTCAAACATCCAACAAACATAATTATGTCATTTAACTCTGTAATATATAAATGATGCATAAATTTACAGTCAATTAAGTATGTATTATTTTTTATAATTAAAATCTAATATCATAATATAATAATCTCTCACACATGAAATGGCTCTTCTGGCTTCTTTCTTCTCTGTCAACTTTGATCTTCAAAAATGTAAATGCAATATCAATTATCTTCTACCTTTTTAATTGCTCTTTTATTTATGTTGCTATTTAATAGTAATTTTTTTTTGTTTTTCTCATATTCTTTCAAGCTCAATAACCCCTTGAAGCTTAGTGACTTTATCATCTTATTTGTCATGAAATGATTAAAAAACAAACTCTGAAATGATGATTCTTTATTTTTGCAGCTTTGTTGTTTTAAGATTATTGAAGAACATTTTAAAAATATACGTTATGAAAAAATGTTAATGGATAGGAAGACATAAATTATGGTTTGTCTCTGCTTTGACCAATGACATTTTCTTTGGCATCATCCTCAGAGAGTACACTTGGTGGGTGGGTAGATTTTGTTACAAAGTGAGTCATGGTTGGCTGACAGTTCAGCTTAGAGAACTAAAACCAATCATCAGGGTGGACCATCTTGCTTTCAAGGTTAAACAGAAAATGCACTTTTGTGCCAATTTTATGAAGCAAGGGCAGCTGATTCTATTCAGCCAAATGACATACTCACTGGCTGTTTGACCCAGCTGCTGACACCACAGAAGATGAATAATTCTTTAATAATGGTGACTGCAATTTTAGCATCAATTTCAAATACTTTTTCTTCCTTCTTCTTGGTAGAATTGTCAATTTTGATTCAAAGTGAAGCTGTACTTTGGAGAATGAACAACAAAGAGAAAAACAACACAAAAATTGATGGAAAGAGAAAAAAAGAATGTTTAAATATTAAAAGCTTCAAACCTGACATTATCAAACTTCGCTGTCTGACACAAAGGATTTTACAAGTACTTGATACTGTGATTCAAATGAATTTCCCTCTTTTTTTTTAAAAATATATCCACTTCAACTTCACATTACACTTTGTGAAAATCCTAAGAGATAATGAAACAGTATTTATGGAGTTATTTATGCAGATTAGTCAAGCACAAAGCTACAATATTTAGGTATCCAGTGAAGATTGAACTTGAGGTGTTAGTTTGCTAACCATTATTTGATTGATTGGTTTTGATCTGTACTTTTACTTGATTATTCACATTACTGCATAATTTTTTTATTATTGAGAGAAAGAGAGAAGCATGCCAACAAAGTGATATATTGGGTACAAATACACAAAGCCAAATATATCCCACCCAAAACCCAGTTTAGTAAGAGATTACCAGGCAAATACATCAAAGTCAAATGTATATGATATAGTAACAGGTTTTAGTAAAAGTAACACATAACCTTACAGTTAAGGCCCAGTTAAAAATAGTTTCAGATTGAGTAAGCCAGTCCATTAAGATGCTTTCCAATTGAGGTTCTCTGATTATCTAAATGTAACTCCCAAATTGCCTTGACTAACTCATTCTTCAAACTTAAGAAAACTCTCAAGACCCAGACATGATACTCTCTCATTCATGAACATAAATACACAGCATGTCATTTTTCTAAGCAACATGCCTAACTGGTTATTAAAAGCAAATTTGTGATACTGTATAGGATATTTACTTTATCCTATCTTGATTTATTAAGACAACATACATCCATGCTAATACATCCAATCAATAAAGATCAAAAACCACAAGAGATATGCCTGGTGGAGCATTAGAGCATTTACTGTTATGATTAAATCAAATTTACTCTAAGCAACTGAGACACAAGGGGTTAATGGGTATGGAAGAATTAGAAAACAGAAATATCACTAAGAAGCAAGTACAGAAGAAGAGTAATCAGATGGGCAATAGATAGTGAGGTGAACCTGTATGACTGACACCCCTCCTGTAATTTTTTTGCTTTTAATTGTTTTTACTTTTAATTTTTTTTTACTTTTTCTTCAGTGAATTCTTATCGATTAGACCCTAAACCTTCAGATTAGCAAAAAAAAATTTGGAAAAAATTCAGTATTTAAAGATTTTTAGGGGGTGATCAGTTTCTAGTAAATCGATCCCCCACATTTGAAACACTCACAAAAAAATTACAGGGTGGGTACCAGTCATACAGGTCTGCCAATAGTGATTGTCACTGCATTTAAATTTTTGGAGATTAAAGTTTTGTTGGAAAGGATGGAACTGAAAGGTAGTTTCACAAGTGAGAAATGTGAGAAAAGAAATCTTTAGCATAGAACTTAGGATTACAACTAACCAACTCTACTGTATATTAATGAAATCTTATTGCCAGTCTAGTACTGTGCTTAAATTTATAAAGTCTAGGTAGCATATTGAAGAAGCTCATCAGAACAATTAACCATATGAGTATTTATAGAAAAGGCACAGTGAAGCTATGTTACAGTAGTGGGAAAGTAACTGAAGCTGAGACACAAAATCAGGGCCAACGATATTGCAGATTATTCTTTGGTTTTTATCAAAGATCTCTAGATATACAACAGGTGTATCAGACCATATGGGGCATCAATATTCTAAGCATGAAAAAATGGTAGACTTATGAATATATAAGATAGATTCTGGAGAGAAAAAATGGCTAGCACAACACAGTGAACTAACTTTCTTAGCAACTGACCTAGCAACTGGTTCAATATAGTCTTTCCATTTCCTGTCAGCTGAGAATATTAGCTTGAGGTACAAGAAGTCACTCTCCTTGAGGTTAGCATCAGCCATGCTGATGCTAGACAGAAAGAGTTCTCTCAGATGATTAATAGAGAGGAGTTTATTTCTGAAGGCATTAAAATTAACAAGCAATCCTTTGCCTAAGTTAACAGATTGAAAATCTTTTTTAACATCAGCTGCCAGTTTGACCTTAATGAGCTAATCGAACTTACTATCAAGACAGAAGTAAATGGTTATGTCATCATTATAGATACAAGTTGAGAGCTGATGCCATTGAGAAGATCATTAATGAAAATTAAAAACAAAGTAGAACCAAGAATTGGGAAGCATCTTCATTAATACAAAAGTATCTAGAAGAGTTGTCATTCAGGATAACATTCATTTCACAATCTGACAAGGAAAACTGGATCAGTTCAAAAATTTGTCTGGAGACACTGTAAGCTTTCAATTAGGGAAGAAGACCTGTGTATGCCAAACCCCATCAAAAGCTTTCAAGAAGTCAAAAGCTTCAGGCCAGGCTTCCCCATTCTTATTTAGATCTTGATAGACTCTTTTCACAATTATTGTCAGTATATCAGCAGTAGACTCAGAGAAACAAAAACCATATTGCTTGTCTGAGAAAAGGCTATGCGATGAGAGATGAACCAATTCAGCATTGATTAGAACCTCTAGGAGTTTCTCCAAAAGAGGTAAAAAGTTAATAGGCCAATAGTTGGAATGGTTGGACAGTTCACCTGAGTTCTTAAAAACTGGAACAACTGATGACAATTTCCAACAGAGAAACAAGAGGCAGCAAAGCATTTATCATACAGTTTAGAGAGAACAGGAGCCAGTTCACTAGCACATTTCTTTTACAGGGATGCTATCAGGTTCATATACTCTGTGGGGATCCAGATTAGAGATGATAGCAGAGACCATAGAAAGGGTTATATGTATATTACTCAACAGAGACTTGATTTTAAGGAGGAAGTTAGACAAGGATATTCCTTATAAGTCAAGAGTTTAAGGAGAAATTATAGGTGAAACATTCTGCTTTATCAACAGATGTTAACACCTTAAATTGATTGAAAAGAGGAGGAATAGAAAATTTACTCTTATTTAATACACTATTACAGAGCTTCCAGTAATCACAAGAGCCAAATTTGTCAGATGCGATAGTGCCTCAACAAACAGACTTAGCTCCTTCGAAAACATATTTACATTTATTACATGCAATGTCAAATAGGCATCTGTTGTAATGAGAGCTGTCACATTAGTGTAGCTGGAAATAGTGGTTCCTGTGGACTATAGTGGCAGAACATGCTGGTGTGAACTATCAAGAAATTGAGATTTCACTTGGTATTTCCAAAAAGGAATGTAAGTATTTATGACGGCTTTGACCCTAGGGGAAATCTCTGTGGTGCAATTCTGAATATGAAGGTTAAAAATGTTGGTCTAGGGGATGTGTCAAAGAATGTCACAGAGTGAGCCCTAATCAGCATACTGACAACAGAAAGGTCTTATGAATAAGAATTTTCTGTTTAATAGATGATTGGAATGAAATAGCAATATAAGTTTCTTCTGTTGCCTTCATTGACTCTAAAAGATTTTTTTCACTGACTTGCGAAATTTGATTTCATCTTTATACTTCAAAATTGTTTTCAGTGATTTTGATGCAGTTCTACTCTATGGGTTATCTAGTTCTTTTTATTGTTTTTGGGATACTTTTTTAATTTTGTGTGTGTGTGTGTGTTTTGTGTTTGAATTTCATGTGTCTATGTGTGTGTTTTAGATTTTTCATGTTTTGTTGAGGGAAGATTTGTACTTTTTTATAAATATTTATTCCTGTATCAAGAGTGTCATAATCTGCATTTTGGTAGATGGGCATTGCTCTGAATTTACCTCCACTGCATTCATGTAAATGTTGGGAGACATACAATTTCCTGTTATTGGCTAGTTTAATGTTACTTATGTGCAGGGCTACTTTTTTATTCAAGCCTTATGTCGCTGCATGTATATTTTTGCACATTTATTATATTTTATAGTATAAATTACGTTTTTAGAGTTGCAGCTCAGGTTTGTTTTTATTCCGAATGTAGTTGTGTTTTCGAACTTGTTTCCTTCTATTAATAGTTGCATACTCCACATCTTTTTGTGACCTCCCTGTGTTATGTGTTGCTCAAATTTTGATGAGGTTAGGATGTTTTTTAAATTTTGGAGTTGGCATTTGCTTTTAATTATTTTAGTTGTCTTTAGGATTTCTTTTATCATTTTTGTTAAGTAATTCTATGTGTGTTTTGATCTTTGTAAATAATTCTGGGTTGCTTTTGTTGTGTGTGAAAACGTATGCTAGAATGTATTCTTCTCTTTCTTTTTTGATTTCGGAGAGATCTACACTTTAAAGAAAACATTCACAGCTTCTCACACTTTTTCTTCTATACCAATTTCTCTTGTTGGAACAATCATTATTTCTGTTTTTAATATATATTTGAGTTTTTTAAGATGCCTTTCTTAGTTCATTTGTGTTACTTCATGACTTCTCCCTCTTGAGAAGTTTTATTTTCTTAGATATTTTATTTCTTAATATTCACCCTTTTCCTTTTTCTGGCGAGTTCATCATGGAGTGAACTTTGTTTTTTTTCGTTTTGGGTCAACCACTACTTTTTCCATACATTTTATTTTGTTGGTATTCATACTTGTATATTCAGCAAATTCTTGAGGTATTGCTCTGTCAAAGATATCATACAATACTTGCATAGGTTCTGCCTTTCTTCAGTAAATCTTTTTTTTAACTAATTCCAATCCCTTTTGTGTTCCCATTTTTTTTCACCATATTTTTTCTTTTTTTTTTCTTTCTTTGTCTTTTTTCTTCTTTTACATTTTTCTTTGACTTGTATTTGCAAACATGTCTCAGAAAGATCCAGATTTGAAAAACTTTTACCACTGTTTAATTTTGCAAAGATTTTCTCTTGACTTGATAATGTATAGTTATATGATTCTAAACATTTATTTGTATAACTCAGTTAAAAAAATTAGCACAAACACAAATTTCATTATTTTTTTCTTTGTATATGCTGCTGGTACTGTTTGTTTTGAATTGTCAATTTTTTTTAATTACACCCATTATTTCAAGTTTGTCTAATTCTTTGTTGATTTCATTCAATGCTGCAAACAATACACTATATTTCAGTTTAAATACTGGTATTGATCATTTTTTTTTTTTAATTTGCTTTGACTTGGAACGCCAATCCAACTTATCTAACAACATCCAGAAAACATTTTTTCAATTCTTCCTTATTGTTTTTTTTAAACTGGTTACTTGTTTATATTTTTGCATATATATTTATAGGTAAATCCCATAACTCAAATAATTCCATCCAGTTAGTACCAAATAGTCTTGTAATATTTTTTAACACATAAACTTTAGCTTTTACACACTTATAAAATTAAATGTTGTAAGTTATTTCACCAATAAGAAATAATTTTTTACACATCATGTCACATGCAATTTTCAAAGTTCTTTTTAATATAGATTTTCTGTTAGTTTTCAATATTGTTATATCACTACTAGTGTCTAGTTGTATTTTTACATCCACATTAATTTTCACTTACACAAATTCTCTTTACTTTTCTGCAGTTATTTTTCTGTCTCAATACTGAGTATGAACTTTACCTTGTTTAGTTTTACAGTATAATTTTTCATTTACTATTTTTCCACACTTGTAGCACTTTAAATTCTTGATAGGACAGTCGCCTCTGAGATGTAACCTTTCACATCTGAAACATGAATTAATTTTTCTTTTTCCACATTTTTTTAGCTTGTATATATGCACATTCTTATTGCTTCAATTTCTCCCGTATTGTGTCTCAGATTAAGGATTCTATGACATTCATCTGATATTTTTTTAGGGTTAATCTTGGATTCCGTTCTAGTTTTATTAGAATTCTAGCATGTATTTCTGTGTCTTTTTTCGCTGTTAACCCTTGAATGAAAATTAATTCATTAAATATATCTGGAGTCACCTCATGTAACTTGAACCTTTCACACTTATTGTTAATGATTTCAGCATATGGGATAAAATCTTCTTTTTTTTTTCATCAGATCCATGCACTTACAATGAGTATTGAATAATAAACTTTTCTCACTAATAATTTTTGTCATAATATTTTTACCATTTCTTCAAGGCAATTTCTCTCTTGGTTTTCTTGGTAGTACAAAATTACAGTATTTTTCATGTTCTACTGGTACTAACATTCTCAATGAAAGTTTTATTTTTTTCTTGTCTTCCCAATCACTGCATTCTTTAGTGTAAATTTGCTTGTACCTTTTCTAAAATAAGCAGAAAAGGTAATTCCATCATCTCAGCTATGACATTTTCCACCACACTGGAAGTGAAAGAAATTGTAGAATTTTTCATTTTCTTCTGAATTATTTCAGTTAACTTTTGCTGTTTCTTGAGTTCTAACAACTGTTGTTGCAGCACTTGGGCTATAATGATTCTTCCATATTTAAGAATATCTGTTTTGTTTCTTGTTTACACACAGCAAAGAGAAAATTACACCAATGTGGTTCTAATTCCTCGTTGTCAAAGATTTCTTGTTATTTTTTCCTCCTCCGTATAAGTTTTGATTCCTTGTTGCTACTAACAGTTTATATTATGTCCCAACTGATTCTAATGGTATTCTAACAAACACTCTATCAGAACTCTCTCGAAACTCTGATGTGTACTCTGTGAGTTCTTTATTTGAGGCATCTTATTTACTTCACAACAATATATATGCATAAACTTTGCAAACATACATCATTAAGTTTTAAGATCGTCTAAGTTCTGATGTCATCTACCAACTAAAAAAAAAAATTCAGGCCAGAAATTAATTCTATATAAATCAGTAAGAATGCTGTTAGCTGTGGTCAAATATTTTTTAATTTGCTCTGAAGTTGTAAAGTATAACTTCATTCCAATTGCAACAGGTGCATTTGAATTTGGGTGTGTGGACAGAAGATAAAGATTTAAATTTGAAATTACTGGCAGTAGAAAAAAGGAAATGTAAAAGCAAAATTTTAAAGTGAAAAGTAAAAAAGAAAATACTTACAACAAAAAATACAAAACTAGTGAGTTTGATAGTGCCATGCAAAAGTTTACAACACATTGCAAAAAATGTTCTTTTAGGTATTTTTAAACTTTTACTGCTTGTAAAACTTATATTTAGGTATACAGTCAAACAGATTTTTTTTTTTAATTTCAATTAAGTGTCCCTAAAGAAAAACCAATATTTAGTAATTCAAAAGTTTACAACACTTTTTTTTATTTACAATATTTTTTATAAATGTGTTCAAATTTTACTAGAATGTTCTAAACTAGGATAGGTTTTTTTTTGGTTTTTTATTTTTTTCAGATTAATTTTATGATTACTTTTCAGAATGATTAAAAATATTGTGTTTTTTTCTGTCAACCATCTTTTAAACATTGATAAAATGGGGTAAAACAAAGTAATTAATCTAGATCTTTAAAAATGTATTATTGACCTTCATACAAATGGACTTGGTTATAGGAAGATGTCTAGTCAGTTAAATGTGCCATTGAGTTCAGTTGGTATGATAGATCGTTACTGGAAGACATGTCATTCCATTCATACCCAAAAATGCTCTGGTTATCCTAGTAAGGTAACAGAATGTACAGCAAGATTATTGATAAGAAAATATGGCAACAAGCACCAAGTTATGCTTAAAGAACTTCAGAGAAGACGAGAAGTAAATAGAGTAAAATAGACATTCTAAAATCACCAAATCAATCTCCTGATCTCAATTTGATTGAAAATTTATAGAGAGAGCTGAAACTGAGAATTGAAAGAAGGAACCTGCAAAACCTGCATGAACTAAAGGAATTTTTTTGTGAAGAATGGAAAAATATCAGCTAAGAAACATGCAAGAAATATTAATAGATGATTTAATAAATGAAATTGGAAAACAAATTAATGAAGTTAAAGATCAAAGTTGGGTAAGAATGATCTTAAACAGAAAATCATCTTCTTCCTCTACCAAGTTTTCAAAAACAGAAACTTTGATCTGCAATTGGACTGAAAGCAGTGATCATATATACACAGAATCCATCATGAAAATTCAGGTAGAATTAGTAAATATCAAACACTAAAAAAAATATAGTCTGATCTTGAAATATTTTGTACTTCTTTAGTTTTTGTCCTCTTACTGACTTGTACAACACGGTTTGTGGGAGGGGTGTAGATTTTCATTAAAAAAATCTAGCTAATTATCGAAGTTAAAGGAATAAGGACCATTTTTGTTTGAAATTAAGTTTTGGTTTTTATGAGTTACAATTAACTGTGCTCCCAAAAATATATTTATTTTGTCACTTACTGCTTGAAATAGCTACATATTTTTCATTGGCACCAATGGTCTGTAATTGTGTCCAAGTAACTGTGTGGATTTTGAATGCTGATTTTTCAAGACACTCACATCTCTATTGCGGGATCATTTCAGCAGATTATTCTTTCTACATAAACTTGATTTTTTTTTTTTTCATCATAAAATAAACTTTTTTTTTCTTTCCACCAAAAAAGAAAAAAAAAACTGTTGCCTCCTATAACTGAAAAAAAAAAGAAAAAAAAACCCAAAAAAGCCTGGGCAATCAGATATGCATTTCTGCTTTTCTATTTTTCCAGTTTAATTAAATGCTTTACTAAATCTTTGCAGTAAAAATTTACCCAGAAAGCTAATTTATCAATGCCCAAATTAAATAGATGTTTTTTATGGCCTTGTTAAGGTTGTGAAACCCTTGATAAGAGGATGTTGCCTTCTCTAAATACCTGCTGTTGTTCAACTTCATATTCTATTCATGTGTGGAACCCTGTTAAAAATTGTAGAAAAAAAAATTCAGTAATAGATTTAAGTAGTGTTGCTAATATTTCAATCCAGTGCAAAAGTAGGATCACACAGACATCACCTCAATCCTATGCAAAAATAGGCTCCCACTTCAAATTCCAACATTAGCATTTAACCAATCAGTGACATTGTCTCAAATGCTATTCAAGCTTTCAAAAAGCAAACACCCATTCTTGTCATTTGCTACAAAATTTGGAAGATCACGGCCAGATAAGTATTAACAATTTTTTATCTCCTAAAAATCAAAATTGTCTATGGCTATATCGTGTTAAATATACCGGTTCCTGTCCGATCACCGAAGTTAAGCAACATCGAGCCTGGTCAGTACTTAATGGGTAACTATTTGGGAATGCCAGGTGCTGTAAATATAAGGACCAAGAATGGTCCAGCAGTCCTCCTGGTTTGGGGGTTGGGTGCAGGGCTAACAACCCTGCTCCGGGTAATTCCATCTCAGATCATCCAGAAAAAAACATCTTTGACACCCTTACGTCTCAGATTTTTTTCAAATTTTCACCATATGTTGGTATCATAGAAACTAGAAAATCCTGAAAATTTGAGCGTCTAACTCTAAGCGGTTCCGGAAATATCGCACTTTTAGTATTTTATGAAAATCGTGTTTTGTTGCAAATTTCCGCCATTTTGAATTTACATTTTTGGGCATAAGTCCATTTCTAGACAAGGTTCAGTCTTGAAAATTTGCACTAAAATGGTTTTCCACATGAGGAATCCAAATATCATATCTAAAACCTCTGAAAATGAACTGTTTTTGAGTTATTGAACTTTTAAGCCGAGGTTTGGGTATTGGTCTCGCGCGTCCCAAAAAAACATGTGGCACTATGGGAAATTGAATTTTTTTTGTTTCTACACATTCTTGATAGTCTGAACTTGAATTCCTCCAAAAATGGTGTTTGGTTCTTTTCTCGTTAGCTCACAATTGAACCTCAAAGATGGGCCAATCACAGTGGACATTCCCAAATTAACTGCATCATGTGGTGTGGATACAATGTATTTGCAGCATTTATGAACCCATAAAAATTGTCATGTGATTAACCCATTTTTTAGGTTTAATTGTGAACTTGGGAAGAAAGAACAGAAGCCCATTTTTCTGGTAATCAATGCAGGGGATATGGATACTAAGAAACAGTACCTATGCCGGGTGCGTATGTGGTATGATAGTACATTAAAGTCAAAAACTATCAAGACAACACAACATCTTATGAGTGTAAGGCAACATATGCTGTCACAGTTTTATCATAATCCTCGTCAGAAATAGTAAAGCTCCTTCCACTTGAGTTTGTTGTAGGTACATGGATGCTACAAATGATGTTTTTGAAAGGAACAGGACACTGGTCAGCATTGGAAGGCCAGTTGAATATTTTACGTGGACCATGGGGGTGCATGAACTGAACATCAACATCACCTTCATTGAGGTTTACTTTCTGCACCAATCCGACCCACCAGAATGAGTTGTACACACATGTTATATATGTTGAAGGAGCAATATCTCCAATGTCAACATGAGTGAGGATTTTAAAGTCGTGAATATCAACAAAGGATTCATCCTCACTACAGAGTTTGTGTCCAATCTTGCATCCTGATTGTGGAACAAAGTGATGGCTACTTCTCGTCCCGGGTACTGTTTTCCCATCCACAAACCTCTTCTTCATTCTATTCCTCACCTCAACCATGTCTTCCTTGTCAATTCCAAAGAACACAATGGACTTCATTTCTGCTTGGCACACTTCCAGTAATGCTTTGTAAGTTAGAATCTGGTTGTTCAATGGTCTCTGCAAGCTTCGCTTTGCTGCATGCCGTTTAACAGCACCACCAATCCCATCACAAGGGGATTTTCCATGGCTGGTTGCAAAAAATATCCACTCAGCATCGATACCATAATCATCTTTGTGAAAGCACAGATTAAGAAAGTTTTTAAAATTCTTATATTGGGCACCACAACCATCTGAAGCATAGTAGATTTTGTTGATACCTGTGAGATGTTGTTTGATGAAATCTGTCATCATGGTCTGTATTTTGTGAACAAAGCAAGTGTCATGTGTATTGTCATCAGAGATAAAACATAGCGAATGATGTTGTAGAAATCCATCTTTGTCTTTGTAGTATATTACAAGGGGGTGAAGAGTGCAGTACTCTTTGCTCCAGTGAAAACTTTGTATCTCATTCTGAATGAGAAACTGATAGTTTTCAGCGAAATCACCCAACACCATGACCTCATTTTTTCCCAAATTTTCTTTTTTTGCCTTCACATAACGTGCTTGGGCTTTGGCAAGGTACGAGTGTCTTGTCATTTCATTAATCTTCTCCACCAGAAGCAATTTGTACTCCCCATATGTTGTTGTAAGTGTCATCAGGGCAGCTCGATCAGTTGTCTGCCATTGGCAGTAGTGGAATTCAGATTCCATATCCAGGTGTGATAGTTCATCCTCCAGCCTTCCACTGGACATCATTTTTCTCAAAATCAGAATCAGATGTATCGAGTATATCTCCTTTGACATTGTAGGCTTCTGCCAGGGAGGATTTGTATGTCTTTTTCACTTTCTTGAGTTTCTGTTTAGCACTGCTCACACGACTATGTTGGGCTAAACTATGAAGGTTTACTGGAGAGACACCAACTATTTCTAGACCAGTGTTGAGCCGTTTTTTTTGGTGTTTCATACATTTCAAATGGTTCATCAGCTGGAGCATCTTCATCAATATCATTTTGAAACTGAACTACCGCATCATCTGAGGAACTTTCATTGATGAGATCTTGGTAGAATTTGTCACATTGTCGACAAAGCATGAACCCTGGCATAACTGTGTAGCCTTTGGTTTCTAAATGTTGTGCCATTTCAAGAGTGATTTGTGTGTTTTCAAGATGCCACAGCACTTAATTTTATGGCGTTCAAATGCATTGCCAAATACCTGTTCATGATGGAGACAGATGGTTGTTACATTTTCCTGCTCACATAAACCAGCTCGCCATAGATAGGTCGTTCGGGTTTCATAATCTAATTTGACCATATTTCTCAAGCCAGCGAACCTGGTATAGTGGAGCTCATGGCATGGTGAGTTCAAAAGTTCACCAAAGCTGCATTGTCCTGCTTTTTCTGCCATTGTATTTCCGATTTGTAAAAAACAGATGAGATAGAATCAAATTTTCATTTTCTCTTGCCTCGTTTTCCAGAAATAATCATAGGACTTGTCAAATGAAATGCCTTTTGAAGAGGAAGATGAAAAAGTTTAGGGGACAAACCAGGTCTTCCTGCGTGTTGTTGTTAGAACAATTCAGTAGTTTGTACCAGTTATCTGCCAAGTCTGAGGCATGAACATTACCCCAATATTTCACATAGAAAATTAACTTTCACAGTAAAAATTTAAAAAAGCACTTTTCATCTACTGTTTTTCCAAACCTTATGATTTTTTTAAATAAAACAAGCAGCAAGTCAAATTATTTAAACAATAAAAGGTTCAATAGAACAATATACTTTTTCTTGGAATTCTTCAAAGAAATATCTCTAAAATGAAAGTAATGTGACTGGAGTAATCCATTTCACTTCTTTTGAAGTTTTCTTCTTCAGCTTTTTATAAAAATTTGTTGAATTTTTTCAGATGCTTTTTAAACAGGAGGCTTCATTAAAAAAAAAATTAAAAAATAAAATATTGTTCTATTTTCTATTCCAAACCTTTGTGTAAATAAATTGACATTGTTGTTTATTAAAAAAAAGAAAAGGATTTTTGGCAATGAAAAATAAACATTGTTTTTAAAAGTTTCAAAGAAAAAAGTCAGCTTCAAGGTTTTACAAACTAAGTTAGAATTTCTAAAAATAGCACAAATGAGATTTGTATTAAGAATGCCCAATGGGTAGTTATTAAATAAACATTATTATTATTTTTTGTTTTTATTAATTACCATTTATTTAATTAAAAAAAGAATATAATTTTATTACATATAAAATCATTTAAACTGTTTTTTTAATTTCTAGGCTATTATTGATAAAAATATTTAAATGAATTTTTAAATATTATTATATACTTCTTAAACTAAATTCATTTTTTTACAAAACATTCTACAATACGAGAAAAATGTGAATTAAGTTTTATCTTGAAAAAGAATGGGAGTCAAAATTTCAAAATCTGTTGGGAACAAATATAATTATCTACCATTCAAAAATTAAATTTAACTTGGATGAAAACATGACAGCTGAACCAAAATTCCAAGTCTTTGTACAAAATCTCAATGTTTCTATAATAATAATAATAATAACGAATGTAATGAACATACTGCATGACTATTGCTAGGTTGATTTGTAACCCTATTTTCAGATGGCTGGTATCAATTTTAAGTGATTTTCAAAATGAGAAAAGATTTCTCTAAAATTGGAGAATACAATTATTTTTGTCAAGAAAAGTAACCAAAGTGTTAACAAGTGAAAAACCCAGGTGTGAAGTTTACTGAGTACAGAATTATTTTTAAGCGAATTGATGAAAGTGATTTGAGACAAAGTATCTGTCAATAGGTTTTGACAATGGGTGACTCTGGGTCAAAATGAAGCCTTGACAATTTCCTGTGTACTGGGTTAGCAGGACAGTTGATAAGAGCAGCCAGATAAATCGAGGGAGTGTGTTTACTATTGGAAGTTGAAATGGTTAAATGTAATTGTTTTCATTTTGAGCTGGTAATAGTTATACAAGGAGAAAATAAAAACCTTACACGTCTCTTTCCCACATCAGTTGGGATGCTGTTTAACAAAATCAGAATGCAAGACGAGAATTAGTGAGTCAGCTCCTGTGTCTTGAGGGAAGAGGTTGGAAAGATATTTAAAATACGGTTGGCCTGAAAACTTGCCTACTGCTAAAAATAAGAGGAAGACGATCAGAGAGAGAGAGAGAGAGATATTGCCAAATTCAACCAACTGAACATCTTGTAGAAATAATACAACATGAATATTCTACTGAAATACCAGCCAATTGATATTTCTTTTCTGTCACTTATTTTGACAGTGCCATTGTGGGTATAAATCCAGTTTTAATCAAATACCAATCCCTCACAGGTCTGTAACCATCCTCACCAAGTAATAAGTGGTCCTGTTTTGGTTAATCCGAGATCAACAACACAATATGAGCGGCATCAGCCAAAGGTCAGGGAGGTTGACTAGATGCATCCAGAGGTTGTTTTATAGATTTGGTTACATCTTTTCTATTTCCTATCTCATACAAAAATACCCTTGACACATGTTGATCTGAATAAGATAGCAGTTTCCTTTCTCTCGTTAATTTTATGACCATGTAATTCTCAACTTAGATGCTATCTGATGTGACATACTTCAATCTAAAGAGTCACCAACAATATGCGCACTAATGCCCTTGGGAAATGCATGAAATGTATCTCTTCTCTCCACTAGCTATGGATCAACTACCAGAACAGACTGAGCTGTCTAACCTTGGGTGGCAGCCAGGCTAGAAAGTAACAGGCACTTTTTTTACCATGGCAATTTGCAACTAACAATAACAAGGAAACTGTAGAAAACAATGATTGCCTTCATACTGGCATTTAAAAAAAAGGAAAAAAAAAAAAAGAAAGCAGCAAATGTATTTATTAAATGCAAAATAATGTTTGTTAACATTTCATATTCCCAGATATATGATGAGCTAGTCACCTTTGTTATGAAACTGTTTAGGCACAGGACAGTTGCATACCAAGTGTCTTCCAATGTTCACCATTATGAAGGTCACAACTGGGCCATGTATCAATGAAAGAAGTTCATCTGGTCCAATGAACTTGCTTTCTCATAAATCATTAGGGTAGCAGAAGCAATGACACTTGGATGCACTGTTAAAAAATCAAAAGTTAACAGAGACAGTAACAGTTTGGGCCAAATTCTCCTGAATTCTGTTATTATTCAAGCAAAATGGGATTTTGTCACTATTTACAATATTTGGACTATTGTCATCTTGGTTGCTATTTGTATGACATTCCAGCTGTTGTACGCTCTAGCCTTCTTCAGGTGCTAGGAATTTCATACCAAACCCTTTATTAGAATCACTTGGAGAAATCATTCTAATTCCTTGTGTGAAGCCTCTTTTGGTAGTCATAAGTTATAGTGGATATAGACAGCTCCAGTGACTTGATCCAAAGAGTTGTGAGTTTAATACCAGGCTACAACAGTGGTGAACAAGTAACTTAGAGAGTCGGGTTAGAGGGAGATAACTCATGACTACCAAAAACAGCTTTGCAGAAGGAACGAGAATGATATACCCAGTGATCATAATAAAGGTTCCAGTTCAAAATTCCTAGCAAGTGATGAAGGCTGGAGCATAAAATGGCTGAAACAATATCCCAAATAATGTAAATAATGTAAATACTACCTCATTTCAGAAATAGACAAATACTGAATGATAGGTACGGACCCACTACACAAAACATATGGAAACAAGTAGAAAAGTCCTACCTGAAGCTGGCACGAATATCAAACCACCTGACATTCCTACACTGATGCTGGGAACGACTCATCCCTGCAGGCTTGGCACTAAGACTTGCTGTCAATTCAAGGAGAGCCTGACTGGTCACAGAAAAAGCGAGACACACTCTGGTCCGAGAACATATTCAGTACAACTGATGGATGAAACAAAGATTATATTCCGATATCTCCCAGTGTCTCAAGGCATTCCTTAGCAGGATCACTGATGAAGACCGGAAAAGGATCCGGCACAAATTGGACAAATCCTTCAAGCAAGAATTTGATGTAGTCAATGTCTGCCAAGTACAGAAACTAAATAGATAAAAAGATTTGAAGGGGGATACACGAGATCTATCACCCCCCTGTGAAAGCAGTTGTCAATATCAGCTGAGTGCCTCTGAAGAGTCAGTGCTGAACAAGGGGCTCAACTTTGCAACAGCCATTAGGCAGATATCATTATTAGAAATCACTGCCTGTTGAACATTCCTCAGGCTCAGATGAGCTTAGATGGAAAGTGAGATAAACATTGGAGAAAGCTATACCACCCAAACCAAACATCACGAAAGAGGAGGGGCTGGCAATCAGGACCCTACAGAGGAATGAGAACATCATCATACTACCAGCTGATAAAGGCAATGCAACTGTAGTGATGGACATAACTGAATACACAAAGAAGCTGGAAGACCTCATTAGAAGTGGTAGCTATAGCAAGGTAAAGATGGAACAACAGCTGTCGCAGATCCTAATCAAGAACAAGGATCACTTCTAGCCTAGGACATACAGACAGTTGTCTCAATGTTACAGCAAGTAATCTAACATGTATGGTCTATCTAAGGTTAATAAAGATGGTATTTAGCTGAGGCCAATTGTTAGCAGCCTAGGCTTGGTGTGCCACCCTCTGAGTCACTTCCTATTATGTAAAAATATAATTGACCCACTGATAGAAAAGTCACCATCATATGTTCAAAACTGCCCACTTTGTGGAACTTATCAAAGATGCGCCCATCCAATGCAACCAGATGGTGAGCCTGGATGTGATGAGTGTTCACCAAGGTACCCACAGTAGAGGAACTATCACTAGTCAAGGACAGAGTGGCCTCGGACTCATCCTAGGAGAATGTACCCGTATTCCATTAGATAACCTGATGGAGATGATTACTTTCTGCATACAAACAACACACTTCGTACTGAGATCAGACATATCAGCAGGATGAGTGCTTAGCAATGGGCTCACCATTATCACCATCACTGGCTAACATATAAATGGAATACTTTGAGGAGATGGCATTAAAATCCACAGCTCTAGGGCTGAGATACATTGATAACACCTTCAGAAGGATGTCCAGATGCTACTGGACTATGTGAACTCAATAAGATCATCAATACAGTTCACTATAAAAAAAGAGAGTGACAACAAACTGGCATTCCTGGATGTGCTAATAACTTGAATAGATATGGGGTTCAAACATCTGTATACCACAAACCAACATTCACTGGACAATGCTTCAACTTCCACCACCCATACAATGTAAAGAAAGGGATCATTCACTGCCTGCAACATCAAGCAAAAGTCATAAGCAGCAACCCAGAGACAAACAGGAAATGGTCAGTATAAGCAGTACCCTACAATGAAATAATTATCCAGGATACATGACTACAACTCCAACAAACATGGAAGAGAGGGCGCATGAGAATAACAACTCTAATAAAACAGCCTTGGTCTGTTTACCTTATGTAAAGGGGTTATCAGAGAAAATACAAAAGGATCTGTGGTTTATATAACATCAAGATGATCTTCAAAAGTGGTTCTACACATACCTCTCCCGAGTAAGACACCCAACAGAGGAGGACATGACTAAGGACTGTGTGTATGCCATTCCATGTAGCTGCGGAAAGAAATATAAAGGAGAAACAGGCTGCCCTTAAGGTAAGGCTACAAGAATATTGCAAGGCCATAACATGAGGAGAAATAGAAAATTCAGGATTAGCTGACTACATATGGAGGGTGAAAGAGGATCACTGCCCTGTATGGGATGAAGTTGAAATAATAGATAGAGAATGCCATTAGAAACTACGTAAACTTAAGGGATCAGCACATATGTTAAGCTACAAAAATCTGAGTCAACCAAGCAGAGATATGAATGCAATATGGGAACCAGTAATACAGATTTCCAGAGAAAATCATTAGTGTCAAAAATTGCAATATGAGCTCTGGTAAAAAATATACAAGCAAAAACTATTAACATCAAAAATATCAATAAAAATGGTTACTGAACATTAGGTTTATAAGTCCCAGAAATTCAGTTGTTGTTGTCCTTAAGGACACATGGCCCAGTGGATATAAATGTTGGTTAGTTCTAGTGACTTGACCCAAAGAGTTGCGAGTTCAATACCAGGCTACATGTAACTTAGAGATTCGGGTTACAGGGAGATAACTCATGACTAACAAAAGAGGTTTTGCACAAGGAATGAGAATGATATTCTATATATAAAGATTCGGTTTGAAATTCCTAGCATCTGAAGAAAGATGGCGTGTACAACGGCCAAAACATCATACAAATGGCAACCAAGATGAGGACAATAGTCCGTGTAGTGTAAATATTAACTCTGAGGGATTTTGTCATAGACTATCATACCTCAACATCAAGTGAAGAACAGATACACTCCTTCATAGTAACAGTTTTTTTATAATGGTAGTAGTATCTTTCACTCCTCTCCCAGTCACATTGCACAAGTTGTAAAGGGATTATTAAAAATAATCCTACCACATAATTTACAGTAATTAAATGATCTGTTATTAAAATCCTGGCCCAAAACAGGCAAACTGTCAGCTGATAAATTCCGTACTATTACTACTGCGACAATTACACTTTGTTTATATATCTCGCTCAGGTGTTTATGAAAGATAAGCTATGCAATCTGGTTTGTTTTCCAGAAGGAATTTAATATTCAATAATTTAAGTATGCAAAAATTTTAGTATTCTGTATTATTTACATCCCTCCCAGTCAAATTACACTAAAGACTATTTATATTAAATTTTTATAAAAAAAAAAAAAAATTATATATATATATATAAAATGAACACAAAAGTTTTATTTGGCAATAAATATATTTCCCAATTTTTAATTTTGATTTTTCATCATCATTTATCCATCACACCCAGATGGTGCATAGGGTAGCAAGTTTTTTTTGGGTTGATGTTTCTGTAACAAACTGTTTTTTACGGAGGGGTCATTCCATGTCAAATCATCCAGACCTCGACACCCTTACATCTCAGATTTTTTTCAAATTTTCACCATATGTTGGTATCATAGAAACTAGAAAATCCTGAAAATTTGAGCGTCTAACTCTAAGCGGTTCCGGAAATATCGCACTTTTAGTATTTTATGAAAATCATGTTTTGTTGCAAATTTCCGCCATTTTGAATTTACATTTTTGGGCATAAATCCATTTCTAGACAAGGTTCAGTCTTGAAAATTTGCACTAAAATGGTTTTCCACATTAGGAATCCAAAAATCATATCTAAAACCTCTGAAAATGAACTGTTTTTGAGTTATTGAACTTTTAAGCCGAGGTTTGGGTATTGGTCTCGCGCGTCCCAAAAAAACATGTGGCACTATGGGAAATTGAATTTTTTTTGTTTCTACACATTCTTGATAGTCTGAACTTGAATTCCTCCAAAAATGGTGTTTGGTTCTTTTCTCGTTAGCTCACAATTGAACCTCAAAAATGGGCAGTTTCAGGGGCCTCACTTCAGACAGAGCTGTGTACAAGGAGTCACTTGACTTCATCACAAACAGGAAAACTTGAATTTTATTTTGACTTGCTGTTTCTTTAAGAAGTGGTATTACTGCTTTCTGATGTTTCTCTAAGTTGGATGAAACTATTTTGTTTGATGCAAGGGTGCAAGTAGCAGGTAAAGCCATGTAACCGGATAAGGACGAAAGGAATAAAGAAGAATTAATCTTTAATTATATTTAAATTTATCTCTGAAATTATTTGCAATATAGAATTCAATATGTTTCCATTCTGTATGAACAACTTCTATATTGCATCCTGTAACCACCAGAAGTTTTCTAAGCCATTCACAAATAATGTCTATTTCATAATTTACAAAATGGATCAGTTCTCTTTTACATTCTGACTGTCATGATTGTACATGAATACCTTAATGAAGCTTTTCACTGCATCTTCAGTATTTAGTTATATTTGTTCCCAACAGATTTTGAAATTTTGACTCCCATTCTTTTTCAAGATAAAACTTAATTCACATTTTTCTCGTATTGTAGAATGTTTTGTAAAAAAATGAATTTAGTTTAAGAAGTATATAATAATATTTAAAAATTCACTTAAATATTTTTATCAATAATAGCCTAGAAATTAAAAAAACAGTTTAAATGATTTTATATGTAATAAAATTATATTCTTTTTTTAATTAAATAAATGGTAATTAATAAAAACAAAAAATAATAATAATGTTTATTTAATAACTACCCATTGGGCATTCCCCAAGAAACTCTCGACCTGGTACTGAGTTTCTATGAGGACGATGAATACAGTCGCCAGATGCCAGGTAAGAAGGACTACGTAAGTGTTAGACAGAATGAGCACAAACAAAAGCGACTGGTTCTTTGCAACCTGTCAGAAATGTTTGCTGCATTCAAAGAAAAATATCCAAATGTGAAAATTGGTTTCTCCAAGTTCTGCTCTCTCGGGCCAAAGTGGTGTGTCCCTGCTGGCTCATCAGGGACTCATTCAGTTTGTGTGTGCAGCACTCATCAAAATGCAGTGTTGCTTGTGGATGCAATTGACTGGAAATGCACATACAAAGACTTGATTCAGAAACTGGTTTGTAACACAGATAACCAGGTCTGTATGATGCATCGTTATGAATCATGTCCTGGGAGTGAAGCCCTCAAACAGTTCCTGGAGGATGAACTATCACACCTGGATATGGAATCTGAATTCCACTACTGCCAATGGCAGACAACTGATCGAGCTGCCCTGATGACACTTACAACAACATATGGGGAGTACAAATTGCTTCTGGTGGAGAAGATTAATGAAATGACAAGACACTCGTACCTTGCCAAAGCCCAAGCACGTTATGTGAAGGCAAAAAAAGAAAATTTGGGAAAAAATGAGGTCATGGTGTTGGGTGATTTCGCTGAAAACTATCAGTTTCTCATTCAGAATGAGATACAAAGTTTTCACTGGAGCAAAGAGTACTGCACTCTTCACCCCCTTGTAATATACTACAAAGACAAAGATGGATTTCTACAACATCATTCGCTATGTTTTATCTCTGATGACAATACACATGACACTTGCTTTGTTCACAAAATACAGACCATGATGACAGATTTCATCAAACAACATCTCACAGGTATCAACAAAATCTACTATGCTTCAGATGGTTGTGGTGCCCAATATAAGAATTTTAAAAACTTTCTTAATCTGTGCTTTCACAAAGATGATTATGGTATCGATGCTGAGTGGATATTTTTTGCAACCAGCCATGGAAAATCCCCTTGTGATGGGATTGGTGGTGCTGTTAAACGGCATGCAGCAAAGCGAAGCTTGCAGAGACCATTGAACAACCAGATTCTAACTTACAAAGCATTACTGGAAGTGTGCCAAGCAGAAATGAAGTCCATTGTGTTCTTTGGAATTGACAAGGAAGACATGGTTGAGGTGAGGAATAGAATGAAGAAGAGGTTTGTGGATGGGAAAACAGTACCCGGGACGAGAAGTAGCCATCACTTTGTTCCACAATCAGGATGCAAGATTGGACACAAACTCTGTAGTGAGGATGAATCCTTTGTTGATATTCACGACTTTAAAATCCTCACTCATGTTGACATTGGAGATATTGCTCCTTCAACATATATAACATGTGTGTACAACTCATTCTGGTGGGTCGGATTGGTGCAGAAAGTAAACCTCAATGAAGGTGATGTTGATGTTCAGTTCATGCACCCCCATGGTCCACGTAAAATATTCAACTGGCCTTCCAATGCTGACCAGTGTCCTGTTCCTTTCAAAAACATCATTTGTAGCATCCATGTACCTACAACAAACTCAAGTGGAAGGAGCTTTACTATTTCTGACGAGGATTATGATAAAACTGTGACAGCATATGTTGCCTTACACTCATAAGATGTTGTGTTGTCTTGATAGTTTTTGACTTTAATGTACTATCATACCACATACGCACCCGGCATAGGTACTGTTTCTTAGTATCCATATCCCCTGCATTGATTACCAGAAAAATGGGCTTCTGTTCTTTCTTCCCAAGTTCACAATTAAACCTAAAAAATGGGTTAATCACATGACAATTTTTATGGGTTCATAAATGCTGCAAATACATTGTATCCACACCACATGATGCAGTTAATTTGGGAATGTCCACTGTGATTGGCCCATCTTTGAGGTTCAATTGTGAGCTAACGAGAAAAGAACCAAACACCATTTTTGGAGGAATTCAAGTTCAGACTATCAAGAATGTGTAGAAACAAAAAAAATTCAATTTCCCATAGTGCCACATGTTTTTTTGGGACGCGCGAGACCAATACCCAAACCTCGGCTTAAAAGTTCAATAACTCAAAAACAGTTCATTTTCAGAGGTTTTAGATATGATATTTGGATTCCTCATGTGGAAAACCATTTTAGTGCAAATTTTCAAGACTGAACCTTGTCTAGAAATGGACTTATGCCCAAAAATGTAAATTCAAAATGGCGGAAATTTGCAACAAAACACGATTTTCATAAAATACTAAAAGTGCGATATTTCCGGAACCGCTTAGAGTTAGACGCTCAAATTTTCAGGATTTTCTAGTTTCTATGATACCAACATATGGTGAAAATTTGAAAAAAATCTGAGACGTAAGGGTGTCAAAGATGTTTTTTTCTGGATGATTTGAGATGGAATTACCCATAACTAAATACTGAAGATGCAGTGAAAAGCTTCATTAAGGTATTCATGTACAATCATGACAGTCAGAATGTAAAAGAGAACTGATCCATTTTGTAAATTATGAAATAGACATTATTTGTGAATGGCTTAGAAAACTTCTGGTGGTTACAGGATGCAATATAGAAGTTGTTCATACAGAATGGAAACATATTGAATTCTATATTGCAAATAATTTCAGAGATAAATTTAAATATAATTAAAGATTAATTCTTCTTTATTCCTTTCGTCCTTATCCGGTTACATGGCTTTACCTGCTACTTGCACCCTTGCATCAAACAAAATAGTTTCATCCAACTTAGAGAAACATCAGAAAGCAGTAACACCACTTCTTAAAGGAACAGCAAGTCAAAATAAAATTCAAGTTTTCCTGTTTGTGATGAAGTCAAGTGACTCCTTGTACACAGCTCTGTCTGAAGTGAGGCCCCTGAAACTGCCCATCTTTGAGGTTCAATTGTGAGCTAACGAGAAAAGAACCAAACACCATTTTTGGAGGAATTCAAGTTCAGACTATCAAGAATGTGTAGAAACAAAAAAAATTCAATTTCCCATAGTGCCACATGTTTTTTTGGGACGCGCGAGACCAATACCCAAACCTCGGCTTAAAAGTTCAATAACTCAAAAACAGTTCATTTTCAGAGGTTTTAGATATGATTTTTGGATTCCTCATGTGGAAAACCATTTTAGTGCAAATTTTCAAGATTGAACCTTGTCTAGAAATGGATTTATGCCCAAAAATGTAAATTCAAAATGGCGGAAATTTGCAACAAAACACGATTTTCATAAAATACTAAAAGTGCGATATTTCCGGAACCGCTTAGAGTTAGACGCTCAAATTTTCAGGATTTTCTAGTTTCTATGATACCAACATATGGTGAAAATTTGAAAAAAATCTGAGACGTAAGGGTGTCGAGGTCTGGATGATTTGACATGGAATGACCCAACATGCAGTTTGCCTAGACTAAAATTTTGTTTGAACCTTTTGCATCCCACCATCAAAATTTTCTGTTATAGTATAGGGAACCATTTAGAACATGAGTAATTCAGAGCTTTTATAATATATGGAAAATATCAGTCCAGAAAAATTAATTTCCATCCTGTGGAGGGAATTTTTCCAATTGTCACTGATGATTACTTGGATAAAAACAAGGCCTCTTTTTCATAGAGAATGGCAGGTACAAAAAGTTGTTAAGTAATTTCTTAAGTTTAATTCTGTCTTTTGGTATGAATCCTGCTGAACATGCTTGAAAAGTCAAAGAAAATATTTACATGAATAAAAACTTTAATATGAGATTTGATTTTAGTCAAATGCAGTGAAATTGCAGATCCATCATAACAAATTTAATAAATTCTCTTGTTTTAAAATATGTTAATTACAAAGTTTCGATTTACTAATACTAAAATAATCTCATTGTTTAAAGTGATGAATAAAAGTTCATTTATTTTTGTAATGCTTTTGATTTTTGGTGTCCTTTCTTTCTGAAATTACATTTGTTTAACAAAAACTCTCCCTGAAATCACCAAGTGTAATTGATAATGAAAGGCTGAAAGACATCCTCAAAAGATCCATTCCATTTTTTCTCTCTTGTACCGTCCGAGTCTACATTTTGATTTTGGAAGCAATATTTGAATAAGAATTTAAAATCTAGCAGTTTCTAAAAATGAAAATATAATGAATACTGATGGAATTATTGATCCTGCTGATCAATTTTATTCATATTCCTCCTTTTTTTGTAAAGTTGAACAGAAAGATTTATTTTTTTTTTATTTCTTTTCTTCAACTTTGTCTTTCTTGCTTTAGTTCAAATTAGCTGCACACATTTTACATTTAGAAGTAAAAAAAAAAACAAACATCTGCCATGGTAAATTATTGCATCACAGAAAATTAAGTATACATATATTGAGAGTGTCTATCTCTCTCTCTCTCTCTCTCATATATATATATATATATATAAAGATGTGTGTTATTGTAGACAAATTTTTTATTGTGTGCTTTGACTGTGTGTCTACCAGTGTTTGGGTTTACCAAAGGCAAATACTGAATAGAAGACAATAAAAATTAGTTTTGCCAAAATAGATGTGGAGGGGCGGAATGTTGGAACACAAAGTCTAAATATGACATCACTTCAACAAGCAGCAATTTTTATCTTTAAGGCAAATGAATACAAATTTTATAGTTTATGTGCATATATATTTCGAAACAGCTTTACCCCCTAAAATGTAAAATGTTAAGTAAAAGATAATTTTCACATGAATTATGGCCCAAATATTTGACATTTTTTTCAACTTCTCATTTTCTTCAATATCAGCATAAAGAATGAAAGAAACTCCAAAGCCCACATACCAAATTTTAAGCTGTGAATACTTCGCCATTTGAACCTGTATTTTGGTTGTTATACCCTCAACATCTCTTCTTTGGGTGTCGCTCATTATACTTGGTAATCTTCTTGAAATTTTGAACCAAACCCTTTATTCAATTCACAGAGATAGATTGTTCTTGGTCCACTTTCCATGTTTAAGAAGTATTTCATGTCAGTTAATATTCAAGTCTTATTCAATTTTATGTTGCGTGTCCATTTCTTTTACTAAACTAGAGTATATTATTTTTCAGCACTATCTGACCAAGAGATTGAACTGTCATTAAACCAAACATTTTAACCAATGCTTTAATTCACTAGGCCATGTGCCTATTACGACAAGAATTTTAAGAGATATATTTTTAATTTAACTCCTATCTATTAAATTTGCAAATATTTACAAAAGTACCCATGCATTTTTGCTTTCTGGAGTTACTGCCATCCTAAACATATAAAAATGGCCTGACAAACACTTTGTTTTGAAAAATCATTCTACAATGTGTTGGTAAAAATGTTTATTATGAATGAACAATAATTTGTTTAAAACAAAACACCTCTTATTGCCAAGAAAATTTAGATACTCATAATTTTCTATAAGCAAGCACTTTTATTTCAATCCAACTCTCGATTCCACCCGCTCCCAATCTTTTTTATTCTCTAGAAAAGCTGCTTTTGAATCTTTTTTTCTTCTTTTTTCATTAAGTTTTTATTATTTTTTCTATTTTTACTGAAATAGAAAAAGACATCCTTTCTTTAATAATATAATTAGCATTGTATATAGATTCAATTTAAAAAAAATTCTGCTATAAATATTACTTCAATTTAAATATTAATGCTTCAAGTAATATTCCAAAATATTTCCCGACTTTTTCTCCAGGAAAGGCTACATACTTAAACGAATTTTGTTTGCTTTTTGGTTTAGTAGTTAAGCAAGAAACAGAAATATATTTGGTGCATATCACTGGTTTAAATCTTCCTTCTCCCTTAGTTACGCCCATACAATCAATGAATGGTTATCTGGTGCCACAAACTCAAACCTGATTTCTTACTTTGTCTGCTAGCAACACACAAGTTTTTGTGTCTTATTAATTCCTTAAATAATTTGCAAAAGAAAATATTTTTTATTCTGAAATTTGACCCACATATGAAGGGATTAATTCTAAATTTAGATAAAGATTCAGTATTTAGTACTAAAATCATTTTCATCTTTTTCTTCCAATGTTACTCAGGCTTTTCTCAGTTGTACAACATAAAATGTCTTGTTTGCTAAATTCTCTTTAATATTCTGTGATTCATTTTACTGTTGACATTTCTCAATATGCTCTGTAGAAATGACAACAATTGTTCAATTTTATTCCTAAATTCTGTAAACATTGCTTATCTCCTCATAATAGATTTAAATATTTAACTAAAAACTAAATCATCAGTTGCTTCATTAGGCAAGTCAAAATTTGTGCCTTGTTTTACATAAAGCAAAAGAAAAAGTTCTCTTAAATTGATAAGTTTTATTTTTTATTTAATTCTCAAAATATTACTGTCTTAATTCCAAACATAGTTGTGAGCAAATAAAATCTATTCCTTTTATTATATATACTAAAGTTTGTTTAATACAAAAATAAATGAAAAGAAAACTTGTCTTTTTTGTAATCAGAAAAGAGAAAAATGAAAGAGAATGACATATGGCTAGCAATAACAAGTTTTTCTCTCTCTTTTTAAGTAATTATATAAATTCATCAATTGATCTAATTTTTATTCTACTCATGAATTCTTCTTGTTGTTTTCCCTCTGCTTAATTTTTAATTTTATAAAGAAATTGCTGTTTCTGAATCACAATAATAATAGTAATAATCAGTCAAGTGCCATACATGATACATGCTTGGGCGATCATGTTTCAAAAGAGTCATGACTGACTGGGCAGAAGATTATCCCACAGTAGATTGCCATTACTTTCTGTGGTAGACTGGTTGCCAGCCAAGGCTATAAAACCCAATCTGTCCTGTTATTTAACCCGTAACTGGAGGGAAGAGACAGATTAATACCTTTCCCAAGGGTATTTGTGCATAAGTAAATGCAAAGAATTCAACTGGAATTTGAACTTGGCTTCCTGATATCCACTGCACCACAACAATAGTAATAATAATCTAATGGAATTTAACTTCTTTCAGACTGAATAAAGAAAAACTGCTGATATCAAATCAATCAAAATGCCATGCGTTGTTGCATTCATTTTGATGGGAATAAATTGTATTCTCTGTGCAAACTAACCACTAAGTGGGTTATACTTGAACTCAATAACCTTCGCCTGAACTCAGACCCTTCACTTGAACCGAACAGGCAAACTTGACATAGAGCCATTTGCCTGGAAACATCTGATGCAAGCCTCCAACACACTCATCATAATGCCCTCAGCTGAATCCATTTTGGCAAATTGAGGAATTCATGTCAGCACTTTAGACCAAGACTTGTTTGCTGCCTTACCCCTCTATCCAAAGTGCACCTGGCATCAGCACATACATGCAATCCGCTGGCGCTTCTGAGCATGATGTCGTATATCATGCTCAAGACATGTATACTCCTCCCTGATTTTAGGATCCTACAAATGGCAATGTGGAGCAGGTGTTTTTTGCCTGCTACTCCATCTCAACGCTGCAAGTTTGGTTGTTTCCTCTTTGGTACCTTCTTCAGACGTATAGTAATGTGCTATGTGATTGGGTCCATCACACTTGTAGCATCTTGTTTGTGCATCAATTACCCTTCGTCTGACAATGCAACAGTACTGCAGCTACTGCTGCTTCCTCCATATCTGCGATGCAATTCTTCAGTATGGGCCAGGCTAATGCATTTGTTACATATCCATTTCTTCCATCTGGGAAGAGGCTTGTAAAAGCTCCTCAGCATGTTCAAGGAACCTGGCAACAAATGCACATTTAGTTCAAAATTACAGTCATGTGATGTTCTATCTTTAAGAAAAGAATACATGACTCTCAGCCAGCAAAAAAGATTACAATAAAAAAAGATTGAGATTTCTCAGCCAGGGTGGGGTGGGGTGGGGTTTACATCATATTTACCAAATTTTGCTTTATTTGATTACCAGCTAATCAAGAAGTTACAAATCCATCTTGATGTACTAGTTTATTACGATCTTTTCCTCCAAACCAAAAAAAACTTTTTACAAAGACAGTATAAGGAATCTTGTGAAGTACTGGCTTAATGATATTAATCTCTTGCCAAGGATTAACAAGCTTTATATAATACCATTCTTGAAACCTAATAAAACTCATGCTAACTAATAAATTAATATAATAATAATAATTAATATTTAAATATTCAAGTTGTATTGTAAATACTTTCATAATATTAGCAGCACTAAACCAATTTTTTAAAAAATTCTGAAACTTTCTAAAATTCTTAGGAAATCAGAATTCCTTGTTACTGTGAACCATATAAAAGTTAGTTTTTATAAATAATACCTAAAGCTGGGTCAGATTTTCATTAAATTGTTCAATTGCCCATACATACATACATACATACTATATATATATATGTGTGTGTGTGTGGATATTAGATTAAATTTGTTTCTTTATGGAATTTTAAACACCAAAATACACTTTCTAATTTAAATTAAGAAAGCTTTTATTACAAAATTTTAAATTTGTATTTTTTGTTTTGCTCTAATATCTTTTTCATTTGTTTTTGTTCTTTCAGAAAGTTGCCAGTGATGAACCAATCGACATGGTTCCACCTCTTATCCAATCAGATGATGGAACATCCTATGAATTTCCTGTCACAAATTTATATGAATTGGAAGGTCGTGTGTTTGTAGAACAGTGGTCAATTCCCTATCGCAAGGAAGAATCTCTTGGCAAATGCTTATTGGCGTCAACATATTTAGCAGATGCTGGTGAGTTCGTAAGGGCATTTCTTTTGAAACATCAAAATTGTTGTTTGTTCTTTAAAATAGAAAGTCTATAATTCTGATCAGATTTAAATATTTGCTGGAAATTTGTTCCAAATTTTTAAAATGCTATTTTGTTCATGCATCAAAATTAATGATATTTTGTGTACATTTGTCAAAAATTTGGGGTAAGTAAAAGTAATTGAAACAAGAGTCATAATTTAAAAAAAAAAATAGTCTCCTGATTTTGGGATTCTGATGTCTCAGCTCTTTGTTGTGATAGTTAAATTCAATCCACCAGTTGAAATGTTGGTTCAAATCTCTCTTATGTCAAATTCTATATTTTAGATTTTTGTAAAAATGGATGGAAACTTATCTGAACTCAATATTTGTTGCAAAATTTGCATTATATAATTTTTTTTTAAGTGAACAGTTTTTCATAGATGCTTATTTAATGTGTGTCTTGTTTGTCCTTTAAGAATTCTTAACTTATGAAGACCTCCTTTCTACTCCCAAAAATGCATTTTTCATATCTATAACTCCAATCAGAGAACAAAAGAAAATCTCCAAAGTCATCATGTTAATGTATGAAACTTTAAAAACTATGAAAATCTATAAGACCTATGAAGTACTATTTATTTGTCCCCTAATGACCAGAATTACACCTCTCACCAAAAAAATACATATCTAGGTTTCCAAAGTTATGATTACTGTTTCTTTTTCATTTTGTTTTTCTTGTTAGCAAATCAAGTGATGAATTTTGTGAAGATTTCTCAGTATTTAGGGGAAAAGTGTCATAGTAGAATGTCATAATCTTTCTCAACTCTCTAAAAGTTTAAATTGATTATTATTACTACTATTCACTCCAAACTGAATATAGTAACTTTAAACAATTACTAAAAACTTAGTATAAGTTGTATATCTCATAGTAATAAAGAAGAGGCTGTGTATATGTAAAACGATTAGATTCAATTAAAATCTGATGCACTTAGGATTCAAGTAGAGTTTGTGTAGGCACATTTAAGATGGCAGAGAATTGGTATCTAAAAACCTACGAAAACTAAAAAAAAATTTAGACATGTTTAATAAAAAAAGACCATGATTATCTCCCCAAATGTCTTGGTATTTGTGCAAAGGCAACTTCAGAAATATAAATTATAAATTAAAAACCCTGATCTGAGCAGATATTTTGGTCAGCATTTTTCCTTGACTGGTAACTTTGGTATTTCAGATAAGAAAGAAGAACAGTGTTTTTTCAAAACTGCTCACAAGAGGTAAGAAGACCCTATCTTGGCAAAACATCTTTGTAATAATTCTCAGTACTGGAGACCTATCTAGAATCAGCTGTCATTTAATTGCTGGGAATTGTTGTTGGGCTCATATCACTTTGTAGAACTGGTTATCCAGGAGTCAACGTCACTTTGCACTGTAATTATGCACTTCCTTTTCACTTTTTATGTAATACAAATGCATCTTTTCTTACTGGAAGCCATAGATTTGACCTTATTTCCCTTCTAACTTGGGCAAATTTTGCAGTCAACATCTATGCATTTGGTTTAACTTTGCTTATGATCTTTTCATAAGAGTTTTAAAACCCTACTTTAGCCCATGAAGATGAGGCCAATGATGGTAGCAATTTTAAAGCAAATCATTTTATAACTTGGTAAGGCTTTTTATTATGTTTTCCATCTATAAATTAATGTGTTTATTTGAACAGGAGAGTTTGAAGAACATGTCTTCTTGAAGGGAATCTTTTTAGATCTGAAAGTATAATGTAAGCTGTACACTTAAAATAAAAATGTAAAAACTAAACTTGGAAAACTTTCTTTTCATTGTCATTAACAGAATGTCTTCATAATTATTAAGTCAGGTGTCATTTTGGGAAGCTTTCACAAACGTTCAAACTTCTCCTTTTGTCAAACTTTCTTTTTAATCAGCGTAATTTGTATATATTTACTGAAACTCAAAAAATGCTTTCAAACAATTTTGAAAAGTTTGTTTCGTGATGAGAGAAGCAAAGTAAATTTCTTGATTCCTTTCTCTACTTAAATGGCATTATCTTTTGGCCAAAATAGGAAGGCTAAAATGAATTCCATTAACAGCTTTGGAAAATGTGACATTGGAACAAGTCAATTTCAATTGATTTTATCTCTGCAATCTTCCAAAGAATAGAATAAATGACATAAAATATAAATGGAACCATCCATTACAAAAACAATATGAATCTAAATATCAAAAGGTCTGGCCCTTTTTTTTTTTTTCCTCTTAGGAATCAGAGTTTTCATGATGCAGCAATAACAATAATTAATTACCATGAGTTATTATGACATTAAAAGTAAATTGGCTAATTATTTGCAGATGAGTTAATCTGGCTTGGTGATTAAACAGAAAAAATATTAATACTGAAAACAACCCAGTTGGACTGGATAAACCAATTCATTCCATTTTTTTCTTCAGTTAATGTTTTTTGTTTTAATTTTTTTACTTTCCTCAAGTTTATCTTCAGTCTGTTAGTTCCTAGAATTTTAGGATTTGATGGTATATTTTATGAAGATGTTTTTGATGAAAAATGACTTTTTTATCAAGGATATATTAATAAAATATACGACCAAATGCTAATTCCTCAGAGATCAACATAAAGCCAGTTTGAGATCAGACTTTATTTATCAACTTCAAAATTTTAATGTAAGTTTGCATAGGTCACTTTGTGCTATCTTTTTAATCATAAAAAAATAAGATTATGTTTTTGATAACAATTTAAAATCTAAAATCTTACTCCATCCAAAAACGATTCTTAGTTTTCAATTTATTTTTGGTTATCATTTCTACTGCGTATCATTCGTCTCGAAGACAAAAGAGTCAAACCAACCTGACATTAAAAATATTTTGCGCTAATACTTGTCTAAATGTTTCTACCTTTATTTAATGATATTTTTTACATTTAATGTCTGAAATGGTTATGCTAAATTAAATGTTCTCAGCCTAATCAAGAATCCTTTCCAAAAAGAATTATTTGGTTATTTGGTCAGATTTTAGGGAGTGTCTCAATTTGAAAACTTTTCAGCACCCACCTCAATTTGATGTACAGAAGTAATATGATATTATTTCTTAATTATAGACTCCCTTTGATTTTCGTTTGAAATAAATTATGGCACTGATGTAGTTATGACAATTGTTTCGTTACTTCTGGGTATCATCGTATCATTCTCTTCTGTGGATGTGATGCAGTTAATGCAACTTTATAAATTTTGTTATCAAATGAATTTGTTTTGTTAAACAGGCAAAAACTAAAATCTCCAGTATTTTCCATTGTAACACTTTTCACAAACTCTGATAGAAATTTGTTCTGTTGCATCTTACAAAAAGATTGTGTTGCTCCTTGAACTCCAGAAGTCAAGGAATCAAAACTGAAATCTCTTAGCCTGCAACTTTGACTACACCTGAGGCAGTAATTATTAAAAGGTTTGTTTTGTTGTAGAGTTTAGTGTTAACCTAAACTTTGTAATTAAAGGAAATCCTGTCTCTTATATGGCTGCTTGATCATTACATAAGTGCTTGGGGGGGGGGGGGGTTAATAATTTCTTATCTAATCTCATATTTCAAAATTAAAACTTGGACACACATTCCGTGTTTCCACAATATTAAGATAATTTGTAATTATCAAAGTTTCTGGGATTAGAATTATTTAATCTTAAAAGTATTTTGAAGAAAATAAAACAAGTTACTCTGACAATTATGACAGATGATAACCATCCAGTGCCGAGATTACATGTTACAATAAATGTGTTTATCTTACAAGAATTTCATGCATTCAAAATCTGTCTATTGTAGTGTTACAATCAAAAAGCATGGAATCTGTCATCTTTCAATTTAATCTATATTGATAAAACTATTAGCCCCTAAATTTGTTGACTCAAAGAAAATTACTGTCAGTTCCACTAAATCATGCTTCTGTTTTGTTATGAATTCTCATAAAAAAGAAAAGCACTATGTTAAATCTTTCACAACTAACTCTTCTAACAAAGGTCAAAGTACCTTGTAAGGCAAATAAAATCAAGACTGTATGTTGAACATCACTTGCAGTTGTGTTAAGAAATGAGAGAAGGTAGACAAGTCTTACAAATTAAACTTGAAAACCTGGAAAGATAACTGACAAAGTCAAGTAACAATAGAAAGATTATATATTACGTTCTTTGGAATAAAATTAAAATAGGATGAAGGAAGTGATTTAAACAAGGTCTGTAGAGAATTTAGGAATGAGAAATCTACTCAATTAAGTAAAAGCAGCCATATTGAAAGATTTTCATAATGGAAAAAAATAAAACTATTCTCATTATTCTTGTCAAAATGCATATGTGCTATAAATATTTGCACTGTTGTGGATTTATTCATTAAATGTAAAAAGCATAATTTTCAAACTGACTCCTGGAGGACTGCTGTCTGCTAGAATATTTGAGTTCTAGAGTTATAACTCAGTTAAGTGTCATACGTGATACACACTTGGATGATCATGTCTCGAATGAGATATGACTGACTGAGCAAAAGATTTTCCCGTTGAAGATTATCATTACTTTTTGCAGTAAACTGGTTGCCAACCAAGTCTACAGAACCCAATCTGTTTATAGCCAGAGGGAGAAGAGATGGATTCATACCTTCTCCAAGGTATTTGTGCATAAGTGAATGCAATGAATTCAACTGGAATTTGAACTCAGCTCACCGATTTCTCTTTTTGAGTCAATATTCACTCTACCACAATGCACATCCATCTAGAACTACCTAAACTAAAAAAGAAAAGATGCTACAAAATGCCTTTGACATCTGAGGAAGACCAAAGAATGCACCAATCAAATTGTAATAATAGCACCAAGTTTAAGATTGTTAGTCTAACTCATGAAATAAAAAATTATTTGAACTCTTTAAGAAATATCATTTTATCATATGACAACTGCTATTTAAATGTTCTGATAATTTTCAAGGTTTACAGAAATTTTTTGAAAAGAAAAAAAAACAAGTATTTTTCTTAACAGTCTTCAAAAGTTTTCTTTTGATTTATGCTGATAATAACAGCATTAAGTGTTGCAACAAATGATTGTGTAATTAGATCATTGGACTGGATGCAACACTTTTGATGTTTTATAAGTGATTATTATTGAAATTCTTTATTTGGCAGAGTAAAACAAAAATTCTCTTCTTTTGGTGCACAAATTCACACTTGTAAAATTTGTGCTTTTAAGATTGGGTGCATGTGTGTAAAAAAGATATATTGGAATCAATATTACATGGTGACTGTCTTTCACACATTTCAGTGTGATCTTCTGAAGATTGCACACTACTATATAAACTGTCATATATGTATAAAGTGTCACTGCCAACATTCGAGTTTGAACAGGGATAGCCAGAGAACAAACATAGTAGACCTCATTTTGATGTAATTAAATGAATTGTGCTGCTGGGATCATTTGACTTTGTAAAAATAATATATATATTGGTCCATAATAAGCATTTCACTTGAAAAAAAAAAGGTCTGACAATATTCTTTGAAGGCATTATTTCTAATACATGTGACTTTACAAAATAAACACGCATTGATCTTCTATTGATGCGTTTATTTGATCAGAGGCATTTGCCTGTTTGTAACACAGAGATATTTTTTCAAATTGTAAACTGCAAACTTATTCATTTTCTTTTTCTCATTTCAAGTCATTGAAGAATTTTGTTTTTATTTTATCTCCATAGATGACCTCTGGTCAATAAGCTGGTCTGATAGACGCTTGCGTCACTGTTGTGACCTTGTGCCAGACTCAATAAAGCTCTCTCTCTCTCTCTCTCTCTCTCTCTCTCTCTATAAAAACTCTGCTGAGGCAAGTTATCTAAAATTTAAAAAACTTAATTAAAAAGAAAATCTCTCTATTTGGTAATACTCTTGTATAAGGTTTGTTTAACCTTTCAACCAATCAGCAATCAGAAAAACAGTTTAAAACATTCTTTGAAATTGCATGGAATCCTGCTTTCTGTTGATCAGTTTGAACAATTATTGCAATTAGGATTTGATATGGAAACAAAACTGAAGTAACAGTAAGCAAAAGAAATGAGTAGTTGATCATTTTCTGTTAAAATATATTCAAGTGTTGCTCAGAATGTAATGTTCTATTTTATTGGAAGAGGTAGTTGTTGGTGTCATGGCAGTAAAAGTTGAATTTTCATCATGTTACAGGTCCTAGATAAGCAGATCTGTGATTAAATGACATCAAGCATGAACGTATTTATTAAACGGTTTTGTATCATTGAAGTTTTCCATACAAAAAAAATTTTTCACCCAGTGACATGTATCAATGTTTGCTGAACATTTATAGAAACCAAATAGAGAATATGACAACAGGCAATCTTAATGCTTTTCAGCAGTAGTGGCAGTCCATGTGTATGAGAAGTTATGTACCAAGTGATCCTGAATAACTGTGAACCCATAAAATACAGTTTCTTGTTCATTATTGATGAAAAGTGACTGTGTAGAAAAATGTTTTTGTAAATCTGAATTTGCTTTATCTGTTGGGATTTCCATGGAAATAAATAGGAGGCATTACTTTTGGAGTGCTCATCATCATCATTGTTTAATGTTCATTTCTGTCTTGGATAGGATTTTCTTGATGGCTTTCTGATTGAACCATCATGAAATATTGGAGTAAGTTTTAGAGATGTATGCCCTTACTAACACCAACCAGTTTAGGAAACTGGACACTCAGTGTTTTTATCGAGACACTATCTCTATTAAAATTATCTACCAAGGTTAAAGAGTTCAGCCTTCCCTATTCTACACAGAGTAGGTGTAAAGGTTTTTATATCAGAGATTCCTTTCTCTTAGATAAGTTGCTATCCCAAGCTAAAGGCTCTAACCTTTTCTTTTCCTCTTAAATGACTCCAGTTTTCTTGAAAGCAAAACTGTTTTTAACAATCTGTTATAATCAACGCAAAGATGACTGTCCTCGAACTTAAAACTTCCTTTAGAATAAGTTGCCTACCGTTCCCTAAATACACCAACATTTATTTGAATGATAGGCAACAAGATTTTTTAAAAAACAAAATAAGTTGGATTAGATTAAAAAAATCGAATCTGTGAATAAACAGTTTAAGAGAATGCTGCAGAGCTTTTTAATTCAAACACGTTCATCAATTGGCGAAGATTTGACTAAACTATAGGGAAGGAGTAAAAAGTTGGGCAACATTTTTGTAATTGCCTCTCCCTTTTCAATGTAACATGCAATTATGATTTCTAATGATCGCAATTGTCTTAAATTTTGCTGCTGATTGTTCTTTACATAATTCTTTATTTTATTTTTATTTTTTAAGAATCAAAGTAGCATTATTAATGGAAAGTGTTTATCTCTAAAGTCATACAAAAAAGGCTGATTGTTATTTAGTTTTGCTTAGTTATTGTGTCTAATAAGATTCCTCTTTAAGAGTGTCAGGATTTTTAATCATTTTTTTAATGGAGAGAAATAGTTCAAAACACTAAGAAAATTGGCTAAGTAACCAAATTAGTGGATGTGTGTTATGGTGCAATGAATATTCACTTATGCAAAAATACCCTTGCGAAAGGTATTAATCCGTCTCCTCTCCCTCCAGTTAGGGGTTAAATAGCAGGAAAGATTAGGTTCTATAGCCTTGGTTGGTAACCAGTCTGCCACAGAAATTAATGGCAACCTACTGCAGGAAAATCTTCTTCCCAGTTAGTCATGTCTATTTCAAGACATGATCATCCAAGCATGTATCACACATAGCATTTGACTATCAACCAAGCTAGGACTTTTAAGTAAAAATCACAAAGAAAATCATGTAAGTTGTACAAAGAATGACATCACTGATTTCTCATCAGTAATCATTAGTGATAGATATAGACCTACATTGGACAGACTTGATGGCTGAGCTATAAATTGGATCCTTCATGGAAATAATTGACATGAAGGGATTGTGGGGGAGTAGTAAAATTTATAAGTTTCTTTGAAGAGGATGATAATTCAAGATAGATGCAGATAATTGTTATGAGTTCTTCAACAAAATATTTTTATTTTGAGTGGTTCATGTCACAACAAAAAAATTAAATCTAAAAAGTATATTGATGCCTTTCACATTTTGCAATTGTTGTCCAATTTGCCAAAAAGACACAATTGAATTTTCTTCAGTCTCTCTAGGTTTGCAGGAGAAAATTTCTGATTCTTCATGAAATGTCTGAGAGCTGAAAACAATATTTAAGTAAAGATCTTTAGGGGGAAAAAACTGTAAGTAAAGTTCAAGTTGAGACGGTAGAAGAGTTAACATTCAAGATAGAAGAAGGTTATATACTGTCAAAATACCATATTAACATATAGAATAATTTATTTAAGTACATGGAATATTGTCTTAATCAAATATATTTTGTTTTATATCTTTGACTTATTTATAAAGGTTTATACTGTACTTTGTTTCCATAATAAAACTTGACAATCCCAAAACAAGTTAGAAATATTATTTTTAAGAAAGATCAATATTGTAATAGTGGAACTTGTAAAATATATTGCTCCTATAAATATATTTTTTCAATTTTACCATTTTTGTTTGGTTGATATACATTTTATTACGAAAACAGATTTATGTAATAAAATGCAATGTTGTGTTGGTGCCTTTTGCAGTCTTTCAAACAATTGAAAATTTTTCAGGTGAATTTTGGGAAGATCTCAGTAAAATGTAATCTGAAGAGTAATTTCTATTGGATACAGTGACCGAGGGAAAGTTTTCTTGCCAAACTGCTGGTTAACATTATCCTGTTGGAATATTACATACCTCTTAATTCTTTACCATTTCCATTCATTCCTATTTTCTTGTTGGAACAATTGGGAGCAGTACTAGTTCAAATCAGTCCTTTAGTTTTCAATTAAGTGTGCATTGATAGAAATCCCATTATATACATAGTATCATTTTTTTTCTTTGAGCAAGACTAGATTTTGGTACAGTTAGTGGGAATTCTTTTTTGCTTGACCCATGATCTCTTGCATTTCATGTTGTAAAATATCCACTTTTTATCACACATCACTATTTGTTTTAAGACTGAATGAATTTTATAACCCAGTAGGCTTTTTTCACTCTACTGACCATCACATGTAAAAGTCACTGACACAAAACCTCGTGCAAATGATTTTCAATGCTTGATTTAGATGTTTTGAATATATTGGCTGTCTTTCACATAATATAAAGTTGATTGTTCTCAACTAATATTTTTGTTACTACCAATTGGTTTCCTCAACCACAGAACCTCATTTAGCACAAAACTTCACAGACCACTTTTAATAACTTCATAGTACCTTCTCCATGAACTGCAAAAATATTTTTTATTTGATTTGTATTTTTACTTTTCTTTAAAAAAGTATGTCAAAAATGTCACTTATATTCTTGCCTTTGAATGTTAGAAGCAATAAACAAAAGTCAATTCTGGCAAAATGTCACAATACAATCAAAAGCAATCTTTTTAAATGAAGGTTGTTTAAACTAAAAACACTTAATACCATTAATAACAATCTTTTTAGAGTTGTCCTTAGTTCAAGTGGCTATTGAAAATCGAGTTGATTCATTTTATTGGATCTTTGAACTGGGTTTGTATATAAATTTAATTCAAATTCTTCTTACCACCATGGAGGTTATTTTTGTGCTAATTTTCTTGGAGAATCTTGTAGCCAACAACCTGGTTACTGGTCATCTCAATTTTACCTTTAGCATATGTAATAAATGCTTCATAAGAAGAGATTAGGAGCAATCAAATTACTCAATAATTACATGCCCAAATAATAGTGATATATAGCTGCTGTATATATTGTCAATATTGACAAAAGGATTGCACTACAAGATTAATTAGCTAAATGTGCTTTGTTAGGAAGATGAATTTATTTTTTTAGAAATTTACTACTTTGATTTTTAAGATAAAATAAATTTATTTTAGATTTTGACTTCAGCTTGGAATTGAAGCACTTTACTACTACTACTACCACTAATAGTAGCATTATTAGAGAAACAATATGGAGTATTTGATCAATCCAAATTTGATTTAATCTGATACTGGAAGAAATGCACTTTTCATGTACTTAAACAGATCTGCATGTTTTTTTTTTTGTTTTTTTTTTATACTATTTCTATCAGTATCCACTTACAACCAGCAATAAAAAAAGAATGGATGAGAATTTTGATACACTAAATCCTCTTCATTAGCCACAAGTGATGAGCCAAGCAAGATGAAGGTAAACAGGTACTACATTTTTTTATGCAGCAAAAAGGAATTCACCATTTTTCACATGTCTTGTACTTTTCTGGACACTTATGAAAGAGAAAAAAAAATGTTCTGACTGAAATTTTTACCAGGATGGTGTGTTTAAACACATTTTTAATAAGATTAATTAATATCATTAAATGTGTGTTAATTTGGATTTTGTAGCAACAGGCACCCATTCTGAGTTATTGTCTGAATTGCAACCAGAAACCTCTTCATTAGTGGACTGAATAATTCTGCATTCTGTTTGATTCTCACATTTTGCATAAAAAAATCAGTTCTTTAAAATGTATTACATGATAGACAATTGCCATTTTGCAAGAGGCTGGAAATGAACAGTCTGATGAGTTCTATAATTTTCAGTGAAAAATGCTCAATTTTTGAATGTGTTTACTTTTTGTTTTTTCTTCTTAATCTAGAGACAATGTAGTAGAGAATGCTTTTTAAGCAGTGACAAAAAGAAATCTATTGGTAATTGTTCTGGTGGTGTTAGGGTCATAGGGTCAGAGTGTTTCTATCTCCATCATCAGATACATTTCACAACTTGCTGTTTGTGATAAAGCTCAGGTTTCATGTAAGAGATTTTCTGTTTGAATGACAAGGCCTGCTAAGTGAGGCCTTTTGTCATTAGTATCAGGTTTATATTAACATCTGCTTCTGTGTCTTCTTCAGCGTCAACTTCTCACTTTTGATATAAAATTTACTTCTAAATTCAATTTCATTATAAAAAGCGCACATTTCAAAGCTTTATCTTTGATTTTTAACACAATATTTTGTTCGTGTTCAGTCAGTTAAGTGCCATACATGATACAAGCTTGGCTGATCATGTCTTGAAAGAGACATGACTGACTGAGCAGAAGATTTTCCCGCACTAGGTTACCATTATTTTCTACAGTAGACGGGTTGTCAACCAAGGCTATAGGAGCCAATCTGTTCTGTTTTTTGATCCATGGTTGGAAAGAAGAAACAGATTAATACCTTTTCCAAGAGCATTTGCACGTAAGTGACTGCAATAAATTCAACTGGAATTCAAACTTGGCTCTTCGATTACTCATTCCGAGCTGATATCCATTGCACCACAACCCACATCCCATTATGGACATTACACGACTGAAAAAAAAACATTCATTGCCTTTTATAAATTTTATTACTAGCTTTACAACATTCTGTTGTATAACTGTTACTTTTTATTGCAACATTCCATCATATTACCATTACTTTTTATTACAGCACTCTGGTTTATCAAAAATGTTAAAATAAAGAAACACTTTTTGGCAAGACTTGAACTTGTCCCAAATTTGCAGAACAGTTTTCAAGAACATTGTCTTAAATGTTTCAACCATGAAATTACCTGTGATTAAATGTATTACAAAATATGAATTCAGTCTGCATCAACAATGGATTGTGAATAAAACCTTTAAATTTTCTAAAGCTTTAATATGATGAAGCAGAGAGATGATTGTCCTATGCAGGGTGACAGTGTTAAATACCTCCGTTTTGTGTATTGAACTTCGAACAAGGCAGAACTCAAAATTAATGTTATGCCATGCACAATAAAATTCTAGTTTGGGATGTATGGTTAGGTTCTTTGGAACAATCCAAATTTTTTTGATGAAAGTACTTATTCTAAAACCAATTTCTTAAAATAAAAATTCTTGCTTCTCATCATTGATGGTAATCTTTGATTTAATAGTGGGGGGTGATGAAACTGGTGAATAAAACCAGAATAAAGGTTAATAATATATATATATGTTAAAAACAGAAATTGTGGTTGTTCCGAGAGAAATTGGTATAGAAGAAAAAGTGCAAGAAGCAGTGAACGTTTTGTTTAAAGTGTAGATTTATTGTTGCTATGATTATTATTATTATTACTTGCTTTTTGTATGATATATTAAGTGTCCATAATGACATTTGCGACACAAATACCATTATGGACACTTAATATATCATACAAAAAACAAGTAATATTAATAATAATAGCAACAATAAATCTACACTTTAAACAAAACATTCACGGCTTCTTGCACTTTTTCTTATATATATATATCTCAAAAATCTAAAATAAACATTTAGATCTTATAATTTTGCCTTGATAAAGCAAGAAAATAATTTTTTTGTCTGGTAGTTAAAAATCTCGATTGAACCATTTCCAGTAAATAAAATATATGTATATTTTCTGCTTATTACCTACATTGAAAATGCAAGCAAGAACTTAAAAAAGAAAATCAAACTTAATGACACAAAGCACGTAATTCTAAATGAAAACTTTTGATAAACTTAAAAATCTTTTTGTTTGTTTGTAAATAGTTGTAATGTATGAATATTCTTTACAAAGAAAATAAATGCATAGAGAAAATCTCTTAAAGTAAGATAAAAGTTAATCTGAGCATGAAAATTAAAAACATTTCTGAGTAAAATTATTCAAGTTAATTTAACTGAAATCTTTAAATATTACATGAAAATTTAACTAATTTGATTTAGTATTTATTCATTTTTAAAACTTATGAGTTTTTTTTATATTATTTCTTTAAAGTTTTATGTTTTGTGATTGTTATAAATATGTAAAATTAAGAAAATAAATAAATTTACAATTAAAATAAATGCGTAAATAAAGAAAATAGGTAAATGAGCCAGTGGAGCATAAAAAAAAGAAAAAATGCAAAAGGTAGCCTAGGTCCGAATATTATTTAAAATAAAACAAAAAAAAAAAAAGAAAAGAAAATGAGCATAAAATTGTTTATTCAGATCTGTATTTTTTGTTCTGTGGTATCAACTCGTTATTCCGAGATATATTCACACCACATTCGAACAACGGTACAGAATGCGTCAAGTTGGATTTGGTCGAGATCAAAACAACAAGCGAACAAAATTCGGGCAATATCACAATCTAATATGCGCAAATGAGATATTTGTGTGATCATCTACAACGTTTTTTTTTTCTTCTTCCTTCATGAGCGCTTTAATAACGGCAAACACATTCAGGAAATTTCATTGCCGATACAAACTGCAAAGAGGAACAACCATTTTATTTACTTCTTTATGAGAACATACAAGAGGGACAATCAACAAGTTTATCTTCATACCCTGCCTGGTGGCAAATGCTGCTGGTGGCGCCAGGGGTGGCAGTCCTGCCATAGCTACCAAAACCATGACATCACCTCTGGTCGGCAGCTGATGAAGACAGGGTATTGCATGTGCTAACACACGTTGTATGTTACAAATATATATATATATATATATCTGAGTGAATACAGAATGAAGAAAAAAATTTTTTACAACGTCCGAAACATTAATTTAAAAAAGTGCTCGATATATAATATATAGAGCCGTGAATATTTATTACAAATTATATTTTAGAAAATGTACAGAATTTTTTTATATATCCACTACAAATAGTACATTTGTTTCAACATTGAAACTGCAATGTCTTATCAGGCGGTGCAGACAGGAATGGAAAGCCTCTTTTCTTATATTTGGTCAGTTGTATGTGGGATGTTGGTTTTCCACAAAGCTAAGGTAAGGTTGATAAAACTAGAAAATTAATTCATAAAGTCTTTAAATCCTTTGGCCTTAACGTAGTGATTAACCCCAATATCAAGCAAGTAGACTTCCTAGACATAACATTAGACTTAGTATCGAACACTTTCCAACCTTACATGAAAAACAATGCTAACCCAATATATATAAACCCAATTCTAATCACCCACCATCCATTATCAAGCATATCCCATCATCAGTAGAACGCCTCATTAACACATACTCATCCAGTAAAGAAAGTTTTGATAAACACAGGGTAATTTATGATAGAATCCTTAAAGAAAGCGGATATCAATCATCAAAAGTTAGCTTTGTGGAAAAATTCAGGAGTTCAAGAAGCAAAAATAGAAACAGGAAAATCATATGGTATAACCCTCCTTTTAATCAATCAGTTAACTTCAAACTGGGAATTTCTTAAACTAATAGATAAGCAGTTTCCTAAAAATAACCCTCTAAGCAAAATCTTCAATAAAAATACAATTAAACTAAACTATAGCTGCTCCAATAATCTAGAACAAATAATTAAAGTACATAACAGCAAAATATTAAAAGCACACAACAAAAATAACTCCAACACTAATACCAGTCCGCCCCATAATAACAACCTCTGTAACTGTAGAAACCCTAACCAATGCTCCATGACCAATAAATGTCTAACTAAATCCCTGATATATATGTGCTAGATTTCATCCATGGAGAATCCTAAAGATGAAAAAATCTATATCGGAAATACCATGAACATATTTAAAAAGCCATTTTACAATCACCTCTCATCTTTCAATAACAAAGAAAAACAAAACATGACGTCTCTCTCCAAATACTTTTGGAAGTTAAAAGACGAAAATAAAAAACCTAAAGTTAAATGGAAAATCCTTAAACAAGCAAGAACAGCTAAATCTATAAAGGAACCATGTTTCCTTTGTCTTCAAGAAAAAATTGAAATCATTAAATATATGAATAGCAACAAGCTTTTAAACCAGAGGCATGACACCACAGTAAACTGCAAGCACATTAAAGAACTAACTTTACAATCATACTAAAAAATACTACAAAAGCCAGAGCTAGGACCCCCTAGAAATGACACACCCTCACTGTACTAACAGCACTCTTACATACACCACAAAATGCGATTTAATTTTTAAAAAATTTTTTTTTAAATTCTATAGAAATATTCGATTTAATAAATTCTAAAGTAAGGTTTAATATACATAATTAGATTAATTATGAAAACCATCCTTAATACACACATTAAACTTCACCTATTACCTTAAATATGAACACACCTATTACCTTTTTACCTATTACCTTAAATACAAACATTTAATCTTTCCTCCAACATAAAATTCTACTTATTACACACCTATTACCTACTTATCTATTATCTAAAATTTTTAACATTAAATTTTACCTCTTACATTAAATCTTACCGCAAACGGTGATCTAATTAAAATTTTAAATTTAATAGAAAAAATTGTTTTCCAAACTGTGATTTAATTAAAATTTAAAATTTAATAGAAAAAAAAATCGATTTCATAAGTCCCAAATTAAGATTAATTATAAAAACTCTGCTTAAATACACAAATATTCTGTACTAAATAAGCATCTCGCCCCTTACCTGCTCCTCTAAGAAATCCAAAGGATATAGTCTAGTCGCAAGATAATAAAAACTTACATTCTAACTGCTAATGTTAAATCTGTCTACAAAACTCACAGACCCTCATTCATCAACCATATTCACTATCCACACCACTTTCTTCAAAATTCTAACGGTCAATCCACAAGACTTACTCCCTTATAACTAACCCCCACCAACATCCCACACACAACTGACTAAATATAAGAAAAGATGCTTTCCATTCCTGTCCGCACTGCTTGATGAGACATTGTAGTTTCAATGTCGAAACAAATGTACTATTTGTAGTGGATATATAAAAAAAATTCTGTACATGTTCTAAAATATAATTTATAATATATATATATATTTTGTCATCCACAGACAGATCTGTTTCAGTGTATTACAGCTCATCAGTACGGTATAAATAAATAAAACCTCAACACATCATCTAAAGTGGTGATAAATTATAATTCATTTCAGAGAGCTAATAAGCTAATCTTCTCAGACCATGATTTTTATTTTACCAAATAAAATCATGGTCTGGGAAGATGAACTTATTAGCTTGTTGGAAAAAAATTATAATTTATAACCACTTTAGATGGTGTGTTGAGTTTCTCTTTATGTATATGATATTGCTCTGGGTGATATCCATTAAACTCTCTATACAGATCTATTGCTTAATATTTTATATTAAATAGATCTTTTTGGATTGTCCTCTCTGTTTATGAACTTGGCATCATTTTATTATATATATATATATATATATATAAACACACGTCAAGTCATTTTACCGAAAACAATTTTACTTAAACAATGCTTCCCATTTTGAACATTTTACAGAGCCAGTGACCAAAGTAACTGGGAGATTTTCATTGCTATATTTATTAACTGGAACAACAGATTCACACCTGACCATCGTGTCACATTACTTTTGATTAGGAAAGCATTAATAGAATCATAGTGAAATGATTATACTATAGTTTTGTGCTAGTAGAACTTTTTGAGACACTGTAGTAGAATTGGCTTTAACTAAAATATAGAATACTTTTTTAAATAATAAATAAAACAACAGTTGATTTAAAAAATATTTTCTTTAACTAACAATAGAAAATGATTATACAATTTAGATTTAATAAAAATTCTCAGAACTGCAAATATTAAAAGCAAATTTGTGGTATTTGTTCATTAAAATCTCTTATTGGGATTTAATTCAATAAGGAGTGAAATTAACTCTGGAAATTAAAATGAAAAATTCTTAAAGTGAGTTAATATTAAATTTATAATCAATAAATTGTTGCTATTTTGTTAGTATTTCATATCCTGAAGCTTATAAATAATCAAAATAACTTTTCTGTTAATTTCACTCATCTTGTTTTTACAGAATTATTTTTAAAAATGTTTAAAATTAGATAAGAAACAAAAATTGCATTCTCTATATTGATTTATAATTGTTTCATTGAGATGAAAAAAAAATTGAATATTTTTTTTTTATTCTCACCTGCCTATTTATTTTCCTCAGGTCTTGCAGACAGCAATGAAGACTGCAAAAGATTCATGAACCGGTGTATGCCAGAAGCATTTAAAAAGGTACCAACACTTTGGTTTCTTTTCAAATTAACAGCTGCTCTATTTAAGGCAAATGATTAGTTGCATCTCTTCTATTCCACTTCAAACAATGGCTCTTCTAATTTCTTCCTTCAAAACTTTACCCATTAGAAAATGTTTGTAAATTATTTTCAACAACTAAGTAATACTATTTCTGCATTTTATATTCAACCTAATTTAAATTGCGTTCCCCCACCATTTTTAGTGTGGTGGGGGGATAACATGATACAATAGTGATATTGCAATGATAAATTTTATGATGTAATTTTCCTGAAAGTATTAACATTTGCATATCATCATCATCATGGTTAAAGAAAGCCCAGGCTTTACTTATACACACACACACACACACACACATTCAACTAAAAGGTCTATTTAATTTTTTTAATATATTTTTTCAATTTCTGAATGAGATGTATATCAGAATTAAAATTATGAAAAAATTATACTTAAACAAAATAAAAAAAAATATGCTTTAAAAATTTGATCTACATCCATTGATTGATATTGCAAGATTTTACTTAGTGATGCACAGGCTGGTTGTAGCCTGAAGAGGCAACTTACTAACAAATGCAATACTCTGGAACTGTTTCAGATCAATTGCTGGATGCTATTGATGATTAAACTGCAACTCCTGCATGTAGGTCTTGTAACAATCGATGTGAGTTATTGGCTGAGTAAACACTATTCAAAGGACCTTGAGTAGTGTTATGTGATGGCTATACTAAATTATGTAAAGGCAGTTATTATATAGACTTTTATGTGATCTGTGCCCTTCAAGAAAGCTAACTCTTCTTATATTTAAATATCTTTACATCTCTCTGAAGTGCATAGATTTATTAACTTGCATGGATCAAATACTTCTTTTCAAGATTATCTTCCCTGATTTTTGGTCACGCCTATCACAGGCAATTCTTAAACCAGATTTTAATCCTGTTGTTCTTGACCATTATCCTGACAGAAATTAAAAGTACCACCATTAAAACTAAAATCTTCATCATTTTGTGATTCAATCTTAAGTTTGATTTGATTTGTCAAAGTTCTAAGTTCATTCCTTGAAATAACAGCCATGTTGTTTTCAGTTTGTACAAGAACTGGTGATTAAGTTTTTTTTCATACAATATTTGCTCATTCATAGAGCATGACATAGTCAAAAGTACACAAATTTGGCATGCCATCAAGGCAGATTGAACTATGAGCATAAGGAATTTGTGGTAATTAAGCAATAAATAAGATAAAATTGACTCTAGTTTTTCTCTTAGAAGAAAATACTCTTAATTCCATTTTAATTGTTTCCACTATTCATTCAGTAATTTCACTAAATTGTGGGTGGTATAGAGATCTTTTATAAGGAATGTAGCCAATTTTCTGCAGCAAACAATATAGATTGTTGTTATGAAATTCAGGAACATTTCTGGCTACCAAAACAATTGATATTCTATCCCTAGAAGAAATTGTGAAACTCATAAGTAGAGCTTCTTCCTATCAGAACACAACTATTAAAACAAATCTCAATCCAATCCCATTAACATGTACATAATTCATATGTTTATGTATCTAAGGTTTGAACTTATTAGTCTATGAATGAAGCTTATTATTTCAAATGCTCTTTGTCTCTGCATGTGTAGGCTATCTATGGATACAGTCCACTACAGCACATGAGTACCCATGTCACACTTTAAATGATTATGTGTAGCAGAAATACCACAGTGGATATTATCATGATTTATTTTCTATATATTTCAGGTATAATAATGATGTCACTGTTGAAAATGATACCGTTTTCTATTGTTAATCTCCTGATATGGCCTTTGTGTATTGGAACAATTACAGAAAAACATTTCTTTTTATTCGAAAAATAATTTTGCCAAGTACCAGGTCAGGCAATGTGTCCGAATACAACAGTTTTAATCTAATGTGTAAATTTATCATCTATATCATGTGAAATACAATCTCACTGAGCTTGCTTCAGCACAGGTCAAGATCCATAGATTCTCTCCCTGCTCATCTGTGTGTATCACCTTATATTCCGGCTTTTTAAAAGCATTAAAATCATGTATGCACTTTACTTAAATTGAAAATGGCAATTTTAACCAAGCAGGCAAGACATCATTTCCTCTTAGACATGGATAGGTTAGAATTTCTTGGGAAAGTTATGAATGTCTCTTTTCACTTGAGCTATGGATTAAATAGCAGGAAAGATTGGGTTCTATAGCCTTGGTTGGCAACCAGTCTACCACAAAACATAATGGCAGCCTACTGTGGGAAAATCTTCTGCCTAGTCAGTCATGTCTCTTTCAAAACATGATCATTCAAGCGTGTATTATGTGTGGCACTTAACTGACTGAATGTTTCTTCCTTTTTCTGCTAATCATTTTAATATAATTTTGGTCTTTAAATTATTTTTTTTTCCTTGAGAGATATACCCAAATGCTTGTCATCTTGATACTTTCATATCTTTTATAGCATTTCCAAATTGTTTTCTATAGACACTCACCACAAAAATAAAAAATTGCATTTGCAGTTTTTCTTCTGTAGAACATGGTTGTCCATCTCAGAAAACAATTCACTGTATTAAAAATGGCAATAATTTCTTGTCATATATCTGAATTTTGGGATATGCACATTTTGAGGTCAAATTTTGCAAAATATTTCATTCTCGTTCATATATGAATTTTAGATTTAATATGAATGTGAACAAATTTTATTATTCTTCCCTGTCATAACCACACATTCATCTTTATTTTGTTTACCTCATAGTACAATAAATGACAATCATTTTTTTAGGTAGAAAAAAATGATTGTAGAACATGCTCTAATATCCCTAAATCAGTTGTTTTTTGTAACTTCACTATTACTACTAGAGAAGTGAATAAGGGTTTACATTTCTGTTCAATTGTTTCCAGGTTTTAATTATTTTTTTTTATAGCAGGTATACATTAGTTCCATTAAGACTGATTTTTTTTCCCCAATCATTGGTAACTATTAGCAAATTTTCATATTGTTACGTGTTAAGTGTAACAAAAGGAAAAAAAAAATGATTGATCAAAACTCAGAGATAAAATCACAGACAAATATTTAATTTACAAAACACACTAAATAAAATATTTACAAATATACAATTTTTGTTGCATTTAAAACAAGAAACAGAGTTTACTACTGGCGAGTGTTACAAGGAGAGAAAGGTAAGGTAAGGTGTCAAGTATCTTTACCCAGTTAAGTTGGCAAAGAAGTATATAAAATTTTTAAATTAGTATATAAAGAATAATGATTGGCTTAGTCAATGAAAGAGTCAAAAATATGTATTTACTTCTTTTGTTCCATGAGGTTCTCTTTAAGGTTTTAGTTGGTCGGCAACTTTTCTTATAGATTTTTCAGCTGGAAATAAATCCTTGAATCACAAACCAGAGTTGATAACAACAGCAAACCCTGGTAACAACTGACAGTTCTCTGCCCAAAACCTATTTTTATAGGGGCTAACACCTAATTTGTATATTTCTAGAACCTTTAGAACTCTCTAGATTTTACTGGAACATTCCACAGTTTTCCAAAATGTTCTATTCCTAATTTCTCTATTTTTACGACTACCTCATAAATTAAAAGTTTTTAGGAACAACATGTAGGACTCAATAGAATTCCTTACTACAACTTTTTAAACATTATTATTATTATTTTTGTATATAAATGCATCCTTGTAATAATATGTATCCTTTTTCAGAATTCCTTTGAAATTGTTCAATGTTTTAATAGTGTCTCTCTTAAATTGTTGAACATTACCTTTGAAAAGTTTAGCTTGGCCAATACACATACAAAACTTCTTGGGAATTAATGTAACCTCACTGTTGAATAATGAATGTTTAAATCCAAGTTAACAAAAGTATGTATAATATGCTTATTATAGCTGACCTGCCTATTAATTAAAATGATCACTTCCAAACGTGGAAGTGCTCAATAAAAATGCTCCTGATATTTATTTAGAGAGAAAAGATTGTGTGTACTGGTTGACTCTATGCTTATAAATCTAATCTATATTTGGCAGTAGTGATTAGCTAAAATGGACTCAGTGTCAGATGATAACTCCTTTAAATCTGCCTGCAGAAGTCTGGATGCTGAACATAACATCAATCAGCAAAGTGACAATCTTTTACTTATATTAATTCTATTAATGCTCTATCTTTGATATCAAGCACTTTATTATAAAATCTGCCTACTACTGACTGACTGTCAGCAATTTTGGCTTCACACAGTCTTCCACATCACTATATATATATATATATATATATATATATATACACACACACACACACTGGACTTGCATTTTCAACATATGTTGGTCAATCAGCTCAGTTCTTTGAACCACAGCCAGACTAACTGCAGATATTTGATTTGATTCTAGTAGTGAAGGCTTTTGAAAAACCAACCACACTTTTTGAAAGAGCTGAATAAAGTAACTTGATGCACAGTATACCACAAAGTAGCCAAACAGTTCAGAAGGCTTATTACATGTACCTATGACAGCAATATTTTTAAAAAAATATCTACACTGTATACATGTACCAATGACATTGTTGATTATTAGGAATATTTGTCTATTTCTTTCATCTTGATTTCAGTTACTTTTTATTATGACTTTAAGATGTCATTTCAGTGTTTCATAAGAGATTTATTCCTTATTCTGATGCTGCTTACTAATATAAAATGAGTCTGAAAGTTTCAAAAGGCAACTCCAAATGAAAAAAAATACTAATAAAAAATTAGTAATGTTTTTTTTTGTTTGATTACAATTGCAATTAGTCTGTTTTTCTACACAAATTGTCTAATTGTTTTTTGAAAAAAAGCTTTTGCCTATAACCTGCATTTTTTGTTTATTTTAAAATTTTTCTTTTCATTTGCCTTCATCTGTTAAGATATTAGATGTTTTATTGCAGTTCCTTACATTTGTTGCTTGAATGGAGTCTTCACTGATTGGTTATCATAGGAAGGTCTACTTCTACTCCAACAGCTTCTTTTCTCGCACTTCCCGCCTGTGGAATTCCCTTCCACATACTTGCTTCCCTGACAGCTACAATCTCCAGGAGTTTAAATGTAAGGTCAATAGACGCCTCCTAACACACTAACTCGCATCCATTCTCTCAAACACTCTTCCCATCTACTCAACCCTCATCCTCACTATCCTTACCCATCTATCACCCTCCTTCTGACATTTCCTATAACTAACCACTCTTTCTCATCACTTTCCCCTATGTAACCCCCTGCGCAATAGTGGCAGTGGAATGCCTTGCTTGGGGTGAAACGATTTAAAAAAAATAAATAAATAAAAAAAAGTGAGGGTAATGGGTAATGACTTTTCTTTTGGAAATATCACATTTCTACCTGAGAATAATTTGGATAAAAATTATTATTCAATTCTGTTTTAGTTTCTCTTTTTTTTCTTCATTCTTAAATTTTTCTCTTTTTTATTTATTTGTTTTTGTACTCAAAAGTTGATCAGATTTTCATAAAAAAATTGAAAATTATTTTCCATTTGTTTTTGTCAGCTGATGACATTCCCTGCTGTCCATCGATGGACATCAGAAATCCAGGAAGGCATTTACAACATGTTACAGTTGTTGATAGACTTAGTTGTTGCCAGATTGCAACACCTACCTGTTCCCATTAAATTGCTGGATGTACTTAGCATGGTAAGTTGAACTCTGAGTGATTTCTCAGAAATGCTTGGATGCATTTCATATTCAATAACTGTTGGAGGATATGGAACACTGTTATCAAATGTGAAAAACTTGATTCATTTCAGTCTTTCAAAACCAAACAATCTTTTTTGCAAGTATTAATTGGGCATTAAAGATTAACATAAATCGTGTTTACCTGTGTTAATATCTGTGTTAATTGACTGAAGAAATTTCTTCAAGTTTTTAAGTGAACAGCTTTGTCCATGAGATTCATTGAAAACAAATCAAAAGAAATCTTGAAAAAAACATGATTGTAATTTCTGCTATTTTTAATGATTATTTGCATCATTGTTATGCAATGAAAAAGACCAAATATTTTTCAAAGTTTTTCCTTAACAATCCACTTTTTATTTTGTAATCATTTGATTTTATAAACAGAAACATTATTTTTTGGTCTTTTAAGAAGTGTTTATCTTTATATTTTGTTTTCTTTTACAGGCTTTTGATCAAGATGCTGAATTTCATTTTAAGAATCGAGCACGGCAATGTGACAAATCTTACTGGAAAGAGAAATTTGGAACTGGAGAACTTTATGCAATCAGTTCTGGGACTGGCAAGACTGTACGGGCATTTTTAAAAAATCAGTTTCTCTTGATTTTTTTATTTCTTACAGTAACCAATATTGTTGATTAGTTATTGAATTAGTAAAATATATTTTTTACTTTTTCTTTTTTTGTGACTTGCTCTTTAGCTGATTTTTTTTTTCATTTTTCTTTAAATGTTTTTTTTTATTTATCTTTCTTGCGCCTTTTTCTATCTTCAAAAATTAAGCTGTATATATATATATATATATATATATATACTAGCAGTATAGCCCGGTGTTGCTCGGGTATAATGAAAGCTTTAAAACTAATCCATAGTCCTGGAGCTCAGACTCTTTGGACGTTGGCACGAAAGACTAAAAAGCAATAGTTGTTTCCAATTAAAGCGAAACCATAGACTGAAAGAAAAATGAATGGATGTAAGTCATATTTTGATTTCCTGGTAGCGATATCAAATAAGTTTTTTTTGTCGTAAAATGAATTTTGAAGGCTAAATAAGTCCTCTGAGTAAATGGTATCATGGCTGAGACTAATAACTACAATTATACCTACTTAGAGCCAAACCCGAAGCAAAAACTAAAATAAAAGGGCTGAAAAAAATACAGACAGACACACACACACAAACATCTTGCTTATATATAAATATTATCAATTTTCTGCACTATTGTAAGAACTGCAGCCTTGAAACTTCTGAATACCGTTTCTAATGTCTTTGTCTATGAGTGTATCAAATTTGATTAAAATCAGACCACTCCTATAACCCAATTTTTTCGATTATCGATTTTTGATATTTATCGGAGGTATCTCGACACAAAACCTAGCTAAGAACACTTGCAGACGCTTATAGTACAACTGTAAATTTTCAAGAAAATCGGTTCAGCCATTTTGGAGTCTATAGGTAACGGATACACACACACAGAGACAAAGTTCCATTTATAAATAATTTTAGATATATATATATATATATATATATATATATATATATATCACTCTTAACTTGGACAACAATACATGAACCATACAGAAAAGATAATGACATCCCAACTTACATACACACATTCCCCCAACCACCCACCTCCGATCATCGATCAAATGCCCATATCAATCAGCCTCAGACTATCTGAAAATTCATCTAACATACACATTTTCAATAACAAAAGAACACCATACGACGAAGCACTAAAAGAATGTGGATAGACACAATAACTACAATATACACCTCTGCAACGAAAACACAAAAACAGAAAAAGAAATATTATCTGGTTTAAACCACCATACATCAAAACCATCAAAAAAAACATAGATAAGACATTATTTTCTTAATAGAAAAACTTCCTGGTGACAAGTTGGTTAGCAAAGCTATTCAATAAAAATAGTGTCAAAATCAGCTACAGCTGCACAAAAAATATAACACAAATAATAAAAAGCTACAACAAAAAACTAACAACCTACAATAATGCAACCAAGGAACCTCAATGCAACTGCAGAAATGTAACAACATGCCCACACCAGGGAAATTGCGAACAAACAAATATAATAAATATATAAAACCAAAGCAAACAACAGCACAATGTACTACATTGGTGCCACTGAGGTACCATTTAAGAAAAGTAAAAACAGCCACAACCTTTCATTCTCCAACAGAAAATACTTGAACAGCACTACACTATCCACATATGTATGGCATCTAAAAGACAGAAATATCTCACCAACAATAAGCTGGAAAATATTGAAAAAAGCACCTGCCTACAACAACATTACAAAAAAATGCCTACTTTGCTTACATGAAAAAGTAGCAATTATATTTCATACCCCACAAAAGAATTTACTAAACATGAGATCAGAAATAATTTCCAAATGTAGACATGAAAATAAATACCTATTATCACAATTTATACCAAACGGGTTAAAAAAAAAAATTTTTAAATTGGAACTGCTGATACCATAACCCTATCAATTATTCTCTATTTCAAACTACCATCATAATAATTGCATTTATTATTATCATTCTGCTACCATTACTAATCACTACTACTGCTTTACAATAACTATTTGCTACCATAATTGTTATTATCATCAACCCCACCCCAACCATTACTACCACATCACAATTACTATTGCCATATTAGTCCGCAATCACCATTAACGTAAATTACTCCTCTTTCCTGCAGTAAAATTATACCACCATATAAAAACTAACAAGCATTACAAATTGGAGTTTCTACCATTTAAATATGTGCAACCACCAAAAACAAGCTAATAACTGACATTAAAATAACAATACAGTCTTAAAAAATTAAAAATAATAGCAATTTTTACCTATCATAGTTTCACACAGACCACATTATACGTATATATGTGCGTACAAGAAAATATTGTTCAGAGAACAAATAAACAATGCACGTTGACATCGCTACAATCAAAGTCAGTAGGCACACTATTTGAATACACCAATCAAATGCGTATGTATGTACACAACGGCACACACACACATATATATATATATATATATATATCTATATATGCCAAGCCCCATACTGTTCACATATAGTTATGTTTGTATGAGCCCTGGTGGATGAGCGCGCGTGTGGGTCTATGTACATCAATGGGTGTACAAGTGTGTATCTATGTCTGCGTTTGTATGAGAGATGTCAAGACAACAAATTTTCTTCCCACATCCACAAAAATACACCAATATACGCAGCCCTACATATATCCAATATTTAAAAAAAATTAATCAGTTTGTCTGTCGATCATAAAAGCGTGAAACCCTGGGTCACAAACTCACACCTATCTAACTGAATATATATATATATATATATATATATATATATATTTTCTAAACATATATTGTTAAATATAGCAGACAATGAATGTCTATTAATAGCCATATAAATGCTCTGTGAGAAGTGGGGGGACCCTTCAATGGGTAAAAAAATCATCCTGGTGTAAGAAAAGTGCTCAATGTCAAAAGCTGAAGTAATCAAAGCATTTGGTGGGAAAGCTTTGCCATGAAGGCACAGCGAGACAAAATGTCTAAAAAGTGTTTAATTCCACCTTCATGGCAAGGTTTCTCATCTAGATTATAAATGCTCTGAGATAATTTAACCTTGTATTCTGGCGGCCTGAGGATTACACTTACATGTATGAAACCCGGGTCGCAGCCGGTTTGAGGTTTTTGGGAATGACCAAGATATAAGTATGATAATAATTATTTATATATATATAGAGAGAGAGAGAAAAGAAAACTCACCATATAATTAAATGGTAATAAATTCAGAATTTATTTCAGCAGTTGTAAAAATTGCAAACTGCTTCTTCAAACCCGAAAAATCAAAAGGTTTCATTTAACTCAGAATATTAAAAAAAAATTCAAAGAGGAAATAAGGTTAAGTGAAGAGTATTGCTCTGGATAAAATCCATTCAGCTCTCTATTTTTATCTATTTAATATTTTAGATTAATTAGATAAACTTTTGGGATTATCCTCTGTTTTTACGGATTTGTCATTTATTTTCCTATACATACATTCTTTTTATAATTATAGTCATACATAAATTAGAGTTGGTTTGTACTTTTGCCAGAGAACAGGAAGGGATTATGTGTTGGTTCTTCAGAGAGGAAATGAGCAAAGACTATATAAAATATTTATAAAATACAATTTAGATTCTTTCTAATCAATAACAGAACTTAGATTTATCTGAAAGCATCAATTCAATCCTGATTTTTTGCTACGTTTTGCTGGCTATGATCTGAAATAGATCTTTACACACTGCTAAAAAATATACAGAATATTATCTTGTACTTTTTCTTAAATTTTATTTTTCAAAATGAAAAATTTTAAAAGCATACTTTCAATTTTTTTGTAGGATCCATATGGCTGGCTTACTAACCTCATAAATCGCGTAAGTAAATCCTTTTAATTATTTTGTTGTGGAAGATAACTAACTTGTCAATTAGATTTATCATCTTAAAGTTTGTAGCTTGTTTAACTTGCTTGTAACATGTTTAAAAACAAAAGTATCTGCCAGAAAGTAATGGCAAATCACTGATGTAAAATAATCAAATCATGTAAAGAATCTAATTGCAAAGAGTTTACAATAATTCATGATGACAGTAATTATTTGTACAGCTCTGCATTTCTTGTGGGATGAAAATTTTTATATTTAGGGATTTTGCAAATATATTTTTTAAATATCAAAATATGTATGTAAAAGTTTCAAAATAACTGCCACATAATTTGGAAGATGACAATAATCTAAATAAAAGAAAATCGGCTCCTATTGAAAGTCAAATTCTAACTAAAAGTAAATTTTGTTCTAAAATTAAAATTTTTATTAAAAAGCTCATTCTTTTCTGTTTTATTCAGTTTGCCTACAAACGTGGCTTTGAACACATCAAGAAAAATTTGGACCGTGAAGATTTGGATGCACCAGTGAGTAATCAAAAAAATCCTCTAACTAAAAAAAGAAAAACGAACTAAATTGTGATGTAAAAACCTAGTTGGGTTTACCAGCACTACTAGCCATTTATCACAATGTGCTATTGTTTTCAGAATTTTGCATGAACTGTTTTTCATTTAGTTTTCACTCATTTCGTTATGATCTCTTACATTTTTAGCACGTTTTAAATTTTTTGTATTTAACCAATTATTGTTGAATCATTGAATTAAAAGGGAAATTTGGAAGCAAAAAAAATGATTTCAAACATGACTCGAACAGGTATAAAGTATACAAAAAATAACTATACAAATGAAATTTTGTTGTTGAAAATCCCTCAAAATATTCACATTTTTCTGTTTCAATTGCTTTGAATAAATATCATTTCTTTACCAAAACAAAAGAATTTACAAGTAATCTGAAAAATATTCTGTACTAAGCTAAGTTTTTCAATTTCTGTTCAAGAGATGGTGTTTTGGTTGTCATCTTCAAAATTATCTACATCAGTCAGTTTTTGAAACAAAAGATGAGTCATTTTGAAAAGTCATCTTTTGATATTTAACACTTGGTTAGCAAAGAAAATAAAACACTGTATTTTTTATATATTAAGCTATTGTTGTAGTTTGTTTAGTGACTAAGATAGTTGGATATTTAACAAGAAACATAGTGTGTGTTTAAATCTACAAAAAATAAACTATTTACTACTTATTTATCTAGTAAAATATTACTAAAATATTCCTTTTTTGAAATTATTTTCTAGTTCTCTGACACACACACACAAAAAATGAAAAAGAAAATCTACAATAATCAAAAAATGTGGTATGGGGTGAGAATAGAAAATTAATTCTTCATCTTATTTATGCAGGATTACAGAGTTTAAGAAGTGAGGGATTTGTTTATAATAGATTATAAAAGAAATTATAATCTATTTAATACTTACATTAAAGGAAACTGATTGCCTCCATATATATATATATATATATATATACTTATATTGAATATTTACAAATATTTTTTCTGATGGAGTTTTTTTGCATATTTTACAAATATCTATTTGGGACTGATTGTCTTGAGAAAGACATGAATCCACAAATATCATAACAAAATATCTCATCTTTAACATGCCAGAATTGTTGAAGAAAAAAAATGGATGAATAAGCACTTTGGGAAAACCATTGTGTCATAACTACATCCCAGGCAGTAATGAGTGTCAAAAAAATAAGTAACTTTTTGTTCCCCTTGACAGGGGCCATATATATTATTAATTATAGTAAAAATAGAAAGATACACTACCAAGACTTGATGCTTGTAAATAGGCTGAAGGTAAAAATCTTCAAAATGTTTTGGTTTTTTTTCTCTCGTTTTTCTGTGCAGTGTATAAAAAGGTCATTCAATAAATTGAGATGTTTTTGTTTTTCAGTTTTTCTCTCTCACTCTTTCTTCTTTCAGTCAATGGCTGCTTTGCTGCATCCATTCGGCATCTGTGCTGATTTTTTGAATCCAAATGTCATGTTGGATATTTTGGCTCCAGGATTGAAAAAAGCAATCAAATATGTACAGAGTTTGGAAGAAAAGGATTTTAAAGAAAAAGTTAGTGGCCTTTTTTTTATCAACTTTGTAACAGGTTTCCTTGAAATATTAATGTCACTTTGTCATTATCTATAATTTCTAGAAAATGGCTGTAAGGCTTAGAAATCTATAATATTGCAAGAAATGAGGAATCTCTATTTTGCTTTTATTTCAGCTTTTCTTTAATTCAGAATTGACTGGAAATAATATAACATGACCCCTGGCTGCATCCAGTCAACCTTCTTGAGCTTTGGTTGATTCTGCCCACATTGTGTTGTTTTAATAACCAAAGCAGGACTGTTTATTACTACTTGATGAGGATGGTCTAGATATACGATAGATTGGTATATGATGAAAACCAGATTTAAGACCACAACAACATGGTGTAGATTTATATATATATATATATATATATATATATATATATATATATATATTATATAATGAATAATTACAAGCAAGTGAAAATAAGTGATGGAAAAGAAAAATCAGTTGGCTGGTATTTCAGTAGCATGATAATATTCATGATGTATTATTTCTTTGGGACAATTGGTTATTCAACCTCCAGTTAGTTGAATTTACAATATCTCTCTATGATCGTCTTCTTTTTATTTCTAGCAGCAGGCAAGTTTTCAGGCTGACCGTATTTCAAATCTCTTTCCAACCTCTTCTTCCGCAATATGGGAGCCAACTGACTAAATCTCATCTTTGTTAAACGAGCACCCCGACCGGAGTGGAAAAGAGGGGTGTAATATTTTTATTTCCCTCACTGTATAACCCTTACCAGCTCGAAATAAAGTCAATTACATTTAACCATTTCGACTTCCAATAGAAGGAGAGAAACACACTCCCTCTATTTATCTGCTTGCTCTTACAATTGTCCTGATAATTTGGTACACAGGAAATTGTCAAGGCCACATTTCAACCTCAAGACACACATTGTCAAAACCCACTGACATATTTTGACTAACTTTAATAAATTTGCTTAAAAACAATTTTGTACTCAGTATACTTTGCACCTAGGTTTTTAAACTTGTTAACACTTTGGCTACTGTTTTCGACAAAAATAATTATATTCTTCAATTTTAGAGAAATCTTTTCTCATCTTGAAAATCACTTAAAATTAATACCAGCCATCTGAAAATAGGGTTACAATATTACTTTGGGTATGGTAATAAAATAAACACATCTCATCTCCCCTCTCACTTGTAACCATCCACTGTAAGAAAATAAATATTTTCAGCTGTTAAAGCTGAATTAGTCAAGTAAAGCTTCATAAGTTGTTGCTATATTACATTGGGAATTAAGTGAAATAAATAAATACGTGATTCATCATCATCATTTAACATTTGTTTTCATGCTAGCATGGGTTGGATGGGGTTTTCTTGATGGCTCTCTAATTGAACCATCATGAGATATTGGAGTAAGATTTAGAGATGTATGCCCTTACTAATACCAACCAGTTTAGGAAACCAGAAACTCAGTGTTTTTATCGAGACACCATCTCTAGGAAGATTACCTACAAAGATTAGAGAGTTCAGCCTACCCAATTCTACACAGAGTAGGAGTAGAGGTTTTTATATAAGAGATTTCCTTCTCTTAGATAAGTTGCTATGCAAAGCTAAAGACTCTTACCCATCCTAATCTGAGTTTCCTTGAAAGCAAAACTGTTTTTAAGAATCCATTATACAGGGGCCCGGCAATATTTTTCGGACACTTTGAAAAAAGTACTTCAAGGTGGTTACTAGTGCCAAAAACTTTTGAGATTGTAAGTACGTAGTTGAGGAGTGAAAATCCACTACTAGTGTAATCATTTTTTTTAGTTTGGCTTTGATAATTTTAGTTTTTTGTGATTTTTGCGAAAACTTGTGTGACACTATTTTTCGGACATGACAAAAATCCTATTTTATTAAGAGCTAAGTTCATGTATATGTTGCTGTATGCAAATTTTCTGCTTGTACACTTAGCTTTCATCATTAGAATCAATTATCTGTTCTATTTTACTGGCAAAACAATTAAGTTTAATGAGGTAAAATGCATTCAAAAGAAGTCGTTTGTTTGGCACGGAAGAAGCGGGATGATGGCCTCAGCATCAGAAGGATCGCCATAGATTTGAAGCTGTCGAAATCAACGGTCGAATACATGCTGAAGACAAACTCCGAGCAGAAAAAGAAGAGAGGACGGAAAAGATCAATTGTCAAGAGGACTGAAAGGAGAATGAAGAGGACTGTGACACGGCTTTTGACATCTGGAGAAAACGTTACAGCAAGAAAAGTGAAGGAGAAATGTGAATTGGATGTAAACGTCCGAACAGTACAAAGAACACTGCATAGGATTGGTTTGAAGTATGCAAAGGCTAAGAAAAAAATTACACTAACAAAGAAACACAAAGGAGCAAGACTGGAGTGTGCTAAAAGGTGGTTAACAAAGCATGTTGACTTTAAGAAGGTTATATTTACTGATGAGAAGCGTTTCAAGTTTGATAGGCCCGAGAAGGGGTGAGCCTGCTGTACTGAACAAATGACAGATGGGAGGAGGAGGAGTTATGGTTTGGGGTACGATCTTTGCTAATGGGAATATATGGTTGGAGTGGCTGAAAGGACGACAGAACAGCGAAAGCTACAAACAGTTGCTGGACGAGAAAGCCCTTCCAAGGATAAGAAGAGAGATAGGGAATGATTTCATTCTACAGCAAGACAATTGCAGCATCCATGTGTCAAAACTCATGAAAGAATGGATGGCTAAAGTGAATATGACTACTTTGGAATGGCCTGCAAAAAGCCCAGATCTAAATTTAATAGAAAATGTTTGGGAAATGCTTGTGCAACTTGTCTATGATGAACCTGAAACAACGAAAGAGGCTCAACTATGGGAACGGATACTAGATGCCAAAAAACAACTAATAGAAACATGTAGAGATGTTATTGTGCATATATTTGATCATTATGAAGAGAGATTGATAAAAGTTATTGAGAAGAAAGATGATATTACAGACTATTAACAGTTTTTCAACGATGTCCGAAAAATAATGTCGTGCGTGTTTTGTAAAAAATGATGAAAAATAAATATTTTTCCTTACCTAATCAATTTTCTTCCATTTTTATTACAGGTATTGTCTTTATATGTTTATGCTATTCTATTGAAGGAATTTCACCACTCTATGGTACTTGGAAAGTCGAATACTAAAGTGTCTGAAAAATATTGTCAGGCCCCTGTAATTAACGCAAAGTGATTTTCCACTTAAAGAGGATGTTACAGGATTATTTGTTGCTAAAATGTGGATATGTTTTGTGGGAATAGTGTGTGTGTGTGTGTGTGTGTGTGTTTATCCTGATATCTTCACACAAAAGACAAACTTGTTTTCAGATCCAGAAATATAAAAAGAGATAATTTTATCATTATTTACATGCAAACTCATGTTTCTTGTTATCACATTTCAGCAAGTGTTTGTTGATACAGGTAACCTTCAGGGAATTTTGAAATGAACTCTTCATTTAATTTCTGGGAGTGATGAGCGGAGGGGACTTGTTCTCCCATATTTAAGGATATCTCCTTTCATTCATATTTAGTATTACTAAGTTATTGCTTGCCTTGTTTCTACTGCCCGGCTCACAGATTGAACTCACAATTACTGTGTCACCAAATTCCCAAACCCATATGGCTTCTATACTTTATTTATTTCTATTCTAGGTCTACTAATGATATTTCTTTTTATTATCATTATTTTTATAATCATTTCACCCCAAGCTAGGCAGAAATGCCCCTTGTGCGCAGGGGGTTACAGTGAGAGAGAAAAAGGTATAGAGGATGTCAAAGAAAAGATAAGAGATGAATGGGAATCAAGTAAATAAAAAATGGCAATTGACCTTGCATTTAAACTTTTGGAGATTGTAGCTATCAGGGAAGCAAGCAAATGGAAGTGCAAGAAAAGAAACTGTTAGAGTAGAAGAGACGGTTACATTTAACTATTTCTATGGTAAAAAGGTGGAGACTTGATACCAATCTAATAGCACAAGTAAATACACATGATCAGGGCACCAGGATGAAAAAAAGGTTTTCAGAGTAGTTTCCATGAAAATTCTATTCCAGTGAAAGAAAGAATCAACTAAAGTAATTGCTAAGGAGAAAAATACAATAGTAATACTTGAAAAATACCCGAAAAAGACAGTACATCAGTTGAAAAGAAATATTTGATCTGTTTTAATTAAAGATTCTATTTTTTTACTGATATATCTTACACTGTTTTTGAATAATATCCAGAATTAACATTTATTCGTACCCTGTTTTTGAATAATATCCAGATTTAACATTTATTCGTACCCTGTTGTTGAATAATATCCAGAATTAACATTTATTCGTACCCTGTTGTTGAATAATATCCAGAATTAACATTTATTCGTACCCTGTTGTTGAATAATATCCAGAATTAACATTTATTCGTACCCTGTTGTTGAATAATATCCTGAATTAACATTTATTCATACCCTGTTGTTGAGCAAATCACGTATGGTATATACTGCTTCTACTGTTGCTGCAACAACCGCCTTGATGGATAAACGACAAACACAGAACAACGAGTAAATAAAAATATAATCTTATATTTTTATTCTCTTCAGTGACAGTTGTGTATAGAGTGGTAGTTAGAGGGAATCACACACATACGCAAGAATTGTTGGGAGTTCTCTTCTCTGTCTATCTTCTCCTGCTTCCTGGCTCTGTTCTGCCTTTCATAAAAAACCCACTCTTATATAAGCTGAAATTCCCTGAATTTTGCTTAATTGCATCATCAATGATAGGCACATCTATTAATCATTTTCATCAATTATTGACTTTGGGTCAGCTGCCTTTGTCCTCATTACATTCCATCTGCCATTGTTTATATTTTCCGACTTTGAAAATGGCTGACCTGATGCAAACACACTTTTGTCATTGTTTCTGGCATCAAACATTTTTGTTTATCACTGTTTATATTGCATTCCTTTAATGTAAACACATTTTTGTTTGTCACTGCCTGCATTTCTGCTTTTGACCTAAACCATGTTTTTGTTGCTCACAGAAATATATTTCTCTCATACTATTTTTCAAAATGTTCACCTATGAACACTTTAAGTGCATCTCTCCTCCACTAACTCTTTACCATATGACCAAAGTAATTGTACAAAACATATTTAATAACAAAAATATCAATCAATGATACAGAACAAATGCAAAAGCAATACAAAATTATCAATATCAACAGTGACACTCTCTTCTCTGCAATTGTGCACGTTTCTTCTTAATTCTATGCAAAGAGACACTTTTCCCAATGTAAACTCTAAGTTGATCTCTTAAGTTAGGCATAATAAGGAATTAGGCCAGAATGTGATTTGCATAAAAAAGTTTTCTGTCTTTATTTTTTTCTTTCTTTCTTTTCTTTTTGAAGAACATACACATCAAAAGAAAGTCCTGTAAGGTTTCAAAAGTTTGTTTTTTTTCCTTCTTTCTGTGTTTTATCAGACCCATAGATATCTCAATGCACGACCACATGACTGTAGGTGGTAACCACACAAACACACACACACACACCAATTTACAAATTGACATTGGGTAAATGACCTTTGCATATACCATGTGTGCCTTTGCTCAAATTCAACATCACACATGCAATTTCCTTAATTTCAACGACACTGTTTGAACACAGAAATCTACCTTTATCAGCAGTGCATGTCATTCAAAGTCTAACCAAGAAAACAACAAACAAACAAAAAAAAATTGAAGAAAAATTACCTAAGGGTCTGATTGTATCTTGATGATGGGCATGTGTTTTGCTTGGAGGATTAATTGTATAACCTGCAGTTCCAACTAACTTAATCTAAAAAAAAAAAAAATGGGTTCGTCACACTTTAAATACTATTTTATTTAACTTAACATTTTCTACAGTCTGCAACTTTTGCATGCATTGTTGCACAGAAGCTAATCTAACTCTATCTCAAATGCAGTTTTCTTCTCTACCACCTTATTTTACAGCATATCTGTCAGTGCATGTCTATCTTCTCTTTCTTATGATGGTTCTTATACTACACCAAATTAGCCTTAAGCTCTACATTCTTAGTCTTACTATGTGACATCCATCGTGGCTTTCCTTGCTTTTTTTATCTTATTCCCAATGAAGTGGTGATAGCAGGAGGTCATTCCAATAAAGGCATTCACTTGCCTAACATTGGTTGCAGTTGAAATTGATCTTAATAATTGGAAGAGTTTGAAAATATCTCTTTGCTGTACGATGACTTCATCTTCCCTGACAACTTCACTTCTTTTGACAACTCTATTTCCCCCATCAACTCCTACACATGCACTCTCTACCCTACACTTATTAACCCCTCTGAAAAAAATTTGAAAAAAGTATGCTGTTCAATCTTAATTTATTTTTAAAAATAGCAATTTTATTTTTTTATTATAATAACCACTAGAGCAGAGTACACAGATAAAATGAAACATCACCTACCTTTCTTTGGTGTCATTTGTTACCATAATCATACAGCATCCTCACAAATGACAACCAGGTTTGTTTTTAATCTGTTTTTTTCCTCAAAAAAACATGGCAAGTCACTGCACACCAAATCAATATATGTTATATATCAAATTGTGCATGGTAAATTCTGGAACAACAATCATCTTAATGGATAAATGACAAACACAGAACGAGTATATAAAAATATGATCTTATATTTTTATTCTCTTCTATGACAGAAGTGGTAGTCAGAGGGAATCATGCACATGTGCAGGAATTGTCGGGAGTTTTTTCTCTTCTCTGTCTGTTTTCTCCTGCTTCATGGCTCTGTTCTGCCTTTCACAAAAAAAAACACTCTTATATAAGCTGAAATTTCCCAAATTCCACTTAATTGTGTTATCTATGGATAGTCACATCTATTAATCATTGCCGATTATAGCTTTTGGATCAGCTGCATTCGTCACTGCCTGCATTCCTGCTTTTGACTGAAATCATATTTCTGTGGGTCACAGAAATATATTACACACACTCATAATTTCTTCTCCCCCTGAGAAAGTTTGCTAAGAAGCATATTATACATATGTGTCCCAATTATAATGACCTTTACAATGGATAAAAGAAAATTTGTTTTTTAAAAGATTTTTCAGAATAATGTTACCATTATCAACATTTCCCTTTTTTGTTTGAGATATTTCACTTTTCTCACAACTCAATAACTGTTGCTTTTTTTTAGATTGCCTGTTAATTGCACAAACTGTAATTATTTTTCTTATCTTTTTATTACAAATAACAAAGACAAACCTTATTTGCAATAATAGATTTAACTCTTAGAAGTTCTCACCCTTCTTTTTGGCCTCTATTTCAGAATGCTGACTCAAATTACTAATGAATTGCATAGTGTCCCTTAATGTTCTGGAATATAGACCCCATTCTCATAAAGTTCTTGTTTTGTTGATAGATAAATATATGTAGATACATTTCTATAATCCTAGTTTTTAAAATATCTTTATAAACATTTGGTGTAGACATAGAATAATCCAAATGAGTATCCTGTACATAAAATGGTAGGATAACTCTCTCAGAGAGCTCTAAATATATATGTATATAAATATATATAGAGCAAATATATGTAAAAATGAAGACACACATTATTCCATGGTTAGGCGGAAGTATAGGCCTATTTCAGGCGAACCATCATCAGCTTCCGTCTTTATTGTACAGAAGATTTTACACACACACACACACACACACACATATATATATATATATATATATATATATATATATATATATATATATACCAAAAATGTTTCCAATGTGAAGTGTAATCTTTGAGAGTTGTCATCTTTGTTAATTTTTTATGATTCTTGAAATATTTCTTGTCCTTTTAACTTGCAAAAACTGAAGAAAACCAATCCTATTTTTCTCAATTTTTTGCTGCCAGTCTTAAATGTATTTATTGTCCCTTTGGAATTATTCCAACATTAAAAATAAGGAACACTGAGCAACAGCCAAAAATGTCTTGACTTCACTGATATTTGAACCTGGATTGCTTCTTTCAAAAAGACACCAGATATTTCTGAGATATGCCTGTTGTTCCAATGAATGTATTTGTCTTATTTTTTCAGTAAGTAAAAGGAATTGTTTGTAATTTTGCAGAAAGTTGGCAGTGTTTCTGATTTATTGGCTTCTATGAAGCTTCTATGCATGAATATGTGGCCGAAAGATGTGGAAGCTGTGGATGCTTTGCGACTTGATGTTGCTCTCAGAATGTTAAAGTCACCACATTTTAATGCAAAAATGAATTCCCTTAAAGAGGTTTGTATAAAACTGTTGTTCTAATTCTTTGCCAATCTTAAGCCTGTCTTTTTATGCTATCAATAAATCATATTTAAGAATATATAATTGGATTTTTTAAAAACTAGGATAAGTGCTTCCTTGTACTTTTTATTGAATTGCAGATTCTCTTTAACCAAAGATGATCTGCAATTATATAAATCAATTAGATTACTTTTAACTTCAAAGGAAATTTTACAGTCAATCAAAACTTTGTATATTTGACAATTCTTGGATGTTATTTGTTGTCAAGAGTTGATTTAAACAAAATTATTTATAGAGCGCAATTAATGTTCCATTAAATTACATTTCTAATTTACAGTGAATATACTTTTGCAAAATTTTTCATGGTTAGAAATTCTCACTAATTACCAAATAAATTTACCATTGTTGAAGTTATGAGAAGTTTGGAATTTAACATTGGCAGTTTTTTTTCTCATAATATCAGTCAGTCAGTTAAGACATGACTGACTGGGTAGAAGATTTTCCTGCAGTAGGTTTCCATTACTTTCTGCAGTAGACTGGTTGCCAACCAACCCAATTTGTTATTTGACCCATAACTGGGAGAAGAGATAAATTAATACCTTTCCTAAGGAAATTTGTGTGTAATTAAATGCAAGGAATTCAGCTGGAATTCGAGTTTGGCTCTCGGATTTCTTGTTCCAAGCTGATATTCACTGCACTACATCCCATAATATCATTAATCTAAAAAATCTTAATGTTAAATGCAAAAAACTTGTTTGTAAGTTTTTCCTTTTCCTTTTCTTTTTTTTCTTTTTATATATATATATATATATTTTTTTTTTTTTTTTTTTTTTTTTAGGTATCCAAACTGATCGATGATGCCACAGTTAGCAAATTAAAAACTGCCATTCATTCAGAAAGAATTCTGGATTTTCTTGTAGAAAAGCGTGTTTTAGCCATTGCTCTTGAAGGTAACACTATTAAAAAAAGGAAAATCTTTAAATTTCTTTCTACAAGTAACCTGAAGATTTTGGTACAAAAGATTACAAATGATTTCTTGAATATTTCATCAACCTGACATAAATAAATATGATACAAAAGAAAAATTTTCATTTTACAAAAAAGATATAAAATTAAGTAACTTATTTTTTTGTTTCTTAAAATGTATTTGTCTTTTTTTAAGAAGTCTGTCTGCTTATTTAATTCAAAAACCAGTGCTTTTATCATGTTAGATTTGGGTTTCTTGAAAGCTTTCATTTTGTTGCCTGCAGGTCAGGATAGTTCATTGCCGACTCAAATTTATATTTTAGTGTTCATTTTTTTGAGTGGTGGTTGTGATGACAACTTGATTTCTTCCCTCCTCCCCAGTATATATGAGTGCCGTATTTATTTCATATATGAGTATTATGAGGAGGCTGCACATCTTTGAAGATAAAAGACAAGGATTTTTTGTGTGGGAGTTTGTCATGAACTTTTAAGAAGTATTTTCACAGTTAAATTTTTTTTTTAAATTCTTTTCACACCTATACACACACACAGATTAAATTAATATAGCAAAAAGAGGAGAATGGGAGGAGATTGAGATACACTAACTTTGAAAATCAACATTCTAAATACTGATATTTATCTGGATTTGAAACACTGATATCCTGGAATGATAAATTTACTTTCCTCTTCCAAACAGAAAAATGAATAAATATTGTTTGTAATTTCAATCCCCACTAAATGTTTGCTAAAAATAGCACAATGGCTACAATCATTCAGCCTGAATGAATGACCTTCATCTGCTTTTAAGTTTAGATCGGTTAGATTATGTTAGCCTCTGTCGGGTCGTTTAATAACAATTTTTGCGTGGGGAACCCAGTGATGATCCAAATTACCACTCAATAATAATGGTCAATCAGACAAATTTCATTAAACAAAACACCTTAATTCTGAATAAAGATAGTGTTTCTAACAGATTATATACAAAAATTTTGTCTGTTATAAATTTAACCTCATAATCATGTTTTGTCATTTCTTAGTAACAAACAGCAGAAATTACTTTGATTTTCAATTTTGTAGGTAACATTGATCAAGCTCAATATTGTGACAAAGTCAAAGGTATTGTGGATTTCCTTGGTGCCAAGATATCTTCTGATGAACTCAGCATGATATGGAAAATGCAGGTATAATTATTTTTCTGATTAATAATTGGTAGTTCAGTAATATTGATTCTGTAAATACTTGAGAATTGAAGCTATTTTGGAATTAAGTGCTATCTTTCATCTTTACAATAAGTCAAAACCTTTTGTCAATTTAAATATTAACAATTTTGAGAAAATTTGATTTACTTGACCATTATGAAGCAGTCTGTGTGCCAGAAACCGACATTCATTCTTTCATCATTGAACCTACTACTGTAACAAGTGAGCAGAATGATATACAATTATTTTATTGGGTTGGCCAGAAAAATATTATTCAATGAATTTAATGTCAAAAAGAAAAATTATGTCATTTTTTACTTATTAATCAGAAGACATTTTGACCATCCAATTGATATATAGAGGATGTCATAATTATTTTATGCCCTGATGAATATTATTTTTGCAAAGAACTGTCATACATTCTTAAGAAATTAAGATTAAGCAATCTCTTTGTTGCTAATTAAAGAGATTGATGAAAGTGTTGGAGGAATTTGAGAAATTTAATTTTTTCTTTGGTATAATTTGTTTTTTAGATTTGTTGGTAAGATATCCTACTTGTTACAGAATTGTAGTTTGGAATTTAATATCTGCTTTGAAAATCTACCAAATTTTGTGACTACTAACAGACTATTTTTTAATTTAAATGTATACCTGTTATTGATAGACACACAATGTCGCTTGTTTATGACCCACATAGATTTAAATTAGAAATGTAGCATTCTTAAAATGCCAAGATGAAGCTAATATATACTTCTATGACACTGATAACATTCTGAACTTGGATAGTTTCTTCATAAATTGGATTTAGATATGCAACAACTTATACACAAACTGGAAGAATTTAATAAAAAAATTAGGCAGACTTTGTAGGTTGATTTTAATAAAAGTTGTTTGAATGAAACAATATAAACATTTGTGTGAAATGTAAATTATATAAAATGTATTAGATCTTTAGTGTATATTTTCATTGTCTTAGTGACTGTTTTTATGTCGAATCTGTATTCATTATGCAGGGTATCCTCAAAAATATATATTCATACAAAGATCAATTGCAACAGGAATTTTTCAGTTATATTATGTAGAAGAGTAGATTTCTTTTTACCAAGATGAAGGGACTCCCCCTTTTTGATTTGTAGAGTCAAGTCTTAATAAAACACAATTGTAAGAGAGATTTAGTTGATGTTTGAAGGGCAATTTCTTGACAATTTAAATTACTTCTTGTTTCAGGAAAGCAACACTGCCAATATACAGAGTAGAAATTTTAATTTTTGTACTAATTGGAAAAGCAGATAATACATAAACCAGAAAGCACAAATGGGTAACATGCAGGGTGCGAAGGGTAAATCGATGCCATTTGCTATTTTTAATTTTGTGTATGTGCCTTGTTTGGTTTTGATTTTGTAAACTGCACAGTGTAGTAGGGCCAGTTGGGCACCGTCTGTTAGAAAAAGAGCACCATGATGCAATTCACTTTGGCATAACTTTGGAAATGGTACGTCGTAATGGTTAGCAATCACACTGGACACTCCAAACATTTTAGGACAACTGTTGACTTGCTGTGTCCCAAAAAGATGTATCGAGAGTGATGCAAACCAAATATCCCATCAGCATAATGGTGTGTTTGGAGAGATCACTAGTGATGGCAATGTTATACCTCCATTCATCTTCCAACAGAGCATTTAGACTTAACATGGGCGCCTATATCAAGGGCTCTAAGGAGGTAGTGCTGCCTTGGGTCAAGAGGGTGGCTGCTGGAAGACCCTATGTCTGGCAAAAGGACTCTGCACCATGTCACACAAGCAGGAGAACCCAGTCATGGCCGGCAGACAATTACTGAGACCACATCACCCTTTACATCTGGCCATCTAACTCCGCAGACTACAACCCCCTTGATTATTATGTGTGGGGTGCAGTTGAAGGGACAGACCAACAAAATTCTTTGTAACATCAAAAAGTAACTGAAGACAAAGATTTTGGAAGTATTCATCAAACTAAACAAGGAGACTATCCAGAAGAAATGCAAGAGATTCCAAAGTCATCTGGAAGCCATGGTTGAAGCCAATGGCAATTTTATTGAATAAATTTACTCCTTAGTATTTCAAGATATTTTTATTTAATTTTGGTAAATACATCTATTAAAATGAGATGTCAGTGTTATTTTAATTTTTGTGTAATTTAGATTAAGTGTTAATTGCTTTAATGAGGTCAAACTGGCATCTGCTCTGTTATTAATTGGGGCAAGAAATGACTTGATAATTTTAACACACCCAAAACAAAACTGCTCCCTTTTAATCATCTTAGAAAATGTTTTTTTGCCTTCCATCAACATGGCTGATGCTAACCCCTGCCGAAGAATGGCTTATTGGGCCTTCTGCTGACATAAAGTGGAAAGATTATATTGAATCAATTTCTAGGTCTGTAGTTCGGCAGGTTGGTTCACTATGATGTGCTAGATAATTTTTCTTGACAAAATCTATCTTACATCTTTATAAGACTACCATTCAGCTATGCACAGAATATTCCCAGTCAACTTTGATCTTCAAAAATCTAAATGCAATATCAAGTGTTATCTTTCTTAATTCCTGTTCTTTTATTGTTCTCTCTCGTTAATGTTTTTGTTTTTTTCTCATTCTTTCACATTCAGTAACCCCATTGCACCTTAGTGGCTTTATTTCCTTGCTTGAAGTGAAATGATTTATTAAAAAAATCATGGTAAGAATAGGGGAGTTAAATTCTTGTCTTTCTAAACTTCAGTATAATAATATTCCATACTTTATTAGGAAATAGTTTCAGTTTTAGATAAGAACCAAAACTATTAACAAATATGGATTCATTTGAAGAGTATGTGCAGTTTATCTATTAAATGCTCATTTTTTAATAGTTTTTTTTATTTAATTTGTTTCTCTCAATAAATAGATTGCCATCTTCTGTTAAATAATCTTGTTTTCCTTGTATTAAATCAGCAGATTTTTATTTTTTAAAATATTTAATACTATTTTAAGTGTTGTAATAAATGATTGCTTTCTTGTATTTTCCAGAATGGCCAGTCCAACAATGTTATTGACAACATTCATTCTATCATTGCTGCTGCTGCTGTGAAATTTGATGCCCAGCAATTAGAACAATTATTTTTCTTGATTCAAAAAGTAAATTCCTTTCTTTTGTTTCTTTTTATTCCCTTCCATTGTCCTTGCTTATAACTAGGAAGCATTTTTATCATATTTCATCAAATACTTTCATTTCAAAAGTTAAAATAACAAAAACTTGTTAGTGACCAGCCGAAGAGGACAGCAAACAAGACTGCATTATAAACAGGGTCGGAAATAAGGATTTCTTTGTGAATTAAGAATTTAATTAATGACCCTGATAAGACATCAAGAGAGACATTTAGCAAGTTTCTGACCAGGGGTCAGGGTTTTCCTTGCATAGGAGAAATTTTGAAATAATAAGAATTTAATTAATGACTGCAAGTAAATGCGACCTGAGACCGACGAATCTAATCACTTGAAGGAAAACTAGTTGGTAGTGAGCAGAGGAGGAAAAATAAAGAAGATGGAGAAGTCATACATACCTTCGAAGGGTATCAGTGTGAGATATCAATGAAGAAAGGAGGATTTGATTTGGGTATATCAATACCTGTGACTGCTGCTCATGGGAAGGAAAAACCCCAAATTGAAAAAGATAATTAATCTTAGAAAGCCAAAGAACAAAGAGACCGTTATTGAAATTAAGTAATTCACCAATTTTCCCAGTCAGTCATATATCCACTCCAGTTTTGATTGGAAATCCATATAAGTGAGAACCTGAAGCAGCCAAAAGGAGTTGTAGAGCAGTTTTAGCCAAAGAAATATGAGGTTGAGATGAGGCCTCACTGCCTGACATCATGTGACTGCCTGCATAAGAAAAACTCAGACTCAAACCCTGTACCAAACTTAAGAATCAGTCAAAATGTTACATTTCAACTTTAGATGTGGATTGGGAAGATAGCTGTCTGCATGAAGTAGATAGAATTTGACTGCTGGGACAAATAAGCCTGTAGCAAGACTCAAAGATATAAAGTGAAGATTTTTTTTTTTCTTCTTGTAACTTCCCCAGCCCAAACAAATTCATTTGCAGCAGTTTCTGAAGGTTATTCAGCTTCACCGTCTTAGGATCAAATCTAAACACAATGTGAGATAAGATTGGGTGGGGTCTAAGTTGATTGATCTAGCAATCCAGCCCCAGGAATTGGGCAGTTTGAAGACCAAAGAAGGTGAGGCAGGCCACAAAATAACTTAGTGCTTTTTATGGTCATTGGTATAATAGAAGAATTTCATTCTATTTGATACATTATTTGTCCAAAATATTGAAAGATGACCTGCTCAATACAATGTCTTGCCTATTATTTTTATTGAAGCAACAAAATTAATATATTTTTCTTTATATAATGAATGACAGATTTGATCTTTTCTTTGTAGAAATGGCAAGATGACAATGATCGTATCAGGGAAAAACTGCTGAGTTTAATTGGAAAGATCGGCAAAGATGCACGTGTTCCAAAAACTACAACAAGGGTGAGTAAATGTGCATTATAATAAAATCACTAAGGAGAAGGACAATATCCTGAAGTCTTTTTTAAGTTTCTTACATTTAACACAAACTTCTTTTAATCATTTCAAATATTGTCAAGTAAACACAATTACAATGTCACCCATGTTGAATAATGAATGTTACCAGGATTGAACTTGAGAACTTAAGTTAACAAAAGTATGTGTAGTACTCATGTAATAAACTGACTCACTTGGTAATTAAGATAACCCTTCCAAGTTAGTAAAACAAAAAACTCCTGATATTCATTTATATTGAGAGGATTTGGTGAATCTTTGTTAATAAACTTTAACAATCCATGTTTAGAAATATTTGGAAGCATGATTACTCAGAAATCAAATATTCCTCATTTTTGGTTGATATACACGAAAAATATATTTGAAAGATCCTTGATTTTATATAAAACTAATTGAACTTGATTTCATAAGGAAAGAAGAATAAAAATTTAACTTCAATCAATTCAGAATTGTTTATTGGATGTTGTCTTTAGACTAAATAACTTATTTTGTATAATCCTGAATATGACACTGACTGAGAAAGGACCAAAAAATCTATTTCCCCACCCTCTCAAACACACACTTTGTCACTGGTAATTTTGTTTCAGTAGATGGCCCCATTTTAAAAAAAAGTTATCAAACTCTTAAAGACAAATATTCAAGTTCTTCTCTTGTCTTTTCTCCTCAACTTTTTCAATTTTCTTCATCCCAACGTTTATGAAGAGGTATGTACATTTCAGGTGCTTGAACTGCTGTGGGATTTGTCCCATTTACCTGCTCTGTCAACACATTTGATTGAACAAGCTCTAAATGAACATCTCTTAATACTCAGTGATTCATATATTGTCAAAGAGCAAGTCAAAAGGCAATATGTCATGAAGTGCGTGGAAGACATTAAAAAGGTGAAAAGAAGTTTGGTAGTTCTTTCATTTTTTCTATAATTTTAATTTCTTTAACTGCCTAAGAAAAAATGTTCAACTTTAAAGCTTGAAATAATTCTGTGTAAATATTTAATGCAACTTGAAAGATTTTCCTTTGAGCTGTGCTTATTATTTTTTCTAGAAAAGAAATATTCACTAAGAAAAAAAAAGCACAAGACACTAATTTGAAACCCATTTCTAGAAAATATTGGGGAAAGGTCTGTTCTTACGTCATCAATGCTAATTGTTTTCTGAACAAAAGGGTTTTCATTATTCCACATTATTTAGAATGTTGTTTTCATCTTTGTTTCAATGCTATTTTTGGCCATTGCATTCTTTGACTTTCTTCATGAAGTAAAGAAAAAGTTTGAATCAGATTCTAAAGATTGAATACAACATCAACATAAAGAAGACTAAAGAATGGATTTGCAAAAATACTGTTAAAAACAACAAAGATAATAAATTAACTAATGCATTTAATTCAATCTTCAGTCATCTTCCTATTTTCTGTAAGTTCAAAAGTCAATTTCACTATTGGCACAATTTGTATTTTCTGTAAATTCAAAAATATTTAATGAAGTGTCAAAATAATCATTGGAAGTGAATAGATTTGTTCCAGTGTGAAACATTTTGTTTAATTGATTTTTTTTTCTTGTTTCAGGGAGCTTGGGTTTTACCTGCATTAAAACAACTGTTGCATCTCTGCAGAAATATTTCTAAACAGAGTTTCAATAAATCAGACAAGGTCTGTTTTTTTTTTCCAGACTTCCATATTTTTCAAAATATCTTGAAAGCATTACTTAAAATGTTCTTAATGTTTGTATTGATAATTTTCTATTCATTTTAATCATTGATTGATCTGATCTGTGGTTTTTACTTTTACTTTGAATCAATATTTGCTGATCTAAAGAAATATAAAAAAATCATCTTTTACTAAGAATACATAGGTTTTTTTAACTTTAATATTTTTCATCATTCACTGATATAAAACTGTAAGCAAATGAGAATTTAATCATGAAAAATGTCAAATTAGTTGAGAATTAAACTTAATTGTAAAATCCACATTTTCTATCTTCAATAGTTGCATGATATTTTTCAGTTACATTCCATGATATTTAAAATTTATTATCCTAAATTTTTAAAAATGTTCTATGCAAAGTGATAATTTAAGTTGAATGATTTACTATGAAATCTTGAACTAGAAATATACATCCCAACATCTTTTAATTTTATCATAACCTCATTATTAGCAACCTCATTTTTGTTATTATAATTCATACATTTGGCTATTGAAGTTTCATTTTAGTCCTGATAAAATTTGGTTTGATGTTTTTTCAAGAAAATTGTCTAATTTGGTTCCAGTAACAATGTTTTGGAAATTTTAATGCAAGTTTTCTAAAAATTCCAATTTCTTTTTCCAACTTTTTACAAATATTAACTGAATTGATTTTTCTGTTTTTAATTTTCTTTTGATTTAAATTTCTGCTTTTAATTATTTTTCAGGGAATTTTATATGAATTAAATAAAAATCAGGATGTTGTCAAACTGGTAACTGGTAGTTTAATGAAGTGTCACAAAATGGCTGCTGGTGTTGATGGTATATTGTCTCCCTTCACTATAATTGATGGTCGATACACTCATTCAGAGGTAAGAGAATCCAATATTCATTCTTCTATTCTATTGATAGGATTGTTTCTCTTTATTCTTTTCTAGTTGCTTTGAGTCAATCTCATTCAGAAACCATTGAACGTTTATGAAAAAGGATTTTGTACTAATATTCTGCCATTTTTTGTTTTGCTAACAAAATATATTCCCTATGTATTAATTTTCTTATGCTTTTAACTTTAATATTGGTGGAATTTTTTTACGACCATAAGACCATCATCCCTGTACAATCCTATATCCTCAATATTTATATAGTTATACGCTGTCTGGGTTTTAAGTCATATTAAGTCTGTATTTCCCTTTACTCTTACATTCAAATTTCTCCTATACATCATGACCTGATTTTCTATTGGTTAGCTGAGATAAACCTCAAAAAAATTCCCCCAACCTTAATTTTCTGGATTTGGTAAAAAATTGTGTTTTCTAAGCTTCTATATATAATTTTTAACAGTGAAAAAAAATATTCACTGCCTGACGAGGTGCTAATAAGATAGTACCGAAACACAATGGCTCTTGTGTTGCAGTAAACTATGTTTCTATTATAAAATTATAATAAAAATATTACCATATATAATGTTCTACTAAATATTGAGCACTCTTAATAAAGCAAATCACTACAAACAGTGGACTGTCAATACATTAGTTTGTACTACTTCTGATATATACTGTTCTATGTTGATGGCACAACTTGGAGTTTCATGCATTAGGCAAACATCAGGTGCCTATTTTAAACTGACTGTTTAATAATTTAAGTTCATTCAATGTTCATGGGAATTAAATCTTATAAAGTTAAGTTACTGCTTTGTTAATAACTAGATTAAAAATTTAAATATTCTAAGATTATAAAAAATATAATAGGCAAAAAATTTAAATTTTAAAAATATTAAAAATAGAAAAATGCAGGGAGAAGAAATCAAAAGGGCATAATTCATAAAACATAAAAATTTAAATATTCTAAGATTACATGGAGATAAAGTATTAAAATTGAAATTTTAAATATAAATTTTAAAATTTAAGATGTGAATTCACAAACATTTCTGCCATTCATCCACACTAAAAAACAATTTTCAACAAAATTAATGTTAAAGTCAATGTTAAGAACATAGATAAATATATTTCATAATATAATACTATGATATCAAATAAATACTTGGCTCACCTAAATAACATCAGTCACCCTAATAATAACAGCAATGACTCTTCTAAAAATAATTGCAACTGCCGCAAAGAAATGGCCAATTGTTTATAGAACTCACATTCGTTCAGAAAATAATGTTAAATTTTACTTTGGAAGCACTTCTAAAATGTGGAAAATAAGATTTAACAACCACAAGTTGTCTTTAAACAACAGTAAATACAATAAAAGCACTGCTTTGTCCATACATTATTGGAAATTACAAAACAATAACAAGAATCCAACTATTACCTGGAATATTGTAGCTAAATCCAAATAAATCTTACAACTGAAAAGGTGATAGATGTAACCTATATGCCTTTTAGAAAAACTTGTCATCTTAAACCATATAAATAATCCTAATTTAGTTAACAAAAAAGTAATTTAATGACCACCTGCTGCCACAGAAAAAAATACTTAAATTCTTAGACTCAAATTGATATAAATTCCTCTTTACTTTAGCTCCTTTCTTTCTCTCTCACTTCCCCACTTCCTTGCTTCCCCATTTTTCTTTCTTTCCCCTGCAAATATTACTATTAATAATTATGAATTACATCTCTTTAGTTTTTGCTTCTTGTATTCTAATATTGTTTATTTTTTAATTTTATTGTTTTAATTTTAAATCTTATATTTAAAATTTAAATTTATGTACATGGTATCTTAGAATATTTAAATTTTTACATTTTATGAATTACACCCTTTTGATTTCTTCTCGCATTTCACTATTTTTAATTTTTTTAAATTTAAATTTTGTATTTACCTGTAATCTTAGTAAATTTAAACTTTTAATCTTGTTATTGAAAAAGCAGTAACTTTATAAGATTTAATTCCCATGAACATCAGGCAAACTTTAATTCTTACACAGTCGGTTTGAAATAGGCACCTGATGATTGCATAATGCATGAAACTCCAAGCCGTGTCATCGATATAGGACAATATGTATATTTATTAAGATATATATATATATATATATATATATATTAGTCATCTACAAGGTAACTAAAAAAATTCTGTCCATTTTTTAATTAGTCATTGAATGAAGTTGAAATATATATGAAATTCGTGTAGCAATTGTTTTCAAGTTTGGACAGCTGGAAGTAGGAACATCAGATGTTATAAAAACACATGCAGTGCTGTGCTGTGCTGTGTATGAGCATACTGCAAGGCGTTGGTTTCAAATATTTAAGTTGGGAGATATGTCTCTCTGTGATGAGCCTCGCAGTGGACAACCACCTGTCTTGAATGATGGAGTCCTGAAGGCAGCCATTGAAGAGGACAGTAGTCTAATGTGTGGTGAACTTGCAAGACAGTTCAACGTTTCCAATGAAACAGTTAGACTTCACCTGCACTGCCTAGGTAAGACGTACAAACTGAGCAAGTGGGTTCCTCAAACACTGTTGGAGGTCCACAAGGGACAATGAGTGGCAGCCTGTGTATAGCTGCTTTCTCACCACTTTTCTGCATCCTTATTCAATTGAGTGCTTACCAGTGATGAAAAGTGGGTTTTGTACGAAACTCCCAAGCATTCCAGACATTGGTTGTCTCCTCAGGATGCTGTTCCTCACACTGCAAGACTACTATGCACCTATGCAAGATTATGCTTTGTGTCTGGTGAACAGGTTGCCATGTGGTTCATTATGAATTGCTATCAACAGGCAAAACAGTCACTGGAGACCTGAACTTGAAGTAATTGAAATGTGTGCAACAGGCATTGCGCCAGAAGGAGCCAGCACTGTTGAATTGCAAAGGTGTGCTTTTCCTCCATGACAACGCCAGGCCACATGTTGCGTGACTGGTCAGGGATACCATACAGCAACTTAGGTGAGAGACCTTGTGCCATCCACCTTATTCACCTGACCTTGTGCCATTCGATTACCATCTCTTCCACTCCCTGGATAATCGTCTTCATGGGAAATCTTTGACCAATGAAGCAGACTTTTGCAAAGCCCTCACGGACTTCTTTAGATCACCCCCCCCCCCCCCCCCGTTCTATCGCAAGGGCATTGAACAGCTGGAGACACGTTGGCAAAAGGTGCTAAATGCCGATGGCAATTACTTCGAAGACTAAATATATGTTACACATACTGTAAAATGTTTTCTTTTTTTTTCCTTTAAAAATGGGCAGAACTTTTTTGGCTACCTTGTACATACAAAACTGTTTGACTATATTTGGTGTCAGTCAGAGTGCCTACTTCCTAAATTTCGGCACATGGCTGAGAGAGGAGGAAATTTTAGCATGTTATATATATGCGGTGTATAAACACACCAGCCGCTAAAAGAATTCAATTCATTACTGAAGAGTAATGCATAAATCACAGAAGTGGTAACTGTTTTTAAAATAAATAAATATATAAAATAGCTCTGTTCACACTACATTGAGCACTGTTTTATTAATACCTGAATAATAATACTATACATATATAAACCCTCATATGTGTATTTATTAATTCAAGTTATATATATATTTTACTTTTATTTTCCTGTTCTTTTTTTTTTTTAATTTTTATTCTTTAAAAGAAATACCTATTCAAATGCATCAACCCCAATGTAAACAAAGTAGTGATTTTCCCTTCAGTGTTAGATTAATAATACCAGACCCAGAATTGTAATTTTAATTTTTTATTCCCCTTCTGTGATTTTAGTCTCCTATTCCATTTTTGGGTTTTTGGTATAGACTTAACCAAATCATACATTTTATAAACAAAAATATTTGCCTACACAATTTACTATTTATAATGACCTTAACTTAAGGAATGCTAATACCTAATTCAAATCAAAAAAATGTTCAGTTCAGAATATCCATCTGATGATTGCATAATCTCTGGGTCATGCCTAAAATGTAGGAAAATATGTATATTTATTAATATATGCTTTTTGCTCTGTTATATTGCATTGAGCACTGTTCTATTAACACCTGATTAATATTTATATATATTGATGTGTGTGTGTGTGTGTCTGTCAGATTAGATAAATTGCCAACATTGTGTCTTCTTATTTTTAATAAAATCTGTTCATACTCGTGGATAATCTTTCGTGTATTATAATTGAAAGATGTCAGAAATGAGCTGTAACATTGTGAGTTATGGTAACAAATGTAATCACAAGACTGTGTTGCTAAAAATTACTGTCAATCTTTCTTCTTGCTTCAAATGTAACTGTTGACAAATTGCTTAGTGTTCATTAGAACTTGAAAATTATGCAAAATGGAATTGTTTTTATATGTTGTAATGTCATGGTCATGCACATGTTAAAGCATGAAAAAACTGTTCTTTTTGTAAACATTTTAGAACATTACTACAGTATACATAGCTGATTGTATTAATTGACAGCTTAAGTTTTTAATGAATATTGCCTTGAGGATCTGTAGTTTGTTTTTGTTGTTTTCTTGGTGTAGGATAGTTGTTATTGATCATTATTTTTTTATATTGTGACATCTACAACAACATTCATGTCTACATTTTTATTTATTTATACACACACACACACACACACACAGAAAACAGTCTTTATTATAATAAAGAGGATAAATAAATTTTTAGGTGGATTCTTTTTGCTAAAGAATAAAAATTACCTATATCTTTTTTTCCACTAAGTGGTACCCAGATAAAATACAGAAAGAAAAACTGACAAAGAAATTTTTTTTTAACTCTACCTTGATTTTGTTTATATGACAGAGCAAGGAAAACAAATACTCTAAGATTTTTTCATTTCTTGATTCCTCTGCCTATTTACACCTATATATATATATATATATATATATATATATATATATATATTATTTTAAAAACAGTTACCACTTCTGTGATTTATGCATTACTCTTCAGTAATGAATTGAATTCTTTTAGCGGCTGGTGTGTTTATACACCGCATATATATAACATGCTAAAATTTCCTCCTCTCTCAGCCATGTGCTGAAATTTAGGAAGTAGGCACTCTGACTGACACCAAATATATATATATATATATATATATATATATATTGTCGCTATCACTTCCAACCTTAAAAAATAAACATAGAAAAAAAATTATTTGAAATCTTTTTCATAACATTTTTATACAGAGTGTACTAGAAAAAAAAGAATTATATAAAGAAAAATATTCAAGAGAAAAAAATGTTATATATTTCTAAAAGAATTTTCTTACATTCAGTTTAGAAAAAACTATTTAATCAAACTGTCTCTAGCCTCAAGGACTGTTATGTCTACAATGGAAGTTTCAGTGGGTCCTTAGTACTGTGACTACGTAATAAATATAGTATTTATATTTCCAGCTATGTGGAAGCTAACAGAATTATTCTGGAATACATGTGGCTAATCCAAAACTTGACAACTATGTTAAGTGGGGTACATTGAATTTGAGAACTTGTGGAAAGTAGGGTAGTATTACTGTTATTCATGACACCCCATCAGAGACTATATAAATTTGGTCTGAGTAGCATATTGACAGACAAGAAAATTTCACTAGAAACAAAGAAGCGATTGCTATGTGATGTCAGTTCTTCAATATGGCAGTGAATGCTGGACAATCTCATCAGAGATGACTGAGAGACTTGAAGCAATCAAAATGTGGTTCTACAGAATGATGCTGAGAATAGCATGGACTAAGCATTTGAGCAACAATGAGGATTTGGAGGGGATAGAAACAAAAATGAAACTAATACTTAACATCAGGAAAAGACAGCTGTTCCTGGAACATATGATGAGGAAGGAGGGCTTGGAGAATCTGATACTCACAGGTCAAATATAGGATGGAAACGAAAAGGAAACTAATACTTAACTTCGGGAAAAGACAGCTGAAGTTTCTGGGACATATAATGAGAAAGAAGGGACTGGAGAATCTGATACTCACAGGTCAAATAGAGGGAAAGAGAGACACGAGAAAGCAGCATGTAACATAATTGATGGGCTTGAGCAAGTGGATGGCAGAGCAGGGTTTGGGTGGGGTAACGGGAGAAAGTGTGTTAAGAGCCACTAGGGATTGGGAGATATGAAAAGGCATGATCACCTACATCCTGAAGGAACATGGCACATAGAAGAAGAAAAATGTTGTCATAGTGGGTATCTCTATATGGCTAGCATGGAAAAACCTGTCATTCCTCTACTGGTCCTGGTTAAAGTTTTTCTCGTTGAAAAAGAAACACAACATATAAAGCTCTCCAGAATGCTTGAATTTTCTCATGAAGTACATTGTACCCATCACTTAGTTCTCTTGAGTCTTGTTGGATGTGAACTGCCTTCTCCTCATCACTTGATGTCATTGTTCATCACATTTCTAATATTTGACTCTACCATTTTGAGGTTGATAATGGCAGCCTGGTACCACAATCCCAAAATGCTATTTCATTTCCTTTATCTTTGTTGGAAACACTCATATGTCTGAAAGAGAAATGAGAATATTAAAATTTGCAGCATGTTGTGTAACATTACATTAAGTCAGAATCCATTTATGATCCACTGAAGACGTTTTCTCAAACACCTGATGAACTTGTCTGTCAATACGCTACACAGACCAAATTTATATAGTCTCTGATGGGGTGTCATGAATAACAGTAAGCCGACTTTCCACAAGTTATCAAATTCAATGTACCCCACTTAACATAGTTGTCAAGTTTTGGATTGGCCACATGTATTCCAGAATAATTCTGTTAGCCTCCACATAGCTGGAAATATAAATAAATTTTATTACTTTTCTTATTTCTTGATCTTTATTTCATTTTCTTTCATTTAGCTCTCATCCCAATCATCCCACAACTCTTTTGATTCATTATTGTCAATTTCTAATTCTTTGTAACCTTTTTTTTTCTCTCAGTGTTTGTCTATACTTCTGAGATGAGGTAGTATTTACATTATTTACACTATTTGGACTGTTGTCCTCATCTTTACTGCCAGTGGACATAGACATTGGTTAGTTCCAGTGACGTCACTCAGAGTTGTGAGTTCAATACCAGGCTACAGCAGTGGTGAACAAATAACTTAGAGAGTTGAGTTACATGGCATCTGGAAGAGACATCACACATGGAATGAGAATGATATACCCCAGTGATCGAAATAAAGTGTTCGGGTCAAAATTTCTATCACCTGAAGAAGGCTAAAGTGTACAACAGTCGAAACATCGTAAACATGGTGATAAAAATGAGAACAGCAGTCCAAATAATATAAGTAATGTATTTTTTCTTTTTTTTTTTTTTTTTTTTTTTTTTTTACAAGAATCTGTTTTTAGATCTTGGAAAAAATGTATTCTTTTAGATAATCTGTAATTCTTATTGAATATTCTTTTATTGCTGCTTCTGTTTTCTTGCAGTATGTATCAACACATTTGAACTTTCTGCAGTATATTTTACAAGTTGGAATCCAATGTTTGACTTGGAATCGTGCTCGAGAAATTTGGAGCACGTTAGTTGCAAACCAGGAAGCTTGTACTTGGGATAAAGAGGTATTGTTTCCTTTTATCAAAATGTTTGTTTTCATGGTGTTTTGTTTTTAAATGAGAAATTAAACACAGTAAATTAAAAAAGAAACTTACGTTTTAGGCTCTATTTGTTTGGTTTTAAGTTGTCTCAGTCCAGAACAAAGTAACTTTTCATGTGTGACAAGGATAATATGAAAAATGATATAATTCCTTCATGTGAGAAATTCAAAGAACTTGAGTCATTTCCTTTTTGTGCCTAAAAATACAAGCTGACAGCAACACAGTAATTAGTTTGCTTGATATTTTAATTCTTTTGAAAAGTATGAATAAGCAATTTTTTGATTGAGGCCTTGAAAAAGATTTCTTGTCTTCCTTTTCAGACTTGTTATGAATGGTTTAGTAAAGGCATTGGTGATTTAGAGGCAGAAGCTGTAAGTCAACTCTTCCAGAAAGAACTTTTAAAATTAGATCCTTCAACTTTGAGTGATAAAGGTAAGATCAAAATGGTCTTTATTCTCGGTTGGTTATCTGGGTAAAGTTTCTTTCTTTAACCATTTCAAGCCACCAATCAGAACAGAAAAATTGGGAAGAAAAAAGATATTAAATAAAATTAAACAATGTTGAAAGAAAATCAGAGACAAAGAATTTTGAAAGTATCAATAACTGAAAAAGTAGCTGTTGAAAACTGCTTAAAAATAATTCCAAATGATTTTAACAAAAATCAACGAAAAATCATTTTTTTTTAGAATTGATACAAACTATCAAAGAGAAAAGTGTTTTATTTTAAGATAAATTATTTTTTCTTATTTAAACAAAATGATATTTAACATTGGTTGATTTTCAGTAATATGGATAAAACTGACATCTATATTACTGAAAAATATTTTATATTGGACATTGGTTTGAAAAAAACAGTAAAGAAAAAAATTTTAAAAAGAAATTCCTAAAATCTGTCTGAAAATGAATCACTATTAATTTTATTTCAAACTTGCTGTATTGATTTTTTTAGAAGAGATTTACCAGAATTTGGAAGACAAGTTATCATCACTAATATTTTTTGTAAATGTTATTTAAAAACAAAGATAAGAATATTAACCTGAAAATTTGTTAATCTTTCTTTTTTCTCTTGAGATTACAGTTGTGGTAAGTTAAGTGTAGTTAAGTATAGTAATTAAAGACGAAAAATGGGAAAACTTTAAGACTTACTTTGTAGAAAATTATGATCTTTAAGTTGTAAAAGAATAAGATAATATTTAAGAAACTTTCTCATAGTTCAATAACTTAGTTTTCTTCTTTAAACTTATATCTGTTTCTGCCTATATTTTTCATTAGAAAATAATTATGAAGGATCTGATGAAAAGTTGAACTTTATCCAAGAAAAGAGAGGATTTGTAATAATTCTTCTATCACAGATACATAAGTTCATAGAGGTTAACAAAGTATAGTCTTGTTTATTATAAAGTCAATGTACTACATTTTTCTCGTTTATGACTTACAAATGTTTATATACTAGAAAACGATATTCCAGGGGATGTTTCTTATTTTTAGGATTTGCTTGTGTAAAGAATTTCTTTGAAACTGCAAATTTATATGAACATAAACTAAAAAGATCGCAGTCTGGTCCAATGTGGGTAAGTTTCGTGCATTTCTTTTGCTTATACATCTACACCGTCTCTTTACCCAAATCCTAAAAACAAAGAATCTTTTTATGAAAGTTGTGCAACAAGTTTCATGTTTGAAACCAAAACTTGTCCTGACCCACACTTTACCCACTTTCTCTTCATTGTGTCTTGTTGCATTTATCTCTCAAAAGTGCTTGCTGATATTTTCTATTGTAATTTACCCTGAAATTGATGGTCACTATCTGATATATTTCATTATTTGCTTTTACTCTCTTCATTTACCAATTTATTTTTATACAAATTAAACTGTAATATTATTAATATATATTTATTATTCTACTCAGTGTGAGAATTCATGTGATTCATTGCTGAAAATGTATGTTTAACACTATTCATGAATAATACACACACACACACACACACACACACACACACAGTGGCTACAAAAATTGGCCACTTGAAAAGTCTAGTTTTTTTTTTACTGGTAGTGGGTTCTCAGATATACAGTAAGTATTTATATTATTTTTCAAAAAAGTGAAATCTCTTCCAAATTACCAAAACCACATGGTTCCAAGAGATTGGGATGAGAGATTGTATCCTTCAATGTAAAGTCTGAGGTGTCTGTGTGTGTATCTGTACACACACAGCAAAAATCAATTGAGTTTCTTTACTAATTTTATTTCATTTTCTTTGCTATTTTGTAATTACGTTATTTTTAATTCTGCTAAAATGGTTTTGAAATTTCTCCTTGGATTAATCTCTTGAATGTTTCTGAAACATGGCCATAAATATGGAGCTCCCAGTAAGAATCAAACTCCCTCCATAGTAATGATGTGTGTCTGACCCGTTCCTTCACTATTAACAATGCCAAGGCAGCCTTGCATCCAATGTGCGTGTGATTTCAAATGTTTCTACTTTCAGATCGTTGAAAAACCTGACCTTTGTGGACTGGAGTTTCTTTGGGAAACCTGCTTGAATACACCAGATGAAACAATTGCTGAAGCTGCTATTGACTTACTTTTAGACATGTCGTATTCAAATCTGACACCAAAAATGAAGAAGGTTAACATTTTTTCTTTCAAATTTCATCAATCTTCTCTACTTCATTTATTCTTTTTTTTCTTTCTTTTTTTATGTTGAAGTTTTTTTAATTTTTGTTTTCTCATATTTTTCAGGATCCTGTCAATCTTCACAAAAAATTCATTACTGAATGTTACAACAGATTAGAGGTAAACTATGTTGTTTTATTTTTATATTTACTGAGGGGGAAAGTGAAATTGTCATAAAAAAAAATTTTGTTTCCTCTTCCAAGTGGAGAAAACTTGCCCAGCTTGAAAAATTAATATTAAAAATTATAGCTTTTATCCAGGATTGAACACTGACCACTGATGCTTGTAGAAAATATTTAGCAATGTTGGCTACCAAATAATCAACATCGTACATTTACCTTATAATTTTTATTGATGATTTAAAGAGATTGACAGCCCTAAAATCTGAAATCTAGAGAGAGGAGTGTCTAAATGGAAAAGGAAATATTAAAATTGGATTTGGATGTAGGCAATTCTTTCACTTAAAATCAACCGAAACTGTTGAAGAAACCTTGTCTGACTTGTCCAGTTTGACACATATGGTAGTCGCTGGTGGTTTGGGTGACTTTTTATATAAAACAGAGAGACACTTCATAACAAATGTAAATGGGTTTCATTGCAATATGTTTAGAAATCATTTACATAAGATTAAATAAATAAAATAAAATATGCCAAAGTTCTAATGGGCATTTGGGAGGATTAAGTTGATAAGTGATTGTATTAAATTGCATCAGACAAGAATGGTCATAGGTACTGCAATCACTCTCCCCATATGCACACACATACTCATACACACTTCAGCAGTAAGTTTGGCAATATCTATATCAGCATAATTTTGAGGGGAAGAGGACTTTATTCAGGTTTGCTTCTTTGATTGGCCAGGTTTGCTTCTTTGATTGCATGTTTGTTTTTTTTTTTAACCAAGTTGCTGTAGAGTATTGATATGTTGTAGAGTACTTCCTTCTCTTCCCAAATATTGTGACAATGGACTGCTTATACTTATAAATCTGTCTCTGGTTCTGGTCTAAGTATGAGTTTTTAAGAAATCCTTTTGTTTTCCCCTACCTAATCTTCTGTTCCTTTGATACTCTAATTACAGTAGGTACCTCCATTACGTAACAAAAATCCAGCATAAAAAAAAGTTTAAAAAGGTTAAAAACTTAATAAAGGAACTTTTTCTATCCAAAACGTTTATAATATTATGAAGAGGAAAGATCAAAGTAAATTTTAATTATTTTATAAAATTTTTTAATCCCTTTTAACATTTTCAAAATTTTGTCAGAAAATTTTGTTTTTGATTTGGAGTTAGCGTGGTTAAAAATATTACGTCTATTTTATAATTGATTACGTAATTTTTTTTTTCGTAACTCAATTTTTCGTTTCCAAACACATTAATTTGGAAATTCTCGCAAAAATCAAATATTTGTTGGATTTTAATGAAACTTTCAGTACTCATTAACAAATGAATAAGATTATTTTTGAAATTATTACCTTCTTAAAATTTTGATGAAAACAATTTTTTTTAAGTCTGTTACCCCCACTTCAAGTAAATTCATGAAATTTTAATAAATTTTAATTTTCTGGAATTTTTTGTTTTATTAGTTAAATGCAGAACTCATCGGAAAATATAAATCATGTATTTTTTTTATTTAAAATTATGATTCACGATACCAAAATCTGCTCCGAAGAGAAATATAAAAAATGCAATAAAACTTTGATATAATTTAATTTGATAAGCTTTTAATTGCTGGAATAAATAATAAAAATTAAGGACATTATAGTCTGAAAAAAAAAATTTTTTTTGATTACTAATAAAATTATAAAAGAATTGTTTTCATTTTTTTAATTTTTTTATTATAAATAATGTATAAAGTTTTAAAAATATTTTAAAAATCTTTTAAAGAACTGAATCGTTTTTTCCTTTTAGTTAAGAATTGATGATTATACTGCCTATAAAACAAAAAAAATTAATAAAAATTTTTCACCAAAAATATTTTTAAAAAGAAAAAAAAAACAATTATTTGTGCAAATACGTTCAAAGTTATAAAGTACGATGTTCAAATCTTATAAAGTACTGTGTTCCATATGGGTCAAAATGATTGCACAAGTTAACAAGTGTTCTGGGTTAGTCCTCCTTACATAGCAAAACAGAAGAACGCACTTTCATTCTTACGATATTTTATTCTCTACGTTTCTAAAATTTTTATTTATTCAGAAAGCATATTCAAATGTTTAGCTATAAATCTAAGCTAAAATTCTATAAAATATTATATAAGTGCTGAATTTATTATGTTAAATTTTTAATTTCACTATTTAGTTAACCACCCACCACCAAAAAAAAAAAATTTTTATCATGATTGGTCACCAGACATTGCGTGTCTGTCAACATCCGGTAGCTGTCATCTGTCAGCAACTCTATGACTTACATAACAAAAAAAGTGGCTACCATATTTAATTTTTTTTTTATTGTAAATTTCTGGGAGTAAGCAATTATTAATTGATTGAAAACAGATAAAGGTAAGTTTTAATATTAAAATTTAACTTAAATGACGTGCCAGCGCGGTATATTTTATTTTTTCAAGATTTTTAAAAACAGAAATTTGGCTACTGTTTACGTAATGAGTCAATCAATCAACAATGGCAGTATTTTAAAAAAAAAAAAAAAAATTTTTAAATTTTAGATTTAAATCAATATAATTTTGGTTAAAAATACACCAGTATGTTTTTGCTTACTAAAATTATTAAATTTAATCTATTGGCTTTCAATTAAAGCTAATTTTAAAGCTTGAAGATAACTTATTTATTTTAAAAATTTCAATTTAAATTTAAGTATAGAAGAATTGACTGGACTCCAGTGGAGGTACCTAAACAGCCTTCCTAATTCTTGATTATTTGAAGAAAACCAACATGACATCATAATCAAATACTGTCTTATGAATTGCTTGCAGAAAATTGAGATAAAAGTTAATAATAATAATAATAGCACAAGTGACAGTTTTCTTTAAATTACACTTTTCAGTTTGATTTCTCTCATGATCTTCAAAATCTCTCTGCTATCAAAATGTTGTCAAAACATCTCTCTGAACTTTGAGTGAAGACAATTTCCAGTAACACCTGTCAACTGATTTGTCAAATCCTGACCTTTTCAACTGCAATGTCATATTATGTCTACACTTTTATTAATATTCTCCTTTTAATCTATCCTCAAAAGGGATATGACACTTTAAAATCTTAAGTCTTTAAAGATAATTTCATTAAAATGTTTTCTTTTGTCTTCTATAGAAATGTATCTATTTTTCAGCCTTTTTTTTTCACTTTATCTTTAATGTGTGACATTGTAATGACAGGTATCTAGAATTGGTATTGGAGGCTCTGTTCTGGGTCAGGTTCTTTCCAGTGCTACCAAAATATTAACTGCTGCTATTGTTCCAGATGTTGCTGCAGGAACATTGCCGTCCAAGTAAGCATCAATTTTTAAATTTATTTTGTGTGTGTGTGTGTGTGTGTGTGTGTGTGTGTGTGTGTGTGTGTGTGTGCTCACTTAATTATTGATGATGTATTTATTTTTTTTTTATATTTCTAAAAGAAAGAAGTTATTACCAAAATGGCAGTTATAAGCAAAGTTTTAAAAATAAGTTGTAAATGATTCTTAAATTTTCAGGATATTGTTTATTGGGAATGGAACAAGCAAAAAATGAAAGTAGATTTAGTCTTAATTATTTTCTTCCTTTTTGGTAGGTTCTACTTAGGATGTGTGTGGGTGGTGCAGTGGATATTGGCTTGGGATGAGTAATTGGAGAGCCAAATTTGAATTCCAGTTGAATGTGCTGCATTCATTTATGTGCAAAATACTCTTGGGAAAGATATTAATCCATCACTTCTCCCTTCAGCTGTGGGTTAAATAGCAGAACAGATTGGGTTCTGTAGCCTTGGTTGGCAGCCAATCTACCGCAGAAAGTAAGAGCAACCTACTGTGGTGAAAATCTTCTGCCAGTCAGTCATGTTTCTGAAGAGACATGACCACCCAAGCATGTATTATGTATGGTATTTTACTGACTGACTGCTTAGGATATATTTTTTGGTTTTGATTCAAAGATTTTTTTTCTGCTGTTCACTCAGTTGAATTAATCTCACCTAATGATGAATGGAGAATGAACAAACTGAAAGATAATCCTCTGAAAGTTTGATAATTCAGAAGATTTATTTCCTTTTGATACGCTTCTAGGTGTCAACCAAAATACATGTTCACATTTTTTAATATTGGAAATTTAGAAGAATTTTTTAGAAAAATTTGACATGTTTTTGAATTTTTAAAAAATTTTTCAGACTTAAATTAAATTTTCGAAACAACTAAAACTCATTAAACTTTCACCATTGAAGATTAAAGTCTTGTTTTATGCTGTATGACCATTATATAGTTATGTGTGCATCCAGTTTCGGATTTAAGTGAACTTTAAAAATATCACATTACTATTTTGTCAAAGTCAATGCAGCTTAAAGCTTTGTTCATTACTTTGGTTAACAATCATTATTGTCGTGCTGGCAATCTGTTTCAGTCAATTCGAAAATGATACTCTTACATTCTAACCACAGCAACTGATGAAAACTGTTTTTTTTTTTTTTCCTCTTTGCAGCTGTGCAACTAAATCTGAAAGTAACCTGGTAGCTTCTGAAAATCGACGTTTCACATCCCGAGACCCAATTTATTTCCGGTATGTGACTTTTACCATCAAGTTATCATTTTATTTTTAAAAACTAAAATTTACAATGCTTTTTTTTTTTTCTTAAATACAGAATAATACAATCACTTTTTTCTTTTTCTTTTTTTTTATTAGATGGTAGGGGCTTTTCTCTGTTCATGTGGCCATTATCGTTGCTGTTGTATTTACTTTTGTATTTCATCTTTTCTGTTGATTGTTATGATAATACTTTTTTCTTTTTTTTTCTTTTCTTTTTTTTTTTTTTTTTAACCAAGTTATTTTTAGACTGGCAAATTTAAAATGCAATAAACAGTTTAGCTGAAAAAATGTTGACATAAAATCAGCAGAAATGATAAAAGAATACATTAAACAAAATGTGTGTGATAATGAAAGATTTCTAATGTAAAGGTTATATACAAAAGCTAATGGGTAATTCTGGATTGACCTTTATTTAGTCTGACACAAGGTGACCATAGTCAAACACCTGGTTAGGATCAAACTTGTTAGTGGTGAACTTTATTAATGTTGTTCTATAGCAGTTGATTCAAATCAGGAGATTCTCTGTCATTTGATAATTAACTGCTTTTTAGATGATGTGATTCATACAGGCTATAACATGTAATTGAGAACAAATAAAACCTTCCATTGGAAAAGTATAGACATGTTAATTTTAGAAAAACAAAAGTTTTATTCAATAAAACCATCTTCAACCTCGAGGGCAATCTCGATGTGATCTTAACATTGACTGTATGTCCAGATTATGCAGTTCTCATACATGTTTGCCATCATGTCCGTGATGGTGGCCTTCAACAAGGCCTTGGTATTTTGTGGGTCTGCTAGTTTATTTCATTCTTGACAATGTCCCAAGGGATTCAGATTAGGAGAACTAGAAATTTTGTTGGTCATGAGAGCAAGAATCCTGGTGAAATGTGTACAGCTCACCTCATGCTTAACCATTGTTCCCAGCACTGATGTAGTTGGTAGCATTAGCACCCTCTCCATGGCCTCGCAGAAAATAAAATGGGATGGAATAACATGGGCCATGTTGCTCATGACTCATAGAGCTACCACAAATTCACTTGGCATGGATCATGGTATGTGCCACCATGAGGTCCAGGCAGAGCCAATTGTCATTTCTCTTATTTGATTGGCCACCTGTTATATTTAAGTTGATGTCTTGTACTTTGCATTTTCTGTTTCAAATTAGAAGCTGCCATGTTAATGCTCTTAGTATGTTTGAATCAGAAATGAAAATGATAAAATTTGGCCAATGATGCATAACATTATTAAAAAATAAACTTTTCCGTTACACCAAATGGTGTGTAGGGCAGCATTTTAGCTGTTTTTGTAACAAACTCTTTTTTATGGGGCAGGGTTGTTAGCCCTGCACCCAACTCCCAAACCTGGAGAAAGGTGACTTTTTTTTAAGCGTAGCTTAGACGTGACACACGGCCGAAAGTAGGGGGTACCCAGTGAGGACCGAACTCACTACTCAGTTATAGTGATTCTAGTGAGATGAGCTTGCTAACTATTACACCATGCTGAGGTGCCCTATAACATTGATAGGTGATCTCCAATTTATAATTCACTAAAGAAATGTTCTCAAATACCAGGCACACCCTGTACATTTAAGTAAGAGGGAATTATTTAGATTGTATTTATTTTTATGCCTTATCTTTTTCTCTCATGGGTGTATTTTTTATGCCCATCAACAATGAAAAAACATTCTTTTCTGCCATTTGTTGTCATTTGTCAAATTTTGTTTGTGAGAAAAAAATCTAAATGTTCCTTTTAAATTCAGGTTATTTTATTTATTTGGTCAGTTTTGAAATCAAATGTATATTTTGTTTATTACATAGATTAAGCATTCTTTATTATTGTGTTCAGCTTAATGTAACTGAATGTGAACACTGCCATTTCTATCCAAAATGAACTGAAAAATATCAGTCAGTTGAAAGTATCAGCTTCTTTTCGTGCCAAAATGTATTTTCATTTAGTTGGCTTTCATTTATGACAAATGGGAATGAATTTCAACAACAAAATTAATATCTAAAACTGTTAGAGAAGAGACTCTATATATAATATAGAAAGGTCACTTTTGAAAGCAATTATTGCATTGTTGTATTCTGCAAGTGTCTAAGAGATGAAGAAACATTGCATTGTCAAGGTTTCGGTGAGAAATTTTTGAGACAACTGTGTTGAAATTGTGGGTGTGAATATTAATATATATCATCTCAGCATTATAAACAAGACATAAAGCAAATGTTGAAACACTTTCGTATTTAAATTCAAAATAACAAAATATTAGAAACAAGAAGTTAATAATAGTAGTTTGTTGTTCTTTAGTTAAGTTTTAGCAAAATTCTCAGGCATTGAAAGAAAACATCCCTCTCTCAGCCGAATATGTCTGCTAAACATTTTTCTCTCATCTGAAATACCTGTATTGAATAATGGCATCCCAAATCTTCAGTAACCAGTTCTATAAAGGCAGATAATCTTTAAGAATCTTTTCAGATTATTTTGTCTTCAATCTAAGAATGGAAACAAATTACTTTGTAGTATCAAAAGTAATTAAATCATTTTGATAATTTAATAGAAAACATTTATTAAGATATTTTCAGATTGAAATTCTGTTCTCATCATATTTCTGTTCAGAAGTCTGATGCTTTTTTATTCTAGTGTCATCAGTTGTGTCAGGGTTTCTTTGCCATATTTGAAGTGAGTTGCTGCAGTCTCAAAGATCCAATGGAAGACCTATCAAATTTGTTACTAGAAGTCTTGCCACATTTTTAACTTAAGACAATTTCTTTCTTCAGAATAAGTCATTCATCACTAAAAACCTTCTTTCAAAATTCGCAGAACTTATAGCAATGGTATTAGCTATTTATCTATTATATCTTATTATGTAGTGGCTGTTATGTGTTATATACCTACCTATACACAGGAATGGGATGTTCCTATCCTCTTAAATACATGGACACTATTGGAGTAGAATAAGAGTGATTGTACTGACCAGCAGTTCACTAGCAGTGTATCCACTTCATGCAGTGTGTGAGCTTTTAGGGTTACAACAATATGTAAGATTATTTTCAGATAATTCAAGAACTGGTTCATTAATCTTTTATAATTTTAAGAATTGGTTCACATGAACTGATAAGATGCCACCACTGCCTGTATCCCTGTTCATCTTAATTTTTTTGGCCGATAGGGTGAACCTTGTGCAATTCTCACTTGTGGTAACGAGCTCAGCTGCTTATTGTTCTACCTAACTTTGTTACACAGCTAAGTGCAGACATTAGATGAAAATATTTGATTCAAAATCTGTATATCTTACATACTCAGTATTCTATGTTTATCTAATGCAACGTTTGTTGTTTAGGCCAGTGAAACTGCTGAACATTGAACGTCTCTTGTGGATTGCTGAAGCTTACATTCTGAATGTCGAAGAAGCACATGTAAGTCCTCGCAGTATCCTTCCCCATGGAACATCCTTCCAAGGCCAACAAATCAATCTCTACATTACATGTGAATCACCAAAGCAGGAATTCATGTTACTGGTGAGTTTCAGGCAATAAGTCTCTAATAAAATCTCATTAGAATTTTTTGATTTCACACTCCAAATTCTTTCTTTTTTTTTTTTATTTCTTGAATCTAAAATTGTCTCTTCATGTCATCAATCAAAATATTTTTTTTTTTTCCTTTTCTAGAGTCACAGTAATGAAATGCTGGGACTAGTGAGGTTAAAAGTTGCTTGTCGCCTTCGTCAATTGGTTGATAACATTCATATTGTAGCAAATGAAAAACTCGTAAGTTGATTTTTTTTAATATTGTTTTTCTTTTTTATTGCTGGTAACTTTTAACTTTACGAATGAAAAACAAATTCCCTTTTTTATTCTTAAAAATTATACATCTTTCAAATCAAAATTCTTTCAAAATCCTCATGGATAATTTTGTGTTAAACTACACTTTTTTATTTAAAATCAGAATGAACTTTTTTTTCAGTTAAACTCTAATAAAGATCAAAAATTGCTGCATCAGTTGGATTTTGAAGACACCCAAATGTTGCAGGTCCGCATCTCTTCTTCTAGTGGCGTTCCCAATAATCAGGTGAAGGAAGTAAGTCTTTCGACATTTCAATCTTATTCAGTTTTCACAAAAAATTCAACTAAAAACAACAAATGCTTCTTTACTTTTTTACTTAAACAATTCTCTCTTAAGAAAATCACCTGAGTTTTCTCTTGTGTTCTTGTAAATAACTGTTACTTTACATTCCACCAAGAATTGGAAGATTTCTATTTCTCAATGATATCAAGAATCATTTCTGTTGCGTTTAATGATATACAACTCTTGCAGTTGTTGTTGTGTCAAAAATAGTTTCCGATTGTGTTGTATAGTCATTTTATTCTCTTGTAATCTTAAGTTTTATATTGGCTTTAAAAAATATTTTTAAAGAATGTGTAAGCTCGTTTTTCTGAAAGGATTTTTCTCTTCATCCTAAAATCAAATCTCTTGAAATTTTCGTCTTGCTTTCCTTACTTTTGAATTTATTTTTTTTAGGTTCAAGAATGCTTCCGATTTGACCAGGTAAATCATTCCTGAAAAGTAAGAGCTGCAACAGTCTTGTTCTCACTTTTTCAGTTTACCATTTTTTTGTCTTAAACATAAATTCTTTGTAAGAGTTTAAAAATATCCAAAAAAAGCTTTTGTACAAAGAAAACATTTAAAGCAATTGAATGTTGTGCAAGCTTTTTGGGTGGGTCTTTACCAATCTTGACTCTAGATATCTCATCCTATTTGTACTTTGCCTCAATATCATACTCAAATCAATGCAAATAAATAGTATTTAGAATTGTCTGATAGTTTAATTATTGATTCATTGTTTGTTTTATTGAAGTGGATTTACTGCTTTATGAAATGCACATGGGAAGATAGCTTCAAACATCTCCTCACTAATTGCTAATAATCACTAAAAAGTTACATAGAAAAGTATTTCTTTTATTTCAACATCAGTTGCCTAAGAATAAAAGATGGTTTGAGTTTTGCTGTTAACAATATGAAAGATGCAATATAAAGCAACTGAAATTAATATGAAAGAAATATTGCTCAAAAGTAACTCCAAGGGGTACTTTCAGTAAAAATCAAGAACAACAGACACTTGAAGAAGGTTGGCAGGCAGAATGGCCAAAATATGATAATAACAATGAAAATGAGGATTTGGACTGCAAATAACATGAGAAAGGTCTTGATAAAATAACGCATTTCTAAGTCTTATGATTTTCAAAATGTTATCTTGTTTCCAGCTAAGATTATGTTAATTGCTTGTCATGTTGACATTGTTATTTTGGTTTGTAATTCCAAAGCATCAAATTAAACTACTGGAATTTCTTCTGAGCAAAATGTTAATTGGCCTTGTGAATGTAAGCTTGAAAAATCAAATCTAAGAACAACAATACAAATGACATGGCTGAATAACAATGATAGTTTCTATTAATGTGCCATATTTATTGCCAACTCAACTCATTTCTGACTAAATTTTATATAAGAAAGGAGGAAATATGTTCAGGTTTATGACTGAACAAACACTCCAGCTACATATCTAGTATTCTCACATTATGAAGTATTATTTGGGCAATTAGAGAAATAAAGTTCAAATGTCATATATGACTGACAAGTCTTCATCTTTTGAAAGTTTTATTTGAGGGAAAGTTATTTCTCAGAATTAAATTCTAATTTGTGTCAAAATTGTTGTTTCTTTTTTTGTTTTGTTTTTCTGGGAGAAAAAAAAATGTTCAGGCCATCAGCTCAAGTAAGTTTTTTTTTTTAAATAATTTTCTGAGAGATTATTACGCAGTTGCTAAAGTGTTATTCTTTGTAATTTTTTATTGTTGATTTTATTTTTATCAAAATCCATTTGAAATATTTAAAGATAAAATGGATTTAATTAAATAATCCAATAATCTTGATTTTTTAAATTGAAAGGGGCAATAGAACATACAGTATAATTATAATTTCTTTTTCCCTTTTTTTTCTTCGTTAATAAATTTTGTTTCTGAAAAGAAAAAAAAGATATTTGATGACATTTATACATCAAATGCACAATCAACACTCAACACAAATGTCATCTATTTTTCTGATTTTAATTGCTGTTCTGAAAATTAAAAAATTGAATGGGGAACAAATGTTTTTCAATATTTCTTTTTCGTACAATATTCATTTTACTCCCCTAAAAAGTATGAATTCCTTGTCAGCATTTTCCTTTCGGTTCTTTCTTTGGGCTGAATGTCAAGTAGTTTAGATCTGATGGAAAATTGACTAATTAAAAAAAAACATGTAAAATAACCACAAGGTAACAAATGCTAAGGAAAGACAACACATTATTTGAAATATTGTTAAAAACAGCTAAGATAAAGGTACTTTATATACATATATTTAAGTTAATAAAGTGAAGCCTTCAATGTTAAAAACTTCATTAGTTACAAAACCAAGGGCAATTTTCTTTTTATCCTTCATAAACGGTTTTAAATTTAAACCTTGACTTACCATGATATAAATGCAAGGAGTGACTCCAAAAGTACCAATGTAGCCTTCTGTAAACTGTTAGCAGTTTACCATTCCTGGCAAGATTTGTGAATCTTTTTCTCAATACATGAATCAAGTTGGTAAATAGAAAAGCTGATTAGCAACAATTATTAAAAAGATGGAAAGATTTCATTTGAAGAATTCTAAATGTTGGTTCTTTGTAACAACTGGAATTAGACAAGATTATTTGCAAACATCAGACAATTAATTTCATGTGGAAACACCACCAAGATTTGTGTTTTAAAAGTTCCTAAAAGATACAGTTTAATTTGAAACCCTCTCTAGGTTTTCTTGGAAAGTTTTACCAACAGAATTTTTTTTCCTCTAGAAGTAAAGACGCAAATCATTAATGATATGCAGTTGAAATAATTCTTTCTTTTTCCCCCACTTTTTAGCCTTTACTCGCAAGTCCATCAAACAAGCAAAGTTTTGATTTGGAGCAGGTAAAGAACTTCTTTTTATGTCATTTGTTAATCAGGATTTCTCTCTTGTTAGTCAAAAAACTTTGTTCTTTTGAAGCAATCATTAAAAATTCTTCGAAATAAAGGAATTTTAATTTCTGCTTTAAAGAATTTTTTTCCTTTTTGTATTCTTTTTTATTTGAAATAAAAATATTTTTTAACTCAAGATATTTTTCTAAAATTTGCATGCATTGGAAATACCTGCATGGATGTATAAAGGTTTACTTGATTAATTTGTCTTGCTTCAAGAATCAAGTCCTCTTCATGCTAATGCTTTATTCAAAGATAGTTTTGATAATTTATGTTTAGATTTTTGTCAAAATTTTCTTCCAACTTATCATTCTCATTCTTGCTATGTAAAAAAAAACTTTTCCCTTGTCAACTGGTTGCTACTCTTTGCTAAAGGATCTGATATTATCTGCCATTTAAGTTATTCTTATGTTCTTTATACAATTGACTGCTGTGACTTTGATCTTTTTTTAGTTTAGTCCTTTAAATATTGAGCAACAAATTTTCTACATAGTTTGTGGATATGACTTTTTATTTCTCAAAGCAAAATGTAATTCTCTTCTATATATTAAAGTTCAAATCCTATTTAACCATTAAGCTAAGCATAAAAATCGCTTTTACTTTACAACCCTAGAATGGATTCTTGTTTTTTTCTGATATAACACATCAAATTATATAACCTCACTGTTCAGGCAGAAGTAGTGATGATCAGGTTGATATTAACTGTATTATTTTTTACTTATATATATATATATATATATATATATATATATATATATTTATTAGCAATTTTTAAAAATAAAAGTTAATTTTTCCTGCAATTTAGGAGAAGATGCTTCCTGGAGTGATAATGGCTATTGGAGGCCAAGTGTTTGACATGCTCTATCAACTGGCTGAACTCGAAGAACCAAAGTAAGAACACTTATCATTTTCCATTTTTTTGCTGAATCTCTAATGAAAAATCAATATAAATTCTGTCCTTAATCCTAAACACTGCCTCCAACTAATTTGTTCCTTCAAAGAAAATAATTGAATGTTCTTTGCAGAATCTACAAGAGTTATAAAAATGAGGAGAAAAGTATATTTAGATCCAAATTCTTATTGCAAAGGAACAAAAGAATATTTTGTAAAAAGCTGTGTTTCTCGTCCTTTTTTAATGGTAGACTGAAAGTCAAAGTTGGAGTAATTATTTGTAAGCTAAAAAAAATAATTGAAATGTAGGAAATCTGAGATTGGGGAATCACTTCAAACAATGAGTTTTGGTCTTAATATTTTCAATACTAAAAATCAAATTTGTTAAACTTTCAAACCAATAAAAACTTTGGTGCTGACCACTTTTCTTAAACTAATCAAAATTTTCTTCCATATTTCTTAAAGCATGACACACTCTAGCTAGAATAGATTTTTAGTATTTTGTGTTTTTCTTTGATAATGCAGAGAACCCACTAGTTGGAAATGATTGCAAAATTTTAATTCCTTTTACACAAAGAATAGATAAACTCTTTGGTATTTGACAAAATCAGTGCTTCAAAAACTGACTATTTTGCCTTCTCCCAATCCTTCAACATTATTGGCCATCATAAAATTGAAAATGTAAAAAAAAATAGATTTGAAAATGTAAACTAATTTCTAACTGTTACCAATATATACATTTTGTAATTTTTTTTAATTGTTCCTCAACAACTTTTTTTAGAAGAGAGATTAAGGAAAATCTAAGCTTTATCAAGGTCAGTATATTGGGATTTGTTTTGAGAACGATTTATATCTCTCTACCTACATGCATTTTATCAATTCTGCAAATTCTCTTCACTCCTAGAAAATTTCTAGGCAGATTACAGTAAATGGAAACAGATCTTTTCAGAAAGTAAAATAAAAAAAAAACAAACATTGAAATTGAAGCAGAAAAAAAAAGAACTTATAATTGTTAATTTCAGATTTATTTTAACATTTAAGTACAACTTGCTTTTGTTAAATATCTCAAACCTAAAAAATAAAAGTAGTGGTACAAATTGCAGTTGACATAAATAATTTTAGAATTAAGTGTTGCATTTCCCAACATGATTATTTAAGTGAAATGCTTTTGTGCCCTCCCCCCTTCATAGATTGAGGGGGTTGTATCAATAAAGAAACAGACCATTTGATTTCAACAAAACAATTCCAATATTAAAGAAAATTTTAAAAAATATTTCTCTTCACTATTTTCTGTCTTAAAATAAATTTTCAGAGTTACATTTTTTTCTGCTAGGAAATATGGCTACTAAGTTTAAATTTTTTCTATTTATTTCTGTAATGTATCCTGTCTTTTATTAATTACCTTTAAATTGCATGAAAGAATTTATGCTTTCTTTCTGGAACCACTGTTTGACTTGTTATGTTTCAGAATAACATCACGAGTTCGTAAGTTGCTGATGCTGATTCCAACAGACCCAGCCATATCGGATGCCTTTGACTCAATCAGCCAAAAGGTTCAAACGCTTTTCACTTGCAAGAATTTCTTTTGTCAGTTTCAAAATTAGCTAGAGTCATGAGCTTTTGATTTAACTTGACACAAAATAACAAAAACAATTTTGTAAAATTTGTAAAAAGAATTCACAGATTTTAGAAAGTTTCATTTTTTTTTAATAATAGAAAAGATTTATAAAAGGTTTTTGAAGTTGTTTTACAACTCTTTTCAGAACCTGATTTTTGCAAGTTTTGTTGTAAGAAATTCTATAAAAAGATAAATTCTTAGCATAATGTTAATAAATTAAAAAATGATTTAATGACGTAATTCAAGGGAGACAACCTCGTCCACAGAAGTCTTGCTATGATTTGTGTATTGATTTAAATTTCAGCTTGACTCCAAGCAGTCTTCCTCGTCTGATGATGTCAGTCCTCGCTCAAGTCCTAAAAAAGTATCATCATCATCATCGTCGTCATCGTGCTCCCCTCAATGTTCAGCCTCAAAACAGTCACCTCAAGAAATCCTCAAATCTTTGCTAGACAGCACAGGACCAGAAATGTCAACTTTTAGATTACTTTATAATTTAGAGGTGGGTCATTTTTTGATTAAAACTTGTAAAATATTAAATTCTATGCATCTTTTTATTTTTCTACTTTGTAAATAGCTTTTCCTTTTAGGTTTAATTGTTATCAATGTGTTTATGTGGATTCATTTCTATGATTCTTTTTTGGGATCAGTTTTTACAAATAAGTTCATAAATGGGCTGACCTGAAGGAGACTACCACTACCTTTAAATTTGTTGTTTTTCATTTATTTTTACTTTTTTCAGTACAGTCTTATCAGTTATTACATAAAGTTTCCAATTATCAAAAAACATTTGGAAAAATTTCAATATTTATGAAACAATATTTAGCGGAATGGAAGTAATTAATTTTATTAATTATTGATTAATTATAATTGAAGAAATTTTTAAACAAGAAATTACTATTATAAATTGAAAGGAAATATACTGAGAAGAATTTGTAATTCTTTGAATATGAGCGAAGGTAAAAGAAACAAAAGGTAACAAGTTTTGTTTTTTTTGTTGTTATTCTAAACTTGAGAAAGAAAGAAAGGAAGAAGAAAAAAAAGAGAAATAAATTCATTTTTATTTCCGAGGTTAGATAAAACGCAAAACAATAGACATTAGTAATTTGAAACATAAAAAACAATCCAGATGGCCCTAGACTGGAAATTAAGAGACTCAGCCCACTCACCAAGGTAATAACAAGTGAAACCAGGATTGTCTGACTAGTGTGAATTAGAAAGAGAAATTGATAACGAAAATAACTTTTTGTCATCAGGGAAAGCTCTAAAAATATCTGTGACTGAAAATACAGATATTGAAAACGCATATGTGGGAATTCTTATTTAGGTGACAATGTAAATAATGACCACCTGTGGCCTGTCTGTTTGTTTCAAACGAAGAAAGAAAAGTTTAGTCATACAAGCTTTTATGACAAGTTCAAAGGTTAATAGTAATTGATTAAAACCCAAAATTATTTCGTGAGAAAGAAAATTCGCCGGATAAGTCTAGCCCAGAAAAGGGGTATAGGAACATTATGTCATAAGACAGAGAGGTATCTCATTGGTCCCGCAAGCCAGCGCCCCGAAAGGGGGAGACGACCAGCAATTGACGTCATGGAAATAAGACTAATCTCATTGGGTAAACCGAAGGCAACAACGAGCAGCAGCTAACCTCAGCATTCTATTGGTTGCCAAAATGAGGGGTTGGACACCCAGCGTCTATCAGCCCCACCCCATGGCATAGGCATAAATACAGAGTCCCGAGAGACTAAAGTCAGTTGAAGTTCCAGTTGAGTTCCCGGTCCAGAGATGTAACAACACAGATAGGCGCCATGCTGTTAAGCGCCAACTGCCGGGCCTGCCACCTCCCATAGAGCTCCTGGCTGAAGATGTAAAGAGACAGAGATAATTGCCATGCTGTTGAGTGCCAACCGTAGAGAGGCCTGCTGCCAGCCAACCAGAGTTAAAGACAGACACAAAGAGACTTTGCAGACAAAGTTTTGAAATTACCAACTGAATAGAGTTGAACAGTTTGAGTTCCCGGCCCAAAGACGTAATGACAGAGAGATAATTGCCACATAGTTGGGTGCCAACCATAGAAAAACTGCTGCCTGCCAAAGACAGTTCCCAGCTGAAGATAAAAAGAGACAGATAGACGCCATGCTGTTGGGTGCCAACCGTAGAGAGGCCCATCACCAATCAACCAACCAGAGTTAAAGTCAAACAACCAACCAGAGTTAAAGTCAAACAACCAACCAGAGTTAAAGTCAAACAACCAACCAGAGTTAAAGTCAAACAACCAACCAGAGTTAAAGTCAAACAACCAACCAGAGTTAAAGTCAAACAACCAACCAGAGTTAAAGTCAAACAACCAACCAGAGTTAAAGTCAAACAACCAACCAGAGTTAAAGTCAAACAACCAACCAGAGTTAAAGTCAAACAACCAACCAGAGTTAAAGTCAAACAACCAACCAGAGTTAAAGTCAAACAACCAACCAGAGTTAAAGTCAAACAACCAACCAGAGTTAAAGTCAAACAACCAACCAGAGTTAAAGTCAAACAACCAACCAGAGTTAAAGTCAAACAACCAACCAGAGTTAAAGTCAAACAACCAACCAGAGTTAAAGTCAAACAACCAACCAGAGTTAAAGTCAAACAACCAACCAGAGTTAAAGTCAAACAACCAACCAGAGTTAAAGTCAAACAACCAACCAGAGTTAAAGCCAGACAAGAAGTGATTTTGCAGACAAGGTTTTAAAAATTGCCAGCCAAATCGTTACCGAAAGAGAAGAGTGATCCAGCCCAGAACAAGAAATCCACCTCGATTCCGACTCCGAAGACAAACTGTGTCAACCTACCCATAACCCAAGAAAGAACTGAAGTCAACTAGACTTGCTGCAAACTTAGAACTCTGTTCTGAGCAAAGCACCATGACTAACTAGATTCCTTGATTATTACTTGGAAGGATAAACATTTGAACGTTATACTTCGATTTACTTAAGAGGCTTCCATTCCACTACCAGCTTGATAGGAGCAGGGATTGGGAAATATCCGAATGACCATTATACTACTGTGAATTATTCACAGTATATAAAAGCTAAATTCTTTTAACACCCATCAGTGGCGGCCATTTATTTTTGGTTCTATATTTTTTTTTTTTTTTATTATTATTATCTAAGTGTCACATTTAAACAATTTTAGGCAGGGATCACTCTCTCATACAATGCTATAGTAAATCGATCCTCCATTTTGGAACCACTAGCATTGGGGTCGCTTTGTTTTGATTTTTTGGGGTTGAGTTGTTGCTCTTGTTTTTGTCTTTTTCAAGTTTTCTTTAGTTCTTAGGATGACATCTTCCTTGGAAACTCCAAGAATGACTTTATTAAAAAATTTCACAAAGAATTCAGTAGTTGAATATGCACAAGCAAAAAACGTTAATTGCACAGGATTGATTTATTGTATGAAAAACTGAGCTGCCCCTCCCCCAAATGTTTAAATGTTGAAATTTGTACAAATTCTTTTGTCAATCGGAAAGTTTAGGGTTTAATCAATAAGATTGCACTGAAAAAAGTAAAAAAAAAATTTGACAATCAACCAATTTACAGGTTGTGGTAATGTCGTACTACCGAGTGGTTCCAAAATGGGGGATCGATTTACTATAACATTGTATGAAAAACTGAGCCCCCCCTCCCTTGTTGAAATATTGAAATTTTTCCAAATTTTTTTTTGTCAATTGGAAAGTTTAGTGTGTAATCAATAAGATTGCACTGAAAAAAGTAAAAAAAAAGTGAAAAACAACAAATTTAAAGGTGATGGTAGCCTTCAGGTCCATCCATAAATGAAAAAAAACAAAAAAACAAATAGAATTATTGTTTTCAAATACTGTAGATTTTTTATCCTCTTTATCACTAACAATATAAATAAATTGTGTGTGTGTCTATGGGGTTAGGTATCTATCTACACACCTTGGCCAGATTATGGTATAAAGCTGTGTTTAAAAGTACATGAGATTGGGTGCAAAAATTGCACATCTCCTGACGTTTCCCCATTTTTCCTATTGACCATAACCCTTCACAATTCTGCAAAAATTAAATCAAAATGTAATTATCAATAGAAAAACTGCACTGTAAATATGGTATGTTGTTTTTATCTTTTTAGCTTTTTCTCAAATGAAATTTTTGTTGATCTCTAAAATATTTTTTTTTACTTTGATTTCAGTGAAACATTTCTTGCATTTGATATTAGAAAAGATTCTCTCTTGTTCCTTGAAGAAGTTTTTGTTTCAACTGATCTTGATTCTTTTCTAGGTGCTCAGCAGTAAACTGATGCCTACTGGGGAAGAGGTCGGAGTTCAACACAGTGCACGTAGATTCTGTGATGATTTTCTTGTGGCTGGTGGACTTGGCTTAGTTGTTCGAATCCTCCAACCTGAAGCTATATCAACTGAGGTTTGCTATTCCATACGACAGGGCTGTTACTCCATTTGCCTTCAGTTGGCAAGGTGAGTAAAACTCTTGCATTTCATTTTTCTTTCTTTCTTCGTGACGTTTAAGCAATGTGATTCCATGTTCTACAGGCATTTCCCTTTTAAACTATGATGCACACAGACATACAATGAAAAAAAACATTATTCACTACCTATTGGACCAGTGGGGACTGAATAAGAGGCTTCTATCATAAGTGGTTGAAAAGGGAGGGAGAGTCAATGGAATTGACACATTTTTTTTTTTTTTTTTAATCATATCACCCTGAGCAAGGTGGTAATGTCACTGATGTGTAGGGGACTACATAAGTGTAAAAAGATTAATTAGAAGAGAGTGAAAAGGAAGACAAACCAGTTAGAAAGGAGCAATAGAAGGATGAGAATGCAGGTATGATGACAGATACATAGGTGGAGAGAAAGGGAAGGATATATGGGGTGGGGAAAGAACTAGAGTCAAGTGCTTAATAGATGAGTATTGACATTGCATTTAAATTCCTGGAGGTTGTAGCCGTCAGGAAAGCAAGAATATGGGAGCGAGTTCCACAGGCGGGAAGTGCGAGAGAAGAAGCTGCAGGAGTAGAATTGTCGTCTGCATTTGGCTAACCTAACTGTGAATGAGTGGGACCCAGTTGCCAATCTGGTTGCACGAGTAAACACCTGTTGAGGAGGCACCAGTGACTTAAGTTCGTTCGAGCAGAAGCCATGAAAGTACTTATAGAACAGACAAAGGGAGGCCACATTTCGTCGGTGGGGAAGTGGCTGTAGTTGAGCCACCAAGTCAGTACCTATCACATTACTGATTCTCCTTTGGAGCCTGTTGAGAACACTGAGATGAACGGCAGGGGCGCCTGACCATATATGGCAGCAGTATTCCATGCACGGACGAATGGTTGATTTGTATATATGCAGGATGAAATTCAGGCAGAAAAAACATCCTGGCCCGACAAAGTGACCCAACCTTCTTAGCAGTGGATTTAGCTATGGACTCGATGTAGTGGTTCCATTTGAGATCAGAAGAGAGGGTAAAGCTGAGGAGGCACAGTGTACTGCTCTCAGGGAGAATCTTTCTAATTGTAGTTCCTGTTCATCTAGTGGACATTATGCTTGAAAACCTTTATCTATTGTTAGAAAAAGTAATTAAAAGTGAAGTATAGATTGCCTCAAATTGTTAGTGGGGAGTTAGGTTTCAACCCCAGAGAAAAGTAAGGGTTTTGGTGACTGAATTTCAGAGCAGTTAGGTCAGAGGTGGCCAACCTCTGGTGCATGTGCCAATGATTTATTAAATTGTTAAACCCTGTCTCCAGAAAGTTGCAAAATGTATTGGCGATAAAAGTATTGAAAGAAAACAAAAATATGTGATGTAGCCCAGTTAAGCATTTTTTAAAGTGTTTAAAGAACTTATTGGCCTTGAGTCACTCCATAAAAAAACCAGAGGTTCAGACATATTTGTAAAAGTAATGTCATATCTAGAAAATCAGCAATTAGATTTAAGTAAAGTCTTAAGTGTCTCTACTGATGGAGCATCATCAATAATTGGTAGAGTTACTGGGACTGTAACCTTGCTTGAAAGGTTTTTAGGTCATTCTCTTCTGAAATATCATTTCATTATACACCAGGAGTCTTTGTGGAAAAATTTAGAATTTGCAGTATGTCATGATACCAGTTATAAAATCTGTGAATAAAATTAGAGCAAAAGGATTAAATAGAAGAGAATTCAGAGAATATGGAAAATGGTGATCTCATCCTTCACTGTGAGGTGTGTTGGCTTTTTAATGGACAAGTTCTCGAAAGATTTTGGAAACTGAAAAGTATAATACATGATTTTCTAGAACAGAAAGCTGAACTACCTGAGGAAAAGGCCTTTTTGTGTGATAAGAAACAGATGTTTGATTTAGCATGTTTGGTTGATGTTACCAGCAATCTCAATGACCTTAATTTGAAACTGCAGGGCAAGAACAAATTGTTTTCGAGCTTAGTAAATGTTATCAGTGAATTCAAAACAAAGTTAAAATTGTTTATCTCTCAGTGGGAAAACAAGGATTTGAACCAATTTCCACATTTAAAATAACATAGTGAATGTGTTGAAAATAATGTTTGAAAAAAATCATATTACTACAAGAGGGTCTTTGTTAGTCGCTTTAGTGATTCTGCTGAAGAAAACTGCATGCTTGCATTTACAAATCTATTTTCACTTACTGAACAAAACATTCTGAAGATGCCTACTAATATACAAATAAAACTTATTGATCTAAAAGCAAATTCAGTACTGAAAATGAAATTTGATGAACTTTATTCACTCTCAAGGGTATATGAAATGCTTAATTTTGGGGGCAATTATTAACATGTAAACATTTTCCAGAACTGAGAAAATTTACCCAAAGTTATGCTTGTTGCTTTGGAACAACATACAGATGCGAACAATCATTTTCATGGATGAAAATGATCAAGAACAAACAGGTCGCGACTGTCTGATTCAAATTTTAAGAATTGTCTGTTGTTTTCAATTACTTATTTAACTCTGAATATTACGGGTTTGGTGCAAGCTAAGCAAAGTCAAAAGTCTCATTAAAACTAGTTATGTTTATCTGGTCCATATATGAAATTATTTTGATTTAAAACAGCTAATTGTGCTACAGCTGTCATTCTATTTTCAGTGTGAAGTCTTTCTTTATCTTGCTATAGCTACTACTTCTAATGAGGTCTGTCTACTCTATGTGAAGGGGTTATCAGAGAAAATATGAAGGATCTGTGGTCCATATAATGTCAGGACGATCTTCAAAAGTAGTTCTACACTTTGCTGATACCTCTCCCGAGTAAGACTCCCAATAGAGGAGAACATGACAAGAGATGTATACACACCATATCATGTTTCTGTAGAAAGAAATATAAAGGAGAAATGATCACTCTCCACCCCCAAGGTAAGGCTGCAAGGATATAGCAATATATAGCATAAGGAGAGATAGAAAAATCAGACATTGCTGACCACATATGGATGGAGAAAGGGGATCGCTGCCCTCTATGAGATGAAGTTGGAATAATAGAAAGAGAGCACCACTGTAAATTACGTAAACTTAAGGAATCAGTCCATATGCTACAAGAATCTCCTAATCCGACCAAGCATAGACATGAATACAATATGAGGGCCAGTAATACAGAGTGCTAAAGAAAAGCATTAGTGTCAAAGATTGCATTATGAGCTCTGGTTAAAAAGAAATTGCTAGAGAAAATCATTAACATCAAAGATTGCAATAAAAAAAGAGACATTAAGTCCATATGTCCTAGAAATTCACTTACTGATGTCCTCAAGGACACATGTTCCAGTAGATATAGATGTTGGTTAGTTCCAGTGACTTGACCCAAAGAGTCGTGAATCCAATACCAGGCTACAGCAATGGTGAACAAATAACTTAGAGAGTTAAATTAAAGGGAGATAACTACATGGCTACCAGAAGTGGCATCACACATGGAATGAGAATGATATACCAGTGATTGTAGTAAAGGGTTCAGTTTGGTTCCTAACACCTGAAGAAGGCCTTAGTGTACAATGGCCAAAATGTTGTGAACATGGCAATAAAGATGAGGACAATACTCCAAACAATGTAAATTGTGTAGTTTTAGTTTTTTTGAGTCTAGCAGTTGCAGACAGCAGTCAAGTCATCAGCTTGTGAGTGTGCCTCACACCAACTAAACCCAGACTACACCTCACATGTCACTGAAGAAAATAGAATTAAAAAAAAATGATTGAATATTTTTATGTGTCTGTGTTGGCATTTTTTTATCAGCAAATTTTAGGTCCAGTCTATTCTTCCTTGAAGTGATATACAACATATACAGCTGAACTACAAGCCATTAAAATGGCACTTAAAATGATAGAAATTTATTAAAATAGGAAGTATATGATATCCTCAGACTCAATATTTAGTTTAACAGCAATTAAAGAAAAGAAGACAAATCATCTCTATATTCAAGAAATCATAGAAAGTTGTCATCATTTAATAAAATACAAAACAATAATGTTGGCTTTGATTCCTAGATATATAAGCATCAAAGGAAATCATGAAGCCAACACACTGGCAAAAGAGGTAACATAAATCAAACTTCCATATAGATTACAAAAACATAATTATGCAACACATCAAAACAAAATGACAAGCAATTTGGGACATGCTCCCAAACAATAAACTGTATGAACATCAGCCATCAATAAGAAAGAATATATAGTTCATTGACTGACTGTAAACAAGACATGAGTGCTCAACAGAATAAAAATTAGACACACTCACCTGACACACACACACACACACACACATGCCCAACTGTAACCAGTTTCTCACCGTCAAGTATATCTTGATAGAATGCAAGAAGCACAAAAAAAAATACGTGAGAACTATTACCAAGGACAAAATCTTAATATTCTCTTCAAAAATGTACCTGCTGCTCAAATAATAGGATATCTGAAGAAAAGAAAATACTTCTAATTTCTATGGAAATAGAACTTGGGCTAAAAAGCCAATTTTTTTTTTTTTTTTTCAAGAAAAATATTTACCAGCAATGAAATTTTGAAAACAATGTTACCAACAATATATATTTGAAAAATACTTACTAACAATGCATTTGACTCTTGACAAAACTCTCTTTACAAAAAATATGTCCATGAAGCCTGATCTAAAACTGACATTTTACAAAGAATACATATTCTATTCATATGGACATATCCTAAAAAATTGTTGGCATTAAATAAGCCATTGAAGTAAAGCAAAAAAAATAAACAGCCTTATACAGGGTGCAATTTTTTTTCACTTACCACCAATCAGGAGCCTTATGAAGGCTTCATAAGAATCTTTTTTTTTTTTGTTACCAGGTATCAGTAATGGTAATATGCTCGCACAGATTTTGTAACTAACATCTTCAGAATTAATTTTTTTTTCTCAACAGCCATTGAAACCATTAAAGAGTAGAAAGGATTTTTTTTTGCCTTTATCGTTTAATGATTTTATTCATGTTACATTGTTGACAAGCAATAGTCATAATACTGAACATTGTTTTGCAATTGTCAGATAAAGTATTTTCACAGTTCCAAACATTATTTTCCAATGAGTTTATTCATTTTCTTTATTCTAAATTTTATCCAATGTCTTCAGCAGCAATTTCTTTATTCTTGAGTTTTACAGTTTAATCCAAAATATTAGATTTGTTCAAAATAAACAAAGTGCAAAAAGAAGAAAGTCATCAAAATGAATCCACAAACAAGTCACATTTCTTAAGCAAAACCATAGAAAATACTTCTTAAATTATTCAATTTATTATTATTTAGAAATGTCAGAAATGTTTTTCTTTCTATTCAACTGGCTGTTATCATATTTGTTTCGATTTTCAGATTTCTGTTGTGTGGTCAGACTGTGACAGGTGAAGTGTACCCACCATCACCTCAAGCAACAGTAAAAGCAGCAACTGGAGGGGCACAGTGGTCAGTCAGTGTCAGTGTGGAATCATCTGGGGGAGCAGGAAGTAAAGCACTTCAAGTGAGAATTTTTTTCTTTTTTATAGAACTTTTAATCTGCTGTGCTTCAAAATAAACTTATTTGGATTCATTACCTTTCACAGGTTTATTTGTCTGATTCATTATAGTAGCAATAAGAAATGTCTTGTGATGTTGAACTTTTCTGGCTTGTACACTTTCAGGTCATTATTGGAAAAGTTGAATTATAAATTCTTTTGAATACTGGTTAAATATAATTTTGAAGTTTTTTTTATTCATGTGGTTAAATTTAATTCACAGTTTATTTGAATCCCCTCTTATACTTCTTCAAAAATAAGGAATTACTTGACCCATTATTCTTGGAATGTTTCTCTCAAGAAGAAATTAACAATGATAAAATGCTGAGCACTCATTCCAGGAATAGTAATTTTTATCTTTTTGGTAATGTTTTTATGAAAGAACTTTTTATAATTTTAGAACAATGACATGTTGAATACAAAATTGATTTTTAATTTATTCCATTAATCTGTCAGTTTACGTGTTAAATTTTTCTAGTTTTGTAATTTTAAAGTGATTTCTTTATATTCTACATTTTTCCACTGGATGAAAAAAAAACTCATCTCACTAAAAAATGAATTATAACAAATAGAAAATGACTTTGGTAAAATGTTTGAGTTTGTTGTTGTTGCTGCTGCTAATGCTTGTAAACTGATTTCTTTTCAGACAATGACAATGCAGGATTTTGGTGAAACTGTGGCTTGCCTAATGCGTATTACCTGGGCTGCAGCTGCTGGCCGCCTCCATCTGATGAGCGTCAATCAACCAATCAGAGAGAGCACAGCTGCAACTGGGCGCCGCAGTCGGCAGAGCAGCACAGGTTTGTCTCAACCAAAAAAAAGAACAATTTTTTCTTCATTCTTTTCTCAGATGTTTGTAAATGATAATTTACAAAAGAGGGATTTCGTTTTGTTTTTTCTATATCTGCATGACCTTTTTCATAGCATTTTTCATAACTTTCTAAAAGCAATTAATACTGAATGGCATTTTCACTAATGCAAGCAATGCAAATTTTAGTGATTGATTCAATGTTTTTATGATTACACTAAAACTACAAGTAATGTGTTGTCCAGATTTTAACATATATCGAAAAAAATGCAGGATCCTGTTGATTTCAGTCTATCAGGAATGACTGCAAGCCCTTGTCGTCGTCCCCCCCCCCCCTTATAGGCAGAAGCACACAAATGCATACTGGGTTTTTTTTTTTCCTAGCCAATAAAATAGGCCGATTCTGTGTTTCATCTGATTCAGTCCTGGCTTATCCTGTCTTGAAGTCAGAACGCTACGTTTGCTTGTCCAAATACACTCTTGTGTGTCAACCCCAATTCTTAGTTTGTGATCTTTTTGCCTTGTTACTGTTGCTTTGCCTTTCATACATCGTTTGCTTTCTTTATATTATTCTTGTGCCCTGTCCTTTTTCTTGCTATTGTTTATTTGCAATAAACTTGTCAATTTTATTTGTCAGACTGTTCTGTTATTTATTTTGAATTTAACCATGGCTACTCACTGTACGGCTTATGAGCCCTGCTTCTTTCTCATGTAACAGAAGACATTAGAAAAAATTCTGTGAACATGGGTTAAGTAAATTTCGATCACATTATAATGGATACAGGTAAAAAGTTAAAAATAATTGTCATATGTTTTCTTTTTTTAAATTCATGTCTCTTCTGGATATAAGTGATCATGATTCTCCACAGGTCCATGTTGTGTATGAAAACCATGACTTCTTGGGAAAATAATAGAATGTTTTCTCATTGTCTTTTTCCTAATTTTGAATTCAGAGTTGTCTTTCTCTTAGACGAGCTGCCACCCAATGTTAGTCTGGATTCACTAGCATTGTCTACTTTGATATCTGGTGTGGGGAAAAAAGAAGACTCAGATTAATGACTTTCCAAATTTAAATTAGTACGAAAGTGAATGCAATAGACAAAACTGAAATTGGAACTCTTCTCACTGATTACGTCTTTTCCACACTGCTGTTATTCATGCAACGTTACTTAAATACTCAAAATGGCTATTTAGAATTCTCAATTTTTGTGTGTTCTAGTTGATTGCTTCATTTATCTTGATGAGAAATTTCTTCAAAACACTGTCTACTGATTTATAGGCTGAAATATTCCTTTTTGACAATTTGTTTTCTTGTCTTTTATTAGGAGAGAGAATCAGCTTGATTTCTGGAATCATTTTGTTCATGTAATTGGTCCCAGATTTTGGAGTTGCAGCTGACATGAGGGTTATTGACTCAGAAAATGGAATTGGCAACCAAAGTTGTTGCATTCATTTTACATTAATGACTAGGAAAAGGGCTATCTCTCTTTTATATCTTGGTAGTCATGAAGAAGGACCACTCAGAATTTAAAACCATGATGTCAGCAATAAAAAAAAAAAAATTATCTTTCCCAAGATAATAATGGCTGGTGTTGTGAGTTAAAAATAAATTGTTTAGCTTTATTCAACATAGAACATTGCTAGGTTGTTAACGGAACTCTTCTACTACTAGACTATGGCTTTTATTGGTTGTTTTAGGAATAGTATCAGTAAATGGAGATGGTGGTGAGAGTAAAATAGTAGTCACCACAGCATTCTCCTAACCAACTAAGAACAGTGTTGAGCATTATTAAGGTTATGTTAAATTGCTTAATCCCAAATAATCTTGTAAGTACTGGGGTGTTTGATATGTGTAGAATGGTGTATGACTGGAGAAGGAGGCTGGATTACGTTTTCGCTTTGTTCAGGAAAAGGGTTCTCTTGAACTTCAGGTATTTCCACCTGTGGGTGCAATTGGTCAGTGTCAGCATTCTACTTGTCTTGCTTGGACACCGGTTTGAAGCTGTCATTGAATTTTGATCTATTAACCTGTCACAAGGAGATGGGGAGAGTCTCGGTAAAACTGTTTTCACATCCATTTTGCTGGTGTATGTATGTATAATTAACATTGGCCTCGAGTAGCTCAACTTTCTGTACCAACGGTTCAAACTTATTTTCACACACATGATGTCTCATCGAAACATTTCTGGGTTGAGACAACCATGAAGGGAGTGAAGGCCGATCTGTTGTCCTACAATAGTGATGAAACATTCTCTCAAGTAATGAAGAGTGTGGAGGAGTGAAAATTTGTAAATTATTACTAGTGGATGTATTTTCTGGGAAAATTAACATACCCACTGAGAGTAATGGAATAACAAACTGATTGCTATTCATAAGGAAGCTTTTTTAGAACAGTAAGTTTAGGATGGGTTTTATCGTTACCACCTGAAATGGTATAACCCAGAAGGTTAATAGAATTTTGACAGAATGTACTTTTATTCTGATTGAAGGTTAAATTAAGGTGTGTGGCAACTTTCATAAATTTATGTAAATTTTCGTTGTGCTTAGATTGAGTTCATTTACATATAGTTATATTGTTAATGTAAGCATAATTGTCTTTAATATTTAATGTTGTTATCCCTAATTATTTGGTCAGTAACACTTTGAAATTTGGTTTCAGATAACCTGCGGTGGTTGGTATGCCATAAAATCTAAACAGCCAAATTAAATATATACATTTTTATAAAATATTTTATGAATTTAAAATGTGTTAAATACATAAATTTGTTAAATGTATGAATTTGTCTAAATATATAAGTCTGTTATATATATTAATTTGTTAATCTCTTGAAATTGTTCTTAACTTTTTGTTTGATTTTTAATTATTCGATTCGGTGTTAAATGACCTAAGATGGGTTGATACGCCGTAAAACAAAACAAAACAAACAAAAACACTTTGAAAAGCCATGACCCCATTCGTAAACCCCAAAAGAGACCTGGCAGATCTGATAGTCTGCCATTTGCTTCAAAAGCTGTAAAAGATTTTTGTTTGTTTTTTTTTATCTATTTGGTGGTGGAATCCACCAGACTATTAATGGTTTGAGAATAGTCAACAACTAAGCGTTTCTTGTGACCAACAGCAATTAATACTTGTGCTCTCCATGGAAATAAATTAAGTTCCACAATCCTTTCAGTTAACAGCCGTTTTACTTCAGAATTAATGAATTTAGTAATGGCTTCAGAATATCTCTTTGATTTGATATCTGTAGGATTACGACTGGGAGAGAGGTTATTGAAAAGTGCCAGATAGAGAGTCTTCATTGTAGTCAAACCACATATGGTAGGGAGTCTGGTTCCACCAAAGGAAATTTTCATTTTCGAATGTAGGCTCAGAACGTCATGCCCAGTTATTACCTTGATGCATTGGTTATCAAGAATAATTAGTTGTACTTTCTTATGTGTATGATGACATTTGCTACTTTAGACTGTAAATTGGTAGCTGCCATAGAGATAACTTTGTTTCCACCTATACCTTTTCACTAGTGAATGGCTTAAAATCTCTGGAAGCTGCTAGTCTTGAGTAGTGCATTCACTGCTTTGCTGTTTATTTTGCCCAGCAGAACAGTTTTTGACAAATTAAGGATTATGGTTGCCAATGCATTGCATATAGTTGCTGAAGAAGTAGACCCAGAAGACTTGGCCTTTAGACCAACAGACTTTTGCATAGTGTCCAACCTTACCACAGGATTTGTGTATGGCCTCCCTGGCTGGACACTGTGCATAGGGTGTGTTTTCCAAACCCACAGAAGAAACACTGAGCCCTTAAAGCAGCTGCGGTGGTTTGGTTGGAAGAGGTACTGTTAGTAATAGTATCAGAGGCGGCTGCATTAACAGTGTAATCAAACTTTGTTGAAATGTCAGATTTCTTTTCAGCTACTTCTAAGCAATGTGCCTGTTCAAATGTTATCTCCAATTCTAAGGTTTTTTTCTCCAATAGATGTTGGCAAATGTAGCTAGAATATACCCTGTTAATAAAGGCATCTTTAAGATGATTGCTTCTGCATTTCTTGGCAGTATGAGACTTAAAATTGCAGTCCTGTGTCTTAGGATTTCCTGTATCCTGTACCTTGGGTTTTCAAGGTACAGATCCAGGATTTCATTTTGGATCTTGTTTGCAGTTGGAGAGCAAGTGTCATGCAATTACTTCCTTCTTAGGCTTTAATGTAGAGTTTCCACAGCTGTCACATAGGAGGTTAATTCTTTAACATGTTTTTAAATTACTAAGAACAGAAAGTTAATAAGTCCATGTAATCCAGTTGTACCTTCAGGATCATTAGTGTCAATAAAGTTACTGAAAGTTTTAAATCAATGGTGCCATTGATCTACCGAGTCACATTAGAGTCTGCCTCGAAACAACAGAGTTTCAGAGATATTTCCATAGTTGAATAAATTGTTGTGAGCTAAAAAGAAAGTGTTTAGCTTTATTCAATATAGAACGTTGCTAAGTTGTTAATGAAATTCTTCTACAATTAGACTACAGTTCTTTTATAAGTTGTGTTAGAAGTAGTACCAGTAAGCAGGTTTGGCAGTGAGTGTAGAATAATAGTTACCATGACTACTTGTTCTTTAATGTTTTTGATCGATTGTGAGCAAACTTGGCACTCAATTTTAACATAGGTTTTCTCATTGACAAATGTTCATGCAAAATGGTGACTACACTGCCTTCTGATATGTTCAACCCATCTGCTATCTCACACAACTTCAATTTACAATCAACCAAAACAAGTTTGTGGATTTTTTGTGTTTTCCAGGATAACTGCCAATTTTGGGCAACCTGAGTGTTCAGCATCATTTGTGTCTGTATGACCGCGTTTAAAGTCGGCATACCACCTCTTAACCGTTGTTTTTGATGGAGAACAGTCCAAATAACTTATCAAGCCATTACTTTGCTTGAACAGTATTTTTTCCTATCAGAAAGCAAAACTTTATCAACACATAAAATGCAGATTTTTCCATTGTTTTGAAAATTTGCAAAATGTGTGTGTGTGTGTGTGTTTTCTTTTATTTGTTATGTAAAACTGTTATTTCAAAATTTATGCCTGATCGTTTTGAAATTTTCATTTATTGATATCAGTAAGATGGAAATCATTTCATAAGATTAGATTCAATTTTATGGTGATGGATTAATGTTGATTTAAGTTTGTTTACTTTAGTACCGCCTTCTATTAGCTTATCTTATCTCTTATCGAACAAAAAAATATTCTCTCAGAAATTTGGTGCGGGGTAGTATGCACCCTCTATACCCCTCCCTGGATCCACCCCTGCATATTATACTTTTATAAATACCAATTTATAAAGATTAATATTAGTAAAAATGATAAAACCAGTTTTTTTTTTCTTTTCTTTTTATGTGTAAAATCTTGTACAAACTTGATTTTCCTTTTGATTTCTGCATATCTTTTTAGGTAGCACAGGCAGCACGGGCAGTGAAAGTGAGGGTCAGACTTTACATGCTGGTGTGTGTGCTCAGCAGGGAAACTTAAGCACCAAAGATTGCAACATTGCACGTGAAGCTTTAGAAATTCTGATAACTTGTTTACAATTAAGAAGTGGATCTTTAAGTGAGTTTGTTTCTTTACTCAATTCTACTTTCAAAACACATACATCCACCCACACACTCACATCTTTGGCATCCATTGTTTATAGTTAATTAATCTTGAAGTAAAATATTATGACCAACTCCACAGATTTATAGGCTTAGCGAGTTATGTATGACTTTCTGGGTGCATCATGTTTGTAATTCTTGAGTCACCCAATGAGGACATTGGTATCACATAGTTAGCATCATGAAGTTAGAATTTTCTAGAAACACTGTATGTCCTGTCTTTTAATTTTGAAAAGTCACTAACACATTGTTCTGTTTTAACAACATATTTTATAACAATATAAGCAATAAGTTGAGATGAAAATATTGAAAGAATTTAAATTATTTTCCCTACACTTCTGACTTACTGTCTTTTATAAGCTGAAATGTGCTAAGAGATTTGAGCATTTTTCATGGAGTTAGTTTCCAATAATGTGTTTAGTTTCATCTTTTGAAAACATTGTACAGCTTTTCAATTCAGACTTGTATATCCTTAATGTTGCCTTCATTTGTTTATGAATATTTTCCATGCTTAAAGCTTCCATGCTTTTAACTTCTCAGTGCTAGTACATGGTTAGATATTTCCATGATTTAGTCTTTAAAAGTTTTTTTATACCCCATATATAGAGTAGATAAAGGAATTAAACTTTTAAGAACAAAGAATTTAAAAATCTGTAAAGATAAAAAAGATGATCTTAAAGACTGGATCTTGTTTTTAATTTTCTTGTCACAATCACTGTCACAACCCTTGCTTTTCATATTTTTCCAATCTCCATTTTTCCTCACGGTCTCTATTATTTTTGGTACCGTGACATAGAGTATTGGGTAATTAGTTTTTATTGGTTGACTATTACTACTAAGAAGTAAGTTTGATCTTTATTGGGTGCCATACAAAATTCAACATAAAAACCTAATCTAACCATTACTGAGATGTTGTAAAATCAACCAACCGTACTATCATTTTTTTTTTGTTTTGTTTTCACTTTCTCTCTTTTTTTTTCTTATTTTGTGCTCCCAACATGTTTTGAGTTTCATTTGTTTTTGCTTTTTTTTCTTCCCAGCGGTGTTCTATTCCTTACCGTGTGTCAATGACTTTATCATAGACATTCTTGTTGGCTCTACGCAGCCAGACATTAGGAATGCTGCCTTGAAACACTACTACCAACTCAGCCAGACAGAAGTTTTAAATAATGACAATGAAGATGTCAGTCCTCACAAGTTTTTATTAAAAGTCTTACTCAAGAGTCGACTCCCTTTTTGGGTGACATCCAGTGCAATCCGAGGATCAAGCCAAAGGTAAGAACTGTAAAAAGACAAAGATAACCTTGATTAGTTTTAAGCAGAAGATTCAATCTAATGATTAATGGCATAATATACAGGTGCTGTAAGGTTTTATAAATATTTGTATGATAAAAATATACTTTTATGGTATGCTATACTTATGGGTATATGTGCTCAATATCAGAGATCAAAATATGTAAATTTATAAGTGGACACTGAGGTCAACATCCCGTGGTAACTGTGTGATTCATACTTGAATGCAATCATCAGACCTGAAGACTGCGTTCAAGCATGAAACATTCTTGTCACTTAGTGTTGACCTTAGTGTTCACTTATATAAAATAGTGCCCAATGAGTGCTAGTATTAATAAAATTTAAAATTATGAAAAATATAAAATTTAAAATTAAGTTCTAAGTTTTATGCTAATATCTATTTTGTTCCTTGTGTATTTTGTGCTTACTTTCACATGAATATCCTTGGAAATGTTATGCATCCATTTCTTCTCCTTGCCTTAGCTATGGGTTAAATAACAGGGCAAACTGTTCACTTAGCCTTGCTTGGTAACCAGTATAGTTGAAGGAAAAATCTGAATTCAAGACTTAGATAGGCTGCTTGGAGACTTTTTGACAAACTCTGCGCCATTTCTCTATCAGTTCTTCCAAAAAGTTTGGTTGGTTTTACACAAGAATTCACTACTATTGATCAAATAATGTGTGTGGGGGGTTCTGTCAGTTCAATTCTAAAATTTACTGTTTGGCCCTCATGTCAAAATCAATGGGAGAATACACCATATAGCTTGCTACAGGATTGTAATTGACAAGTTGTTGATCACCAGTTTGTAGTGAGAAGTTATGACTTGTTGCTTATTATGATAAAGAGATGCCACCCACCCAGCAAGGCAATAATGGCACTAAGATGTAAAGGGTTACTTGAAATGGAATAGAATGAGAAGACTTTAGTTAGAAGAAAGAACAACAATAGAAGAGAATTTAGAAAGACAGTTGACTGGTTGGTTGTTTTTGTTTTATGGCATATCAACCTCGGTGGGTCATTTATTGCCAACTAAATTTTATTTATTTATTGCTGGTAATACCATTTTTTTTTTTTTTTGTTTGTTTGTTTTTTTTTTAACAATTTATTGTTGTTTTTATATAAGTTTTGTGTCTAGTCATACTTTTTTCTTTTTCGAGTATCAAGATTCATTGGGATTTATTTTTAAGGGTAGGGTCCTCAAGTCCTACTCTGTTATTTAACCCATAACTGGAGGGAAGGGACGGATTAATACTTTTCCCAAGGGTACCAGTGCTTAAGTGAATGCAGGGTATTCAACTGGAATTCAAACTCGGCTCACCGATTTCTCTTTCCGTGCCGATATCCACTGCACCACAACGCACATCTGTCACTAAACGCTTACAGCACCTGGTATTCCCAAGCGGTCTAAGTACTGACCAGGCTCAACATTGCTTAACCGGTGATCGTGCGAGAACTGGTGTATTCAACGTGATATGGCCATAAGCCTCAGAAAGACAGAAGATGGTGATTGATGTTGCATTTAAATTTTTGAAGATTATAGGTGGCACAGAAACTAAAAACTAAAAAGAATTTCAGAGATGAAAAAGTGAGAAAAGAAAAAATTAAGATAGAACTCATGATTACATCTAAAAATTATGATTTACATTTAGATATTTCAACAGAAAAATGATGAGACTGTGAAAATATTTATAGAAAAAACAAAAAGAAACCATATCATATTAGTGGGAAAGTGACTGAAGCCAAGATACCAAGTTAAGACTGATAACATTACAGACTCTCTTTGGATTTTGTCCAGAATCTTGAGATATTATATGGTATCAATATTCAATGCACAGACAAACTATAGATTTATAAATGTGCAAGATAGATTCTGACAAGAAAAGTTTTCTGGCACGAAATAGTGAACCAATCAAACAACCTTAGCAATAGACCTAGCAATCAATTCAATATAATCGCTCTACTTCATGTTAGTAGAAAACATGTGACTAAGAAGGTACAATAAGTTGCACTCCTGGAGATTAGTGTCAACCATGCTGGACAAAAATGCTTTTCTATGATGATTAAAGGATAACAGTTTACTTTTTAAGGCAGTAAGATTTACAAGCCATTTCTTGCCCCAGTTAACATTTCATTTCCAGGAGCAACTACCAGTTTTACTTTTTCAAACCTATTCGAATTACTATTAAGACAGAAGAAAATAGTTGTTATCAGCATAAATGCCTAGTTGGGAACTTGATATCTCGAAGGTCATTGATGCAGATAAAAAAAAAAACATAGGTCCAACCTTGTGGCTCTCCTAACATTAATGTGAAATCATCAAGAAGCGTAACCATTCAACACAAACTTCATTATGTGATTTGTTAAGAATGATTTGATTAAATCAAATATCTCACTAGAGACACCTTAGACCTTGAGCTTGTGGAAAAGGCAACCATATCAAATCCTGTCAAAAGCCTTTGAGATATCTAAAGCCACATTTCGATTTTCACTATTCTTATTTAAAATCTAGTAGAAGTTAACACATTGGCAGTTAACCTAGAGAAACAAAAGTCATATTTTTTTTATTTGAAAGTTGGCCATATCAAGTGAGATGCTTAACTGATTCAGAGTTTGTTTTTTTTGTTTTTGTTTTATTTTTCACCCCGAGCAAGGTGGTACCGCCACTGATGTGCAGGGGACTATATAAGAGAGTAGAAGTTTCAGCAGGAGGAGAGCAAACAGAAAGATGAACCAGTTCCAGTGGGTGTCAGAGAATTAGTACTTAAACAATTAATCAAGACTTTCAGAAAAAAACAAATTCAACATGTGGAGGATTTTTTAAAAATATTTTTTTAAAGTACAATATAGTTTATGAAAGAAGAGAAAGAAATTATATTTACATTTATACAAATAGCTAAAAAAAGAAGGATATGCTTATCATAGTGTGTGATGTCCATGTGGCTTGTTTGAAATTAAGTAGTCAGTTTGCTGAGTGACTGTCTCTTCAGAGAGGAAGACTGCATATGACTGCTACCTACTGCATCCTTTTTCTGAGTGAGAAAAAAGAGTGAGTTGGTTCATGTGCCTTCTTTTATAGTCCTGAATAGAATGACACCTAGCAGGTGTCCTAACAGACAAGGTGGGAGTAATCCCCACAATATAGATATAATGTTCAGGCTCTCTAAATTATACTTGTAGATAATGAGTGATTAATCAATAAAAGAAATGAAGGGATGAATTGTGTTGATATTTCGGTATTTATTTGCATCATCTTCAGAACAATGTAAAGTGAATCACTGTTAGGCAATCTGAGAAAAAAATGAAAGCAAAGCCAAAAAAGAAGCAAACTCCAGAAGCAAAATCATATTTTTCAGTAAATCTGAATTAGATTTTATGCATTTTTAATTTGGATGTTGGTTGGTTCAGTTTTTTTTTTTTTTAAGTGTAATTGTTTTTGTACTGATATCAGCTATAAAAATTTGTTTACAAAGAACATTAGATTTAATATTGGTTGAAATAGACATTTTCAAAACTTTTTCTATGTTAAGAAAAATCAGTTCTGTTAATGAAATCAATAATTTCTGCTTTGTTGATTCAGGTGGGAAAAAAATGATTTGTCTTCCAAAATCTATTACTTGAATGTTTGGGGGTTGATTTTTTATTGTAATATGTGAAATCTGATTAATTCAACCAAATCCATTAAAAAAAAAAATTTATCTCTTGTGTAGAAGCCAAATATCCTGATCAGATTTCTTGTTCTTTTTTCTTTTTTTGACAACTTTTACTAAACTTTTATTTCTTGTGTATTTATAGGCTTTTAAATCAGTGTTCACAATATTTTGATCTTCGATGTCGATTGTTAGAAAATTTATCAGGTAAGAAATAGATTTATTTACCTTTAAAGAAAATACTTTTTTTCAAGTCATAGAGGTTTTATGTGACTCTGAACTGATGTGATTTTATCTGTGAATATGTGTCTCTAAAATTTGATGTAAAAAATTTTATTGTTTATTTTCAATTGTTTCATCCAGTTTTCAGTTTTAATCTATTTGAATTTGTTTTCATTTAATTAGAAAAATATTTGACTATCAACATTTTACTCTAAAAGTAGGTTTTGGTTAAAAGCTTCACATGCTTACAGTGCAGGGGTACCTAAATTTACCCTGAATTTTCTCACAAATACTACTATATGTCAATACACAGTATTAACATTTGTTACATAATCAACTAGAGGCACTGAAAATTTGCAACTTTATAAAAGTTGTAGACTCCTAACCATATCTCATAATCATTAATGTCATCGAGATTAAATTTGGTATCAGTTGAAACAAATTAATTTACCTTCATATGAAATCAACTTGTAATACTTGGTTTTCACTAGTTTTTGAGATATATCAATTTAATTGCATTAGCATCACTTATTCAGATTCTTCAACAATTTGGCTACAACCATTTAATCTCTTAAGGGTTGATAAGGTTAAATGACAAAGGTGGAACATCATTATGTAAAGTTTTTGTTAGAGATTTGAAGAAAGAAACTTGTCTGATATTTCTTGTGGAACACTTTGGTCGATGATTTACAATAACAGGAAGCTAATTTGAAAGCATTTATTTGGACATAATCATTCTGATCAGAGTGAAGCATCAGTTGTTCTTTACTCACTTGAGGTTAATGTTGAACCTGCATTTTTGCTGAATTGATCATCTAAGAAAGTGTCTTATACAAATAAGAACCTATTATTGGTTGAATTATTTACATCCCCATTCTGTGCCCCCCTCATCCTACTTGCTGAACTGAACAAAGAAGACTATATTTTTTATCAAGTTGGTTACCATCATGTGATTGTCAATTGAATCTTGCAGTTTGTGATGAACCTGACAAGATAGTATTAATAATAGCACCTTCTCAAGTTAGACATTATTGAACCTTGCAACTCACTTTGGTAAACTCAGGTTGTCAAAGATTCTTTGAACTTTGGCAAATTTTTGCTTAGTGATTTTTTACAAAATTAATGCCTACTTTTCTGTTAGGTGTGACAATAAAAAAATGGATCTTTTGAATTTGGTAAACTAAACACTTGTAATGCTATCTAACAAAACAAAATTAAAAAAAACATTTTAAGTTACCCAATAATTTCACTTTCATAATTTCTCTTGTGAATGCCAATAATCAATGATGAAACAAGTTTAAATGTTATCAAATACTTAATATTTTTGTTTTTGAAATTTGGAAGCTGATGATCAGAAAATTTTGATGGTGGATGTGTCAGCCATGTTGGAAGATGAAATTGACTGGCTAAGTAATTTTGTCATTTCTGAGTACCATGAACTGCGCCCAACGGAGAATATGTTGTTGGCTGGGCATCTTAAACTTTGCAAAGCCTTGTTCACCTGTGAAGGAATTAATAAGGAAGAATTTGGTAAGTTTTGTTTATTAACAGATGTTTAAACAAATGCTGTATATTGGGGTAAAAATGTCTGCAAATAACTTGTTCAGAATTCTTCCAATTTTGCATCCCTAAGTAAAAATGATAAATAATTCTGCTCAACTGGAATCTTTACCACAATCAATATTTAACTGCAAACAACATTGCCCCTTTCCTTGAGCATTGAGATATGTCATAATTGAGTAGAGGAAAATAGCAAAAGGTAGAAGGGGAAGAATATTACCTGCAAAGTAAAAAGTTAAGTTTGAAACTATTACAAATAAAAGAGGATAATATTTTCATAAATGGAGAAAAACAAAATCAATTGTATCATTTGATATTTTCCATATAATAAAATATTTGCATTTTTATTTGTAAATGATAAAACTGCACTAGAATTTTCTGTTGTCATAATTGTTGAATTTTTATTTTTCTTTCAAGGTAAAGATCTTCTCTATGAATTGCTGTATGACTTTTTGTTTCCTGCCTCAAAGCTCATTATGGACAATTTAAATGAAGCCAGAAATGATGAATTTCTTCATAATTTTAATCCAAAGTGAGTACACTCTTCAAACATGCACACACACATTGTCAATATAATTGTGAAATTGCACCATTTTTATAATGTCTGAGTTTTTCTATATCTCTTTCATATAAATTTTACATTTCTTCACTATTTTTTTTGAAATTTTATTGTAAGAATTAATCTGATAAAAAAGAAGCTATTTTATTTAATTCACATCTTTTAAAAAAATAATTTTCAGATGTTCCAGTACAGAATCTCGAGTTGCTGCCTATGACCTTCTCACGGAATTAGCAAAAGAAAGTTTAAATAATATGGAGCACATCTGTAAACACCTGATTCGAATGCACCATTTACCAAATCCAGAATGTTCCAATGAGTGGGAAGTAAGTAGAGATGGGACTTGTATGCCAACCCTTTCTAGGTTTTCTTTTTCATCATCATCATTTGGTATGCATTTGCTGACCCTACTTACTTTTTTTTTCACTTTATTCAGCTGACTTGGGTTATTTTTCATTCCAACAATCTAGAAATTATTTTATTGTCAAAATAACTGCATGAAATAAAACTAAATTTTCCAAAGACAAAATTCCACACATTTCCATGACTCTCAACTTAATGCTGCCTTAAATGACATTAATTGCAATTTTGTATCCAAAAAACATTTCAACTGAATTTAACAGATTAGTCTTATTTCATTTCTCCAAAGATTTTACAAGTAATAGAAATTGAAAGTCTCTTCAATTTCTGTTAATCTATCATTAGTCTGTTCAATGAATACTGTTGCAATATCTGATCATGTGCTACTGCTTTACATCTTGAGGTTCTCAACAAAATCCAATTGAGAATCTGCAATATAACTGATCCTGACTTGGCAGCTCACCTTCAGTCACTTTCTCACTGACGTGATATGGCTTCCCTCTGCCTTTTCTACAAGTATTTTCATGGCAACTGCTCTGACAAACTTTTTCCCTGGTTCCCCAACCACATGTATTTACTGGTGCTAATAAATTGGCATCTAGTTCCCAACCTTTGACCATCAAACTAGTTAAATGTAACTGCTTCTACTCTAACAGTTTTTTTTTGCACTTCCTATTTGTGGAACTCACTTATATTTGCATACTTTCCTAATAGCTACAATCTCCAAAAGTTTAAATGCAATGTCAACTGCCATCTTGTATCTCCTTGATTCCCATCCATCTCTTATCTTTTCTTTGACATCATCTGTGCCTTTTTATTCTCTTACTGTAATCCACTTTGTTTCTGGTGAAATGATTATAAAAACATTTTTTTTTAAATTAGCAAGAGTTTCAACTCAAAATTTGTTCTCAAAAACTTTGGAATATTCCATTTAAACTTTTCTCCAAATAAATCTAAACAAATCTAAACTAATTTTTTTTTTTTTTAATAATCCAGCATTGATTAGCTGTCAAGTAAACAAACAAATCTCATAGGCTGCATAAAATGTGATATCCTAATTGGATGCTTCACTATTATGGCCTTGAGCCAGATAAAGCTTAGTAAATGTTTATAATCTTGATCCAAAGTTGTGGTAACAAAAAATAACTGCAAAACTGTGTTACTAAAAATTACTGTAAATTTTCTTCTTGCTTCAAATGTAACAGTTGACAAATTGCTTAACATCCATTAGAATGTGAAAATTATCCACAATGGTATTTTTTATGTTCTAATGCCATGGTCATGCATGTGTTAAAGTATGAAAAAACCGTTCTTTTTATAAACATTTTATAACATTACAACAATATTCATAGCTGATTCTATTAATTGGTGATTTAAGTTTTCTAATGAATATTGCCTCAAGAATCTGTATTGAAACTGGTGTGAAAAGATTAATATATTCACTCATCGAAATAAATTATAATTTATAATCACTTTAGATGATGTGTTGAGTTTTCCTTTATTTATATCATATTGCTCTGGGTAATATCCACTGAGCTCTCTTTACAGATCTATCGCTTAACATATTGCAACATCAAAGAAGGTTCTACTCTTTTTTTCTTCTTAAAACAAAAAAGTAACCCAGTATTGTTGCTTGCTTCATATCTTGATAATGTCCAGTAAAGCAATTCTTTCTTCTCCTGATTTAACATAGAAAAATTATCTCCTATCTGAAAAGATTTTCTTTTTCTTCTATTCTCTTCATTATTTTAATTTATTCTCATGACTTTTTCAATTTTCTACTTTTTGTCGTCAGTACATGCCTCCCGTGGATGGCAGAGCAGAATGTGGATTTGTGGGTTTGAAGAATGGTGGAGCTACTTGTTACATGAACTCTGTCTTGCAACAAATCTTCATGGTTCCTGGAATATCGGAATTTATCTTATCAATTGATGAGGATAATCCAGATGAAGAAAGGTTGAACTACAAATTTAAATTTTCCTTCAATTTGTTTGTTTTCAGCTTGCTTTTGTTCTACAATAAATAAATCAGTGTCAATGGACTGGATATTTGGAAGTAAATTTTCGAAATATCAACCTCCAATCCTGATTAGAAAAAAGAAGCCATAGAAACTTATTTACATGACCTATTGAAAGAAAAAATCTTTTGACTTTTATCATGGATTTGCTACGTTTTTACAAATAACGTCACACTTCTTTTTTTTTTTTTTGTTCATCTCCACAAAACTTCAGCTGCAGAACAGACAAAATTCTTAGAACTCCATCAGTTGTTATTCAATTATTTGTTGATTATTAATGCTTTTTCAATTGCAAATGATGGAAATTTCTGACATGGTTAAAAAGAATTTATTTTTTTCATTAACTTTTCTGTTATGGGAAACAACATTAATTTCATGATGCCATGGATGGAAACATTCAATTCGTATGGACTCATAATAGAGAAAACTTTCACTGCTAAATTTTTTTTTCAATGTGTCTCTCTCTTTTTCTCCCCCCCGCCCCCAACCATGTCTTCCTATAATTCTGTCATTGTCTCAGAGTTGGAAATGAGAAATTTAATACTTGGTTGGTGTGATATATATATATATATATATATATATATATATAACAAATAATCTATGGTAGGAAAATTTTCCTTGGTAAACAATTCAAGTGGATTCTAGTAATATAATATTCAAAATGATCCACAAAAAGAGCTTTTAATTATCTAATTATTTTTTTTTATTTAATTACAGAGCAAATATTTATTAATAAATTTCGAATCTTCTCATATAGGGAATAGTCTGTTTTGGCAGACAAAGATGTCAGTTGTCCATCTTGTCAACCCCGGTGTGGACTGAGTCTGTGTCAGAAGTACGAATTTCAGTCAAATAAAAGGCATGAGACATATTTGTTAATATAAGAGGACCAAAATAAAAATAAATATGCAATATTTCTAAATCATTTAATCAATCATGCTTAAATGAACATTTGCTGCCTAAATATATAATACTAATAAAAAACCTAGTACATATATTGGTTTTACTACAAACATGCTCTCTCGTAGACTTACATGTTATCTTTCTGATCAGAGTACTATTAAACAACATTTCTCTGAAAAACATAAACATGTATCAGACAGATTTTGGTCAACAATACGGTGATCCTTACTCATACACACAGTAAGAGGAACCTGCAGATATTGGAGGCCATGTACATCAAATCAAAACAACCAACACTCAATAAAATCAACTTTAAAACCGGAAATAACATATTACATTGCATGTGACTACATAGTTTTGTTGTCATTTCGTGCTATCACACGGTGTGACGTCATAAAACCGCATCACAAATTTAAGAACTGCGTTTATTATTTTTGGTAACTATTACCGTTGCCAAGCGGAGTTTTATGTCAACACAAAATAAAATCGTCGGTGATGGTGGATATTATAATATTTCAGTTTAAACTACCTCTCTGAAGATGGCTCATGTGAGCCGAAAGCTTAGAAGAAAACCAATAAATAATTATCCAAATGTTGGAGAATTTTTGTCTTTATTTTCAACTGAAATTAAAGCAAAAATACGACGTTTAGAACAGCTCATGATTAAACATAATAGACATTCATTGTCTCTTATATTTAACAGCATATGTTTAGAATATATATATATATATATATATATATATATACTATAGTCATCCGCAGACAGATCTGTTTCGCTGTATTACAGCTCATCAGTACGGCTTAGATATCCCCGAGTGAATAAGGAACAAAGAAAAATTTACAACGTCCAAAACATTTATTTAAAACAGTGCTCGATATATAATATACAGCTGTGAATATTTATTATAAATTATATTTTAGGACATGTACAAATTTTTTTTATATATCCACTACAAATTGTACATTTTGTTTTGACATTGGACTTCCAATGTCTCATCAGATGGTGTGGAAAGGAATGGAAGACCTTTTTTCTTATATTTGGGAGTTGTGTGTGGGATGTTGGTGGGGATTAGACATAAGGGAATAAGTCTTGCAAATTGTCCTTAGAATTTTGAAGAAAGTGGGGTAGGTAGGGGATATAGTTGATTCATGAAAGTGTGTTTTATGACCCTCCTGCCTAGCCTTTATTCTTTGGTTTTATTAGATGGAGAGAATAAGGAGGTGTAAAGGGTGGGATTGGATCTATCTTTAATCTTTATTTGTACAACTATAGTTGTGTTGTGGGATCACATCTTTGCACAAAATAATGTGCTCAACTGAATGCACATATAATCCTGTCTATAGAGAGAACAGCAGTTGGTCTGTTGAGAGTTTGGTTGAGTTTAGTTGGAGAGATTGTTGGAGTTGGTTGGATCTAGAATCAGTTACCCGGACATACTATTTCACTTCTAGGCTGTATATATTTATTTCTACTAATAGTATTCCTAAATTGACTAACCCGTGTTCCAGTTTGTATATTACGTTCAATATAACTTACATTTTCTATCTCCATATCTGTTTTTGTTATTTATTATTTTGTGTGGTTCCTCACCCGAAATGTACCACACACACACATACATACATATATATATATATATATATGTCATCCATATACAAGCCTGTTTCACTGTCTCACTGCTCATCAGTGTGGCTAGACATCTACTTGCTTCTGGCCGGAATTGAAACTCAACTGATTTGGTGTCAAGCAGAGTCTCTACTCCCTAAGCCATAGGTGCATAGAATGAGAGAGGGGAAATTTTAGCGTGTTATATATAAGCGGTGTATACACATGCCAGTCACCAGATGAACTCAATTCATTGCTGAAGAGTAATGCATAAATCGCAGAAGTAGTAACTGTTTTTAAAATTTTTCGTTTTAGCAAGCTTAATCATAATGAGGGCATAATATATATATATCTCCAAATGAATAATGAACAAAGAAAATGTTTGCAACATTCAAAACATTAATTTAAAACAGTGTTCAATATAGAAATAGAGCAATGAATATTTATTATAAATTTTACTTTAGAACATGTACAAACTACAATCTACTACAAAATTGTACATTTTGTTTCGACATTGAAAGAACAATGTCTCATCAGTCAATTAATAATGATGGCAACTATTACAGTTTTCCTATTGTCTTTGACATTTACAAATATTGTCTTTTCTACAGGTTAACTCTGAGAGATTTTTCAAATATATAATTTTTTTTTTATTTCAGTGTTTTCTATCAAGTGCAGCATATATTTGGTCACCTGACGGATAGCAAGTTGCAGTACCATGAACCAGAAAGTTTCTGGAAAGTCTTTAAGTTGTGGGGACAAACAATAAATGTCCACGAACAACAAGATGCCTTTGATTTCTTCCAAGCTCTCATTGACCAAATGGACGAACAAATGAAAGTGAGGCTCAAATTTGCTTTACTTTTCTTTTATTCTTACATTGGCAATATTCATTGACAACATTTTTTCACTGGTTCATAATGAGTTAAAGAAATTTTATATAGCAAAAAAAAAGTGTTTGAATCCCAGAAAAGTAAGTGTATAAATTTTGTCTACTTGCACCTTCTATGTTCCTTACAATATAAATTAATAAATACAAATCAATTTTTTCACATGTTCATTTTTCTCCTTACAATTCTCACCCAATCATTTCTGAATTCCTTTCGTTCTTTGACATTGTACATAAGATAAAATGAACAAACCTTCACAGTTTGTTTCTTTCTTTACTATTGTTTATGTCTTACATATTTTCTCTTAGGTTTGTAGCAACTGCAAATCAATCCTTTTTTTAAGTTCTTAAGATTAGAATTCAGTTCTTCTAGTGAGCATTTTCTTTCCATATTCATAGAATGATGCAGAAAGTCTTTATCACACATCAACAATTGGCAGGCCATCATTGACAGAGCAAAGCCTTTACAGAAATCAGACATTTTCTCTGTATTTTCTCATGTTATCAAAGACGTCTAACAATGAAATATCTGTGAAAGATTTTATATTGTTTTAATGCAATTGATTTTCTTTTCTTTCTCAGAAACTTGGCAGAGAGGAAGTATTCAAAAAGAAATTTCAAGGAATATTTTCTGATCAGAAAATTTGCAAAGATTGTCCTCATCGGTAAATAATTTCTCTAAACTTTACTACTTGGTATTTTTATTTAATTATTGACAACAATAAAAATCTTAAAAACTTTCAAATTTACAGAATTTCTAATTCAATAAGCAAGTCATTTTTGTATCCTTTTTTGTTTTTGGTGGGGAAGGCAGCAATTGTTCCTTTAGTTGAAACATCTGCTGATTATTTTGTCACTTGGTTAGAATAGTTGCTTCATTCTTTTAGAACAAACCCCACAGTAATAATGTACATATATTTATAACTTAAACAGTGCACAAGATAAAGATAAATAATTTTTGTAAGTTGGTGGTTAGAAATTTGCTTGGCAGTCTGGAAAAAACTGAAAGCTCTGTGACTGTATTTTTGCTTTTAATAAGTAATAGTTTCAGCAGGCTTATTTGATTGGTAGCAACATATACTTATCAGTAGAAGGCTTTTCGTTCTTGCTTTCTCGTCTTTGGTTATAGAGATTCCCTAATTCATCTGAGATTCAAGAATACAACTTACCTTTTCTTGGTTTCACACCATAAAGATTTTGGAACTAGACATACACATCTTTGAATCATAAAGATTTGTATAAAGATTTCCTTGGCAACCACTAACAACTAGAGACATCAGCAATCTTATAGAAGTAATTCTTATTAGTTTGACTTCTATATTCACCAGACCAGATATATTGTACTGGAACTCATTAGTTTGATAATAAAAGAAAGACTATTCTGGAAAACAGTATTTTGAGTAAACAGCCAACTTTGACAAATTCCATTTACTTCCAACCCATAAATCTTGTCATCATTTTATTCCTTGATCAACACACAATTTTCAATTATATTAAAACTTGATCAAGGTTCAGTTTCTTTGAACTGTACTTTTGCATCACATTTTATTTTTATTTTTTTCATTTGAGCTTTTCACTTTTTTTCTTTAATTCATTATTTCTCACTCTCATGAATGTATCTAGTTTCCCATCATGACTCCAAGCTACCTAAAGGGTTTGTCATGCATTCCATGGGGCTATAAATTTTGTTATACAATTGCTGTCTTGTTACAGGAAGGGGCACACAGTCAAGCAGCTGTTCAAATTCAAAATGACAAAAAGAAACCACCTGAATTTTCCCAACACAACAAATTTGATGGAATAGATTTTTTTGATTTTGTTTACACAAAAAATAAAAAAAGTTATTCTTTATTTAATAATGTTGCAAAACAGTGGAAATCTGTTTAATTAGTATTTGTTTGTTGTGAATAAAATTTCAGAGACAGTGAATAAATCATGACTGATTTGAAAGTGGAAAAAAAAAACATCAACAATTATTTAAATATACAACTGTTTGCTAAGCTTAGTTTGACATAAGGCTTCAAGAGTTGAGCACCAAGTGAAGATCATTCACTAGCAAATGGTTGGTCACAATAATTTACACAGCGGGTGACCAATTTTGACATTTGTATATTAAACTTATTCTCAATAGAAGATATAAACATTTGTTCTTTATCTGTCATCAAATTGACATCTGGTTGAAATATGATGTTTCTAAAATTCCCTCTCCCCGAATCAATGAAATGATAGAAAGCCAACTTGAAAAGAAAACAACACAAATTTAATGACAAAAACATTATACAACGATAACATTTTTAATTTTAGTCTTGTGTCTTACACATTTGAAATTTCTTGATATCAAAAACAGCACTTCTCTTCCTGAAGTAAATATTGTATGTTTGAGGCCAGAAAATTCCACTCCTTACAACAGCCTTAATGGGATCACTTCTGTTCACCAAATTCCAATCTCAATAAGAGAAGATTTTCCTGACCATCAGATTAACCTCTGCCCCTTACCACTACTAAATTAAGAATTGCTTTGGAGAAAGTTTGTCGTAAAACTTGTGAAATTAAATAACATGAATTTGAAACTTTCAGCCAGAACAGTTTCAGGAGATTTGACAACTTGAAAGTGAAAATAGAAGAAAAAAGAAAAAAAAACTTTGAAAAGCAACATGTTCTTTGTCATGGAATTACTTTCTTGATAACAATATAAATATGGCGCCACCAAAAGTCATAATCATTTCATCTGGACACCTTTTTTTTCTTTTTAAATCTAACTAAACAATTTAGCAAAGTATCTTGTCAGAAAATGAAAGAAAATACAAATTTTGCTGAAGCTGTTTGTTTCCTTGGGTTGTTCTTGGATGTTTTTTTATAAGAGAATATAAATATAGGAATAGAAAAAAAATTTTGAAATCCATATTTACTTTGTATATTATGATCTGAAATTAAATCTTATGAAGCATTAGTTTGCTTGAAGTTTAAACATCTTTTTCTAAATCACAATATTTTAGAATAAAGATAAATAACAAATCTTAAGCTAAAGATTTGATTATTGGTTCAAACAAATACATTCATCTTGAAAAGGCTTATTTTGAAGAGTGGACTGGATCACTCAATAAGTCCCAGGCTTAACATATGATTTTTATGAAGTACTAACCTTCAAATAGCACATGACAAAATTTGGGCTCAATCGGATTATTAGTTTACAAATTACAGTTACTTAAGTGAAGCTACTGCTGCAAATTAAAATAATGGAAAAATCTGAATCTACTGTTGCAACTTAAAACAATGAAAATATCTGAATTTCGTGTGCTGATAAAGCATTGCATTTTGATAGGAAAAAATACTGTTCAAGCAACCCATAGTGGCTTAATAAGTGTTGTTCAGACTCTGCTCTGTCAGAAACAATGGTTAAGAGGTGGTATGCTGACTTTAAACGCAGTCATACAGATACAAATGATGCTGAATGCTCAGGTCACCCAAAATCAGCAGTTGTGCTGGAAAACACCAAAAAATCCACAAACTCATTTTAAACCATCGTAAATTGAAGTTGTGTGATATAGCAGAGGAATTGGACATATCAGAAGGCAGTGTATTCACCATTTTGCATAAACATTTGTCAATGAGAACACTATGTTCAAAGTGGGTGTTGTGTTTGCTCACAGTCGATCAAAAACAACACATTGGTGATTCAGAGCATTGTTTGCAACTGTTTCAATGCAACAAAGAGTTTTTGTGTAAATATATGACAATGGATGAAACACGGATCTGTCACTTCACTCCAAAGTCAAATCAGCAGACATCTGAGTGGACAGCAGCAGGTGAGAACTGTCCAAAGTGACCAACGATGTAAACATCAGCAGGCAAGGTTTTGACGTCCATATTTTGTTCATTGTTTACCTTGATAAAGAAAGAACCATCAATAGTGAATATTATTTAGTATTATTCGTGCATTTGAAGAAAGAAATTGGCAAAAAACTGCCACAAATGAAGAAGAAAAAGTGATCTTTCACCAAGACAACACACCGTGTTACAAATCGATTGCAACAATAGTGAAACTACATGAATTACACTTTGAATTGCTTCTGCATCCACCCTATTCTCCAGATCTACCCCAAGTGACTAGTGGCTGTTTGCAGACCTCAAAAGAATGCTCCAGGGAAAGAGATTTGGCTGCATTGAATAAGTGATATCGGAAACTGAGGTGTATTTTGAGACCAAAGTCAAATCATTCTACAAAAAAGACATCTAGTTGTTAGAGAAGCATTGGAATCAGTGTATCATCCTAGAAGAAGACTATGTTGATGAATAAAGTCAAATTCTGCCTAAAAGTTGTTTTATTAGTTAGGCCTGGGATTTGAGTGATGTATTACTAATGCTAAAATAGATAAGCATTAATAGTAAAAGTATTTTTTTAATATTGGTCAATAGCAGGTCATTATGGTAAAAACTGAAGAAATAACCTCTTCTATCTTGACTGAATGATGGTAAATGTCTGTCAGTGGAAATTTATTGAGCAATCACCATTTTTGATTGGTTGAATTTGCCTTTGGGTTTTATCATTTCATTAACCAAAATTGTTTGCCATTTCTCCCTTTACTCTCATGTCAGATAAAATGGTTACATGTCTTTTTTTTTTTTTCCCTTGGGGCATTGAAGTTTATTTATTGAATATGTTTGGTGTTTTCAAACTTTACTGATTTTTCTGATTGAAAGTCTTGTTTTTACAGATATGAAAGAGAGGAGCCATTTTTTGCTCTAAACTTGACTGTGAAAAATGCAACATTACAAGACTCTTTGGATCAGTTTGTAAAAGGGGAACTACTTGAAGGGGACAATGCTTATTTCTGTGAAAAGTGTAGAGAAAAAGTAAGTTTCAAATATTTTTTAATCCTTTTCTGTATTTTGTGTGTTAAATAAAAATGTTTCATAACCATTTTTACCTCTTTTTCTCTTGTGTATTTTTTTTTCCAGAGAAATACAATCAAACGAATGTGTATCAAAACTCTTCCTCCATTGCTTTGTATTCAATTGAAACGGTTTGGTTATGACTGGGAAGCACAGAAGGCATTAAAATTTGATGACTATTTTAAAGTAAGTGTTTTTTTTTTTGTTTTTCCTACAGTAAGGTTCACTCTGTACAGGGGCCACCCAAGGTAGAGGGTTACATTAAGGGTTAGTTTCATATGGATAGTAGGGGAAGATAACAGTTAACTTGAGATATGAACAGGTCAAGATGGTAGTGATCAGGGAAACATCTTGTTGAGCATTGTTCCCTTGGATAATGATTCATGGGAAGAAAGCAATTCAAGTGGAACTAACTTCTCACTGATGAAATATAGAGGGAATGTGGGTGGTTTGCTACCATGTAAGTGGCATGCTGGGTCCTAGCTATGGAGTTTTGAATTGGTGGAACCAAGGAATGTAGTTTGTCTGAACATTTTCCATAGAAGTAGTGATAAAGCAGCACTTGCCATGGCTCTCTTGTTTGAGAGATGTCAGACGATGGATAATAATTGGTGATCCACATAGGCTGTGAGAAACTTTTGGATTCTATCAAGGTTGGAGAGTGGGCAGCTCCTACCCACATGTGACAACAGTACTCCATTTTTAGCCTAACCTGGCTCTTGTAAAGGTAGAGGATATCAGGTGGAGTCGGGTACTTCCTGGAGCATAGTACAAGGAGCAGATCATTTTATCTGCATCCTTAGCAATGGATCGTATGCAGGAGTTCCACTTGAGGTCAGGTGTGAGTTTGAGGTGCAGTAGCCTTTCAAGGTGCCAGTGCCTCTCTCAGGGGACATCCATTCTTCATGACTGGTGATAATTTGGGGTCAAGTCGGCAATGATGGAATATAACTAGCTTGGTCTTTGAGACATTGAATGTAATTAGCCAGTTTTTGCCATACTGGGCAGTTTGTGTAAGATTAAAAGAGAGATCAGCAGAACTAGAAAAAAAAATTTCTATCAAAAAATCAGCCCATCTCTTAAATGTTTTCATGGATTTTGTAGATAGTATTCAATAACTTCTGAAGACCACCACATGTAACATACTCCTGATGACACTTACTTTCATTAAGCCTTTAATCTCATCTGTGAAAATTTCTTATTTGATTTTGATAGCCATACTGTATTTTTTTTTTTTTTGTTTTCTGCCATCAGTTTCCATGGGTGCTTGATATGGAACCTTACACAGAAGAAGGAATGGCAAGACGAGAGACTGAAGCTATAAATATGTTACTTGAAGAAGACAATCTGGACAAACAGCAGCAGCAGCAACAACGAGAAGGGAATAACTCTGTGTGTCAAGTTCAATCAACTGAGGCAATCCATGTATCAACCCACACTATTATTAATAAGATAAACTATGAACTGGTGGGCATTGTTGTCCATAGTGGACAGGCTAATGCTGGTCACTATTATTCATACATTAAGGATAGGAGGTAAATCATTCTCTTTCGTATTAATCTGAATTGGTGTATCACCCATAACCATCCCACCTCCACTCCACTTCAATCTTGTTGCACAGAAGATTTTGACTCTGTTAATGATTCTGTCAGATTTATAAGTTAGGCTTTAGATTAAACGCTTGTGTTATGACTGATGTTTTTCTTTCTGTTTCTAATCATTTTGTGACAGTTGCATGAAATATTTAATAATTGAATGAAAAGTTTTCATTTGAATAATTAAAAAGAATAAAAGAAATCAGTTTGTCAAATATTTGCTTCTTTCAGACTGAAAATTCATTGTTTGTATTTTGACTGAAGAAGGAAAAATGTTGATTTAACAAATAAAATTTTCTTTATCTAAGGAAAGTCATCCTTGACATTTGTTGTATCTTTCTTTTTGTTTGGAGGGAAATTCAAATTGTAGAGTCAGAAATTTTAGCCCTCAAACAATTTTAAAAAATGAAGGGATAAGTGTACAAAAATAAATAATGAAGGACTGACTACACTAACTATACTTTCTTTTTTGTTAATTGAATATTGGTTGCATACAAAGTTTTTTGCTTAATTCATTCATTAATAATAATACTTGCACTGAGCAACAATTAAAACTCATTAACCATTGCTAATTTTACAAGTTGAATTCTCACTTGATACTACTGTGGCCATGTAATGGGTTAAACTTAATAAATATATTTGATTTTTCTAGAAAATATTTAAATATTGTCATGATTTTTATTTCTGTTTTGAATATTGTCAGAAAACCAGTGAGAATTTGAATGAAACTGGAGATCGTGTTTGTCTTTGAATCCAAATATTTTTTTTTATTTCAATTTGTTTCTCTTTTATAAAGAATCATTAAGAATGCAAATAAGAAAATTTTCCAAATCTTGAAAATCTTCACATTTGGATTTTGGTGGTTTTTCTTAGTTTTTGAACTCTTGATGCTATTTAACAATTTTGTTTTATATGATTCCAAAATTTGTCAGCAGGACAATATCTTACAACAATATCTTGGACATGATTTAAAGACAACAGGGAATCCGCCTTGTTGGCAGGGCATCAGAATACATCAACTGCTCTCCCTACAGAGGGTAAAAGTTCCTCAACTGGGCCACCTGTTGGCTGTGGGTGGCAACCCATGATGCCTGGGAATGGGATCCTGGTTGTTGAGCAGGTCATTACTCAGGTGTAAAGTGATTACAACCCTGAAACACACCACTTTGGCCCTTACCTGGGCTAGACGGACAGTCGAAGAGGCCCAATCCAATCAATTGGCTGGTCATGTCAAGCCCCTTCATATATAATCTGCCCCAAATCAATAACTCATACTTTCCTTTCAAACCAAAACTAACACCTACCCCTAAATATATGATGGAAGGTGATGGCTGAGGGTTAATCAATTTGGGAGAAGAGGACTTGACACAGCTGTAAAACCTTGACAAGCCACGATACTTGGATAACGGAAATAAAGGAATGCATGTGCTCAAAGACTCCTCCCAAAACAAGTATACCTTTTACATAGTCTCAACATGGCAAGGCGAATGGATCTCCCCCTTGCCATGTCCCAGTCCTGGACTCCATGGTGGGTAGGGAATGTGAATGGTGAATTAAAATAAAAAATAAACTTAAAAATCTTCCAAGAGACCACACATGGATACTAATTTCGAGACAGAGTATGATAGTAAAAACTTCCCACATTTTATTATCCTTGAAGCAATAAATAACAATTCATTAAGTGAAATGTCTCCATTCAAAATTCAGAAAGCAATATCAAACCTAATCTCACCAAAAAATGTAAAGAAATTATAAAACGGAACACTTCTAGTAGAAGTAGATAAAAAAAATATGCAGAAATATTACTATAACAAAGAAAACTAGAAGAAACTGATATAAAATCCTACCCACACCAAACCTTAAATTTTTCAAAGTGTGTGGTAAGGAACAAAGGACTTTTGCTAAGCACTCTAGAAGAAATAAAATTAGAAATTAAAACTCAAGGAGTCACAGATGTCAGAAGAATTATAATAAAGAAAAATGGAAGCAGAAATACAAACCAACATCTATATCCTAACATTCAACTTCACCCCCAATTTCAAAAACAATAAAAATAGGATATGAAATAATAAGAGTAGAACAATCCTTACCAAATCCTATTCAATGTTACAAATGCCATAAATTTGGACACCACAAAGACTCCTGTCGTAATAGACAAACATGTGGCAAATGCAGTGAAAAAGATGCAGAACGTAAAGAAGAGAATTATCCAAATGAGAGCTTATGTTCAAATTGCTTGGGGAACCACTCTGCACTTTCAAAACAATGCAGCAACTACAAACAAGAAAAAGAAATAATCATGAAAAAAAATATATCCTTCCCAGAAGCGCGAAAAGAAGTAAAAAATAACACAAAAGAAAACGCTTATGCCACCATGGTACAAAAAACAAATAAAATAAACAATGAAGACAAAACAAAAGACCCAACAGAAATAACAAATCTGTTTAAGAAATTAAAAGCCTTTCTAACTGATCTCAAATCAGACCAAAATAAAAATAAAGCTGAACAACCCAAATCAAATGAAATAAACCCAGAAGGAAGCAAAAAATACTGGAAAGAAAACCCAGAACAAAATTCCAATGAACCATATTTTCTCCTATCCCAAACCCAAACCAAGAAAACAAAAACAAAACACTAATGGAACAAGAAAACATTCAGTCAAGACCTAATTCAAAATCAAGACTCAATATAGTAAATGAAAATAAATTTGAAGCTCTGGAATTTATGGAAGCAGAAGAGAGAGAAAGTAAGCAAACTCCAAAATAAACTCAGAAATCTGATCGAATGACACCACAAGGAGTTGAAAACAGACGCAAAAAACCCAAGAACTGAAAATAAATCATCAAAAACAAGAACCCCAATTCAAAACAGATCCGAGACAATAGATATAGAATACCAAAGACCAGACACACATGACCAATAAAATTTTACAGTGGAATATTAGAGGTGTGAAAGCTAACTTAAACAAATTAATATTATTAATGCTGTCCACTTGCCCCACAGCAGGCAGCAAAGAATGCGTTAAAATTAAAGCCATCAAATGATAAAATCCCTTTCACTGACCTGAAATCAACAACCAGCAAATATATAACAAATAAGTGGCAAGCCCTATGGAACACTCTTACAAGCAACAAACTGCAGACAATAAAAGAACAGGTAGGGGAAAGTCACAACATTGAAATGTCGAGAAAAGAAGACATGATAATAATAAATAGACCATTCTCACATTACCCACTCTTACCTACATAAAAAGGAAGAACCACCATATTGCATACCATGCCAAGAGCCATTCCCAATAAGACACATATTAACAAATTGCTTTGACCTACAAAAAATTCACCAAAAATATTATAAGGAGACAAACCTGAAAGACATTTTTCTCCAAACAAACAAAAGCAAAATATTTGAATATCTGAAAGAGGCCAGCATATATAACAAAATTTAATACTCCAATCTAAATATACACTAACCTTAAATGAAAACAATCCTTTTAACCATTCTCTAATCTTACCTATTATAAGTTCTGTCTGTAAACATCTAAATAAACTATTTGCAATAAAAACTCTTTCTGGCAGTAAATAACCAGAAAGGTTGATCTGCCATAAAATCAATCAATCAACAACAGTGAATTATATTTTTTTGTAATATGACCATTAGTGCTTTTATTATAATAATAATGTGTTATTTTTTTTAATTTGATGTTTCAAATTGACCTTTAAAACTAAGAAACTGTTTCTTTTTTGTTTTTTTGTTGTTTGGTTTGTTTTTCGTGACTAAATATTTCAACTTCCTTTTTCTTGTGCAGAGGAACAGTTTCTTCCAATCCACGGAAAGGTTGCTGGTTTAAGTTCAATGACATCACAGTTGAAGAATTTCATATGACAGATGTTAGTTTGGAAGCAGAATGTTTTGGTGGTTTATATAAAGCAAAAGTTTATGATCAAAGTAAGACTTCTTCCTTCTGTTGAAATTTTATTTAAAATTTGATAGAAATATTTGCAATATTTTTCCCCTCCCCCCAAATCTCTTTTTAAGATAATTTTTTGTCACAATGAAGGAAAATTAAATTAGATAAGAATTGAAGTTTGAAAAATGAAATCAGCAAGAATAAATTGGACATTCAAACGTAGAATTAACCCATTATAATCCAGTAACATAGCACACATTACTTATCTTGGATCCAACCAGATTGATAAATGGGATTGACATAAAACATATTTTGTTGGCTTCATGAAACTGCAAAAGTTCAACAAAAAATACAAAATGACCTTAAGGATCTAGAGAACAACCAGCTGTGTGTTAGTGATTAATGATTTAGGTGTGCAGACTTGTTAAATTGACTTCTCAACTCACATATATATGCTTCACTTATGCCAGCATAACAAGTTGACTTTTCAAATTTCCAGGCAAATAGAACTTTCATGAGAATAGAAAGAATTTTCATTTGCCAGATTTATTGAACAGGATGTTAATTATGTCCTCTCACTGTAAAATCAAACTCCTTCATGGACCACATCCCAGAAGAAGCCAGTGAATTTTGTTGAAATGAAACTGCATTCACCCATGTAACATTGTCAATCCTAAAGCAGCAATAATCATAAAAAAAAACTAAAAACTAAGTTTGTATCATTTCATCATCACCAATCAAATCTCGAATTTTCTCCAGTTGTGATAAATGGTCTTTATCTCAATGATACTACTTGCTTCAAAACTCTATTGGGATTTAAATTTCACAATTGAAACTCATATAATGAAAATAAATTGGACAAATTTATAAATCTATTGTTGATAATTTATCTCATGAATATTTGAAAAATATTCAATTCATCAGATCGAAATTTTTTACAAAAACAAAAAACAAAATTTTTTTTTTTTTTTGTAAAACAAATTTCAGCTCCTGCCTACACAGCAAGTAGGCACAAAGCCTACTGACCAAATACTTCTCTTTGTCTCTTTGGTGGCTGCCTAAAAAAATCTGCTGCTCTCATCAGTGAACGTGTTTTTATAGAAAACCATCCAGCATGATGGGGTGGGTTTTATCTTCTTTACTCATTACCAAAGTGATACACCCACCAAGACACATGCATCCATACCTTCCAATTAATGAAGTGTTGCTTCAACATGGTTTACATGGCATGAAGGTCAAATTCAATAATTCATGTTAGCTTGCTCTCATTCAATTTGGTTTATCTTACAAATCATTGCTATTTTTAGAAATTCTCAGATTTCTTTTTTTGCCATCCAAGCAAGAAAAATGATACTCAAAAATTCACCAAGCCAGGGTTTTACACATTTGTTAGCCAGCTCACCTTTGAACTATTTACAGATTGTTATTTGTTTATAATTTTTCTCCTTAATTCCTATTGCTCTCCTTGTCCAAAGTAAAAATAATTTGTTTTAATAAAAAAAATAAGAAAATTTACCTTTCTAAAATCAATTGCAAAATCTAATTGCTGTGTCTCAAGTCTGGGTCAAGGCCATTTTTTACTGGAGCACTACATTTTTGTGATGGATGACATATTTCCCACCCTGCAAATCCTTTCTCATAAAGGAAACATCACAAGATTGTAGCTACTCTATTCTTATATCTATAATAAATATTTAGATGAATTCCATTCTTTAGTTTCACTATTTCAGACTTTAAAACTAGCACACACCATTCTATACACATAGAATTGAATCATCCTCATTCTCTCCATATTTCAACTGTAAAGGAGCCTTTTCCCAAGACTCACTGCTTTGTAGAACAGAATCTCCTCAACAGATGCTTCCTCAAATGCTACCTACAATTTTAACCTCTTCAAGTCAAAGGTTAATTACCTATCCTCCATTTCATTTTAATTTTCACTTTAGTTTCATATCAAAATCACATCATGAAAACAACCCTTTTAACCGTTCTCTAACCTTACCTATTACAAGTTCTATCCCTACACATCTAAATAAACCATTCGCAATAAAAGCTCTATAGAAACTCTTTCTGGCAGTAAATAACCAGAAGGATTGATCTGCCATAAAACCAATCAATCAATCAGTAATCCTTTATCTTGAATGGCTCTTGAGTCTTATATTTGATAATGATTTGTCAAAAACACAAAGAAAATGATAATCATCATAAATTCTTCCAGCTTAACTATTGTTTTTAGTAGACAAGCAATTCTGTAGACTGGATTAGTGTATGCATTGGCACAATGACAACAAAAACAAGTGGCATACAACAAAAGAGAGAAAATCTTGTAAGCAGATAAATGAGATGGCAAAACATTGTAGAAAAGGAAAGAAGAAAAATGGAAGAGAAGTGGTGGGGGTGGAATAAAAACAATAAAAAGAAAAAGTTAAAAAATATTGTAGCTCAAATTAAAAATTAAAATTCCTTTTTAATCAAAAGGTAGAATTTGAATCATGTTAGTTGTTTTCACTCTCACTATGTTACTTGACAAATTTCCAAGAGGCAACAAAAGGACAATGCAGTGTGTGATGTACAGGGTGCAATGGGTAAATTTGACACCATTTTATATTTTTAATTTTACACATATTTTTTGTTTGTTCTTGATTTTGTTAACTGCACAGTGTAGTAGGGTCAGTTGGGAACCATCTCTGAGAAAATAGCACCATGATGCAATTCACTCCACCTGAAATTTAGAAATGGCATCCTGTACTGCTTGGCATTCACACTGGAAGGACCAATACAAACTTCAGAGTATTTGGGTGTCAATCTGACGACAGTGCAGAGGATTCGGAAAGAGTTGGATGATATATCCAGTCTACATCAGTGATGGCAATGTTATATCTCCATTCATCTTCCCACAGGGCCTCAGACTCAACATGGAGGCCTATGTCAAGTGCCTTGAGGAGTTAGTGCTTCCCTGGGTCAAGAGAGTGGCTGCTAGAAGACTGTGTCTGGCAACAGGACTCTGCACCATGCCACACAAACAGGAGAGCCCAGTCATGGCTGTCAATTTTCTGCAGCCACATCACCCCTTACATCTGGCCACCGAAACTCTCTAGGCTGCAATCCTCTTCATTATGTGTGCGACAATTGAGCGAGAGACCAACAAAACTCCTTGTAACATCAGATGAACTGAAGGTAAGGATTATAGCAGCATTCAACAACTTAAACAAGGAGGCCTCCCCTGAAGAGTTGCAGGAGATTCAAAAGTTGTCTGGAGGCCATGGTTGAAGTCAATGGCAATTTGTGTAATTTTGGTAAATATATCTGTTAAAATGAGATGTCAGTGTTATTTTCATTTTTGTGTCATTTAGACAACGGTTCATCCATCGCACCCTGTATGTCCTTTTTTTTTTTTTACAAAAGTCAGATTCACTATTAAAGTTAAAGTTTTGTTTTTACAGAGATAAAGAGTTACATTCCATTATTCCAGACATTTGCTAGATTTGTTTCCTTTAATACTTAAACCAACATATTCTTTGGCCTTTATTAGGAGTATATTACACCTGGAGTATCATTAGAAGTTGCTTAGTATTTTCTCCATCCAAATTAGAATGCCACAGTCCAACTGAATCCCATGACCAAGTGTTAAGGCATCTTGTTAATAGTGTTCATGTGATATAGAAAGAATACTTCATATGAAGTATTATTCTTATCTAAAAATTGATGTTTGTTAGCCTTTTGTTGAGAGGTATTACAGCCTTTTTTAAAAAGAATAAGAAATATTACATCCTTTTTGTAATATGTGTCTGAGGACAACTGAAAACATTGAGATAACAAAACCCAAACTACGCAATTTAAATCCCTAAATTTTGCAGAACAAGTGATTAGTTCTGAAACAAATTGACATTCCAATGACCATTTTAAATGAATTGATCTAAACTTATTTATAAATGGAACTTTGTCTCTGTGTGTGTGTGTGTGTGTCCGTTACCTATAGACTCCGAAACGACTGAGCTGATTTCTTGAAAATTTACACAGTTGTACTATAAGCATCTGTGAGTGTTCTTAGCTAGGTTTTGTGTCAAGGTATCCCTGATAAATATTGAAAATCGAGAATCGAAAAAATCAGGTTATAGAAGGAGTGGTCCAATTTTAATCAAATTTAATACACTCATAGAAAAAGACAAAAAATGATATTCAGAAGTTTCAAGGTTGCAGTGCTTACAATAGTTCAGAAAATCGATAATATATATATATGTATAAAAGGACTTATTTAGCCTTCAAAATTCAGTTTACAACAAAAAAAAACTTATTTGATATCGATACCAGGAAATCAAAATTTGACTTACATCCATTCATTTTTCTTTCAGTCTACGGTTTTGCTTTAACTGGAAACATCTATTGCTTTTTAGTTTTTCATGCCAACATCCAAAGAGTCTGAGCTCCAGACCAGGGATTTTTTTTTTTTTTCACTTCACCCCAAGCAAGGCATTCCACTGCCACTATTGCGCATGGGGCTACATAGGGGAAGGTAAAGAGGAGGAGTGGTTAGATGTAGGAAATGTCAGAAGAAAGGTGACAGATGGGTAAGTATACCGAGGATGAGGGTTGGGCAGATGAGAAGAGTGTTTGAAAGAATGGGAGCGAGTTAGTGTGTTAGGAGGTGCCTATTGACCTTACATTTAAACTCCTGGAGATTGTAGCCGTCAGGGAAGCAATCATGTGGAAGGGAATTCCACAGTCGGATTAGTTTTAAAGTTTTCATTACACCTGAGCAACGCCGGGCTATACTGCTAGTATACCATAAAACTATATGAATTCAAATTGTTATTTAAAGGCTATCCACTTTTTCACTTTGAATATTAAATTCTTTTGTATTTTAATTTTTAGGCATGACTTATCCCGAAGAACGTATCCGTTATTGGAATGGTTACATGTTATATTATGAGCGAATTGATGAACCAAAGACTCCAGTTTCTGCTAAGAAAACAAAAGTCTCTCTTTCCAAACGGACACATTTGGAACCGAGGTAAATAAGAATTTGAGTTTATAAATATCAGCGCCTGATCTAAAGACATGAAAATTTGATGTGCTTTCTTTTTAAACAAAAAGTAAACAAAGGATTTATACTTATTTAAGATATTTATGATATAACTTTTATATATTATTTAATTTATTTAATTAAGATATTATTTATTCTGCTCCCTTTCCATTAGTCTCTTTTTTCTCTTTCTTTCTGGAAAGTTCATTAATTGAGAGACATTTCAATACTAAACTTACTCAGAGTTGGATGTCATTTGAAAGGTAATAAAAATGAATTTCTCTAGATCCTGGAAATAATATTTCTGTTTGCTTTTAATCTTCCAACCAAATATTTATTTCCTCTTTTATAAATTAGTATTTGAGTAAAGACCAAGAATCTTCTTTCATTTTCATGACCAATATATTGTAATCAGTATGCAAAGATTTTGCCTTCCCTGCCATAATATCTTTGAATGCTGTCTCGCTACTTGTATTTGCAGCAGACGCAGTCTCAATTCCGACAGCCTTGTTGAACTGACTGAATTAGTACATAAGGGTGAAAAACGTGGAATGTTTACAGTGAAAATGCCAGCCAGTATTGAGCAAGTGATCAGAGCAGAAAACATCATCTTTGTTAAAAACAGAGATGTTTACAATGCGGAATATTTTCGATTCATCAAAAAACTAGCAGCTTGCAATACGGTAAATTTTTTTCCTCTTTTAAACTTTTGTTAATTTGCTCAGACCAGTATCCCCATCTTTGTTGTCTCGGTCATTACATTTTGGCTGGTTAGTTCTCCAGCCTTCGTCATGTGTATGTTGTCTCCAGTAATCATTTAGTCTCCATTGAATGAATCTGTTGCTAGAATTGGTGGAGAGGTGGCAGAGAAAACAAAGGAAGTTCACAGCTTAAAAATATGATCAAAATAACAAAGATGAAGATACTAGAATGGATAAGTCTTTAAAAAACTACTTCAAATGCTCTTGTGTTTTTTATTTTTCTTCCAAAGTCTGAACATTTCAAGAACTAAAATATAAAATTAAAGTATTGTTACCATATAAACAACATTTCAGCATTTTCATAACTTTCCAGTCAGTAGAAAAATAAATAACAATAAAAAAAATAGCTTTTATTTAGATTCAATTTTTATAAGTTCCAAAAAAATGTTTTTCTGCTGAAAAAGTAAGCTTTTAAAAGACTTGTCCTGAAAGTAATTCCTGTCAAGTCATAAACTTTTTTATTAACAACATGAGACACATGCGGTTACTTAGATGTCTAGAGGAATTGTTAGTCTAAAATACAGTATAGTTCAAAATGGTTTTCACTTATGACAATGTATTTGCATCACCTCTGAAATCCACTTATCAAAGCTCTTCTTGACACTCTGTAGTCCGATATCTGTGTCTTTCACTTCACCTGTATCATTGGAGCTTCTTCTTTGTGTCATGTCCTTTTAGATTGTAGACGATCATAGACTTCCACTTACCCCTATCCCTTGTCACTCTTAACATTTTTCCTCTTGGTATCTCCCCCACCCCAAAAAAAACCCTGCTTGCTCTATCTACTTGCTCAAGCCCATAATGTCCTCAAAAGATTTTCCTTCACTCAACATTAGCAAAAGTCTCCAGGTATCACAGAACATCACATTTGTAAAATAGTCTGTGATACTGCCAGAACAATCGGGAGATGTACATCATTGTTGGCTTCTCGGTTATAAAGCTACATCTCAATCTCAATACCAGTGCAAATGTTTTCCAAAAACATGTCCTCATCAACTTGAAATGCTGTCAACCATTTCAAGCACACATTTGCTCTCTTTTCAAATCAGCAGTTAATTGATGAGGAACCAATTTTCTACAAAATTCCTTTATTGAAATTTATGGACATTCTGCTCAAAAACATTTAGATTAAAGAATTTGGCTCTTATCGGTCTCCCAATTTGGCTCTTATCGGTCTCCCAGATACATTAGTCTGCATGATTTATTTTGTTTTGGTTTTCCTCACTGGAATCTATTGATGAACTTCCATTCAGCAGTTTGTCTTCAATGTTGAATTTGCCTTCTTTAAGCTTTTCTTCATCCATCTTGAAACATTCCGCTCATCAATACTTGTATTCTCAGGCACATTTTGTGCATGTTGGCAACTTTACGTTCTTCTTCGGACAATGCCTAAAATGACTACTCTCTCTTTTCTCATCATATTATGTAACTCAACCACCTAAAAATAAAAAGTAAAAACAATCTATTTCAGGGATGCATTAGAAACTGTCTGGTGTGTAAAAACTTTATATTGTTTTTGTTTTTTTTTTCAGAGAAAATAAGAAAAAGGCTATACTTTCAGGACAACTTCCGTAATTAAAAAAAAAAAGTTTATTTTTGTAATAATGTCATTTTAAAATTTAATTACTTTCCAATTAGTTGAAAATAACCCACATTATATATATATATATATATATATATATATATATAAATTTCCAAATATATCATAATCTTTAGTATTTTAACCTGAAAATTTTATTTATAATCTTTCCATAGTAAATGTAAACATTTTTATATTTCTTAATAAATGTAAATTTCTGTATCTAATTAAATCATCCTTTTTCTAAACAAAAATCAGAAATTTTCTTTCAAAGACCTTCAAATTAAACCTGAAAAGAATCAAAATATTCAAAAAACTTTAATAGACAAAAATTCAAATATGTATTTTTATTATTGGCTAATATTATAAAATTTATCAATTTATAACCGTCTATTATTTTAATTGTAATTACATAGATAATGTAACACTTGACAAACAAAATAGTCACCCATTTTTCACTTTTAAATTTGAGAAAAGTTTTCATCAGTAACTACAAAAAAATCAATTTTCAATTCCTTTGGTTAAACTGAAGAATGTTTTACTACATTAATTGAGTATTATGGATACACTAATTGAATTTTGGTGTATAAACATTTTAGTGCACTAATCAAAAACGCATTAATCAATGGATTCCTCTGTCTGTCTGTCTGTGTGTGTTTGTGTGTATATCTATCTATATCATATATATATATATATATATATATATATATATATATAATCTTGCATCATGTATGTATATCTATCTATCTCTATATATGTATATATATATATATATTAATACAGGTTTCATTGAATAATATAGACAAGTTCTGTGTATTTTGTGTAAGAGCCTTTCATATGATCTGATTAGCTTGATAGTGTTGTCATGAAAAGACGACAAGAAATCTGTCATGTTATTCAACCCATAGCTGGAGGGAGAAGAGATGGTTTCATACCTTTCCCAAGGGTATTTATATGTAAGTGAATGTGATGAATTCAAATCCCCGAAAAGCTCCAAATTAAATTTTAAGGAAAGGATGTTGTATGTTAACAGTAAGAGACATATATATATATATATATATATATATATATATATATATATATAGTATATTGAGGCAGCAAGTAATTTTCTAAACATATTCTATTAAATATAAGAGACAATGAATGTCTATTATGTTTAATCATGAGCCGTTCTAAACGTCGTATTTTTGCTTTAATTTCAGTTGAAAATAAAGACAAAAATTCTCCAACATTTGGATAATTATTTATTGGTTTTCTTCTAAGCTTTCGGCTCACATGAGCCATCTTCAGAGAGGTAGTTTAAACTGAAATATTATAAAATCCACCATCACCGACGATTTTATTTTGTGTTGACATAAAACTCCGCTTGGCAACGGCAATAGTTACCAAAAATAATAAACGCAGTTCTTAAGTTTGCGATGCGGTTTTATGACGTCACACCACGGGATAGCGCGAAATGACAACAAAACCATCTAGTGAAATGCAATGTAATATGTTATTTCCTGTTTTAAAGTTGATTTTATTGAGTGTTGGTTGTGTTGATTTGATGTACATGGCCTCCAATATCTGCAGGTTCCTCTTACTGTGTGTATGAGTAAGGATCACCGTATTGTTGACCAAAATCTGTCTGATATTACCTACATGTTTATGTTTTTCAGAGAAATGTTGTTTAATAGTACTCTGATCAGAAAGATGACATGTAAGTCTACGGGAGAGCGTGGTTGTGGTAAAACCAATATATGTACTTAACATAAATAAAATCGTCGGTGATGGTGGATTTTATAATATTTCAGTTTAAACTACCTCTCTGAAGATGGCTCATGTGAGCCGAAAGCTTAGAAGAAAACCAATAAATAATTATCCAAATGTTGGAGAATTTTTGTCTTTATTTTCAACTGAAATTAAAGCAAAAATGCGACATTTAGAACGGCTCATGATTAAACATAATAGACATTCATTGTCTCTTATATTTAATAGAATATGTTTAGAAAATTACTTGCTGCCTCGATATACTAAATTTAAGTTACATGATGCCGCAGCATTAAATGATCCCACCACTAAGAAATTGCAATGGAACCTTATAAAACGTCAAATGCACACAGCCAAACAGGAATTACAAGAAATCAACACTGAAATTGTACACATTAAAGGAATTTTACAGTCTTCTACCACAAGTGAAAAATTCAAGGAAATATTGGATTTATTATACAATACAACACAAAAGGAACCTGAATCCCATAAACAAGTCATCCAAAAAAAGCTAAACAAATTATATAAAGGAAAAATACTTTTACCAAACATCAATGACAACTTCATTAACCTATCGGATTACCAACTTACTCCAGATGAAATAGAATTCCTTAATCTTGGACCAAATTTTCATGTCGCACAGAAACCTAATTCAATGTTTAAACAAATGGAAATTGAAGCTTTATACCAACAAATACTTCAACTCGAACAGGACAACCATATTACTACACAGGTAGGCTTAAAAGAATTACTCAAAGCTGAATCAATCAAACACCGTTACCATAAAAATCCTAATGATTTTATAAATATGCCTCTCATAAAAGCAGCCACACATCTCAGAAATAACAAAAATATTGTTATCCGGCGTGCCGATAAAACCAATACATTTGTTATTTTAAACAGACAGGAATATCACTCCAAATTACAGGCCATTCTCGACGATCACAATAAATTTAAAAAATTAACTAGTAATACCACAACCCAACTTAAAAAACATATTAATAAACTTATTACTGCAAACAATGCTGAAATAGGATCCTATAAACTTCAAAAGATTATAGGTGATTATCAGCCCGGCTACCTTTATGGAAATGTAAAAATCCATAAAAAAGATCATCCCCTCCGACCTATCATTTCTCAAATACCCACACCAATATATAACCTTTCCAAAACACTTAACAAACTAATTACTCCCTGTCTTCCTGGTAAATATAGTATTAACTCCACGGACGAATTTTTACAGATTCTCCATTCCGTAAAACCTAATAATCAAATGATTGCATCTTTGGATGTCCAAAACTTATTCACAAATGTTCCCGTCCATGAAACAATTGACATCATTATCCGTGATGTATACAACCATGCTACTCTCCCATCAATCAATATTAAACCCACTATATTAAAAGAACTATTATTAGCATGCACCACACAAGTACCCTTTCACGATCCCTTAGGCAATATTTATACACAAATAGATGGTACTGCGATGGGATCTCCTTTAGGTCCCCTCTTTTCTAATTATTATATGGCAAATCTAGAAAATAAAATAATTAATGACAACAATAAACCCTCTATATATGTAAGATATATAGATGACATCTTTGTTTTAGCTAAGAATATCGATCAAATTAAATATCTTAAAAACAAATTTGAAAGTCACTCCGTCCTCAAATTTACATTAGAACTTAATATTAATAACAAACTCCCATTCCTCGATGTATTCATTGATTCTAGCACACATAAATTTACTACTTCTCTATATAGGAAATCAACTAGCATAAATTCGTGTCTTCTTAATTATAATAGTGAATGCCCCCAATGATATAAGTTAGCTGTTATAAAAAACTTACTTCAACGCACACAAATGATATCTTCCAAATCTATATTTTATAAAGAATTACACAACATTAAGCAAACACTAGTCAATAATGGATTTCCTAACTCCGTTATTGATCAACAAATTAAAATGTATCTCAACAAAATTAACAATAGCTCTAACAATAATGATAATATTAATAATAATGGTTTACATCAAAATAAACATAACACTATTAACTTATACTATTGCAACCAAATACATAATAATTATAAACAAGATGAAAAACTCTCATAAACATAATACGTAGAAATGTTAAACCAGTTGAAAGTAATAATCAAATTAAACTCATTATATATTATAAAAAGTTTAATACAATTGACCTCATAGTCTATAATAACCCAACAAGCACTAAACTAAATTCTTTACAAAAAACCAATGTGGTGTACCAATTTACATGCCCATTCAGAGATTGCATCTCTGATACTAATCAAAAACCTAGTACATATATTGGTTTTACCACAACCACGCTCTCCCGTAGACTTACATGTCATCTTTCTGATCAGAGTACTATTAAACAACATTTCTCTGAAAAACATAAACATGTAGGTAATATCAGACAGATTTTGGTCAACAATACGGTGATCCTTACTCATACACACAGTAAGAGGAACCTGCAGATATTGGAGGCCATGTACATCAAATCAACACAACCAACACTCAATAAAATCAACTTTAAAACAGGAAATAACATATTACATTGCATTTCACTAGATGGTTTTGTTGTCATTTCGCGCTATCCCGCGGTGTGACGTCATAAAACCGCATCGCAAACTTAAGAACTGCGTTTATTATTTTTGGTAACTATTGCCGTTGCCAAGCGGAGTTTTATGTCAACACAAAATAAAATCGTCGGTGATGGTGGATTTTATAATATTTCAGTTTAAACTACCTCTCTGAAGATGGCTCATGTGAGCCGAAAGCTTAGAAGAAAACCAATAAATAATTATCCAAATGTTGGAGAATTTTTGTCTTTATTTTCAACTGAAATTAAAGCAAAAATGCGACGTTTAGAACGGCTCATGATTAAACATAATAGACATTCATTGTCTCTTATATTTAATAGAATATGTTTAGAAAATATATATATATATTGTGTGTGTGTGTGTGTGTGTGTGTATGTATATATATATATATATATCGTCTGTTTCATTTTTAAGAAGAAGGTTGTAGAGTAGAAAATAATTCATAACCCACAGGCTGTGTAATCATTTTTGAACTCTTTCAAGTTTGGACAGTAAGGATTGTGCAGCACCAGCTCAGATATAACAGCAATATTCCATTCTTGGTCTGATCTGACTCTTGCCGACAGAGTTATGTGTTTTCTGTAGCAATACAAGAACCCACCATTCTTTCAGCATCTTTGGTGATGGTAAAAATATACTAGTTCCATTTAAGGTCTGAAGTGAGGACCAAACCAGATGCTGAGTATCATTAACAGCCCCGTCTGTTTACGTGAAGTGCCCAGGAAGAGAAATTTACAGAAAAATCCAAAGATTTATTGTGGTCAATCTTGGGCCCTGCCACTGTCATACCTGCTGATTTCCTTGCCATCTCCAGGCCTTGTGTGCTGTGTTTTGGCTCAACTGTTTATATATGCTGATCAGTGATGCATTATGGATCATACGGTCTTTTGTATTATCCTGACATTTACTGGGTGGGCAGTAACAGTTATGATTCTGTTGGGCTATTGAGCTGAAATAATTATAGATCCAAAAGCAGTTATTTGTAGGGTTTTTTTATCATGTTGTTTGTTAACTTTTTACTAATTGTTTATTATTATTATACTTTGTGTTCATTTGTATTTTGCTAATTTGTTTATTATTTTACTTTATTTATTTAGATTTTTTGTTTGACCTGCCTGTGACCCTGACATTGCTTCAATTGTTTGTTTGTTTTTTTTTTGTTTTTTAAATATTAAAAAATGTACTTTTAATATGTCAGGTCACAGGTAGGTCAATATTAGACTAGAGATGACTAAAAGGAAAGAATTTGCTCTCTTTAAAATATTTACTGAATTTTTTTTTAATTCACCATTTGTACAGATGCAATGCAAAGAAATTCTTGAAGATTTGTCTTTGTGCTTCTGTTACTCAATGAACTTCATCAATATTTCTTAAGTGAATATTTCTTATTTACACTATTTACATTGTCCAGACTGTTCTTCTCATTTTTGTTTCACTTTGTCGGCTTAGACAGTAGAATATGTCAACTGCACCTCTGTAGTGAGGTAAGACACCTGTTGACCATAGATGGCAACCCATGATTCTTTTAGGATGGGATCCTGGTTGCTGAGCAGTCTGTAACCTGGTTACTTAAGTGGTCACATGACCTGCAACACTCCACTTTGGCCTTTACTGGGCTAGATGGGCAGTCAAATAGGCCCAATCTGATCAATTGGCTGGTTACGTCAAGTCCTCTTACAGTGTTTTTTTTTTTGTTTTTTTTAAATTCTGACTCAACAAGTGGTGGCTATAAAATCAGTCATGCTGAAGATGGGCCAATGTTTCAATTACAACACTAGGCTAGGTGAGTAATCATCTTAGGAATGAAAGCCTAGTGATTTCAAATGATTAGTTCTTTTCCTCAGTGTGAGTATACTGACTGTATAGCCCTTATTTGCCAAGGTGAATGAATTTTCCCCTTGACATTTCCATGGTGGGTGGGAACACAGTCACAGAACCCATTAAAAAATCCCCATGGAATACAAAAACAAAAAAAAAAAACAAATGAAAAATCAAAACCCAAAGTGTCTAAATATTGAAACTGATTCTGAAAATGATTCAGATGAGACACTCTTCCCTCCATTTATTGTACTAGAATCAATAAAAGAAACCCCAATTATTAAGTTGTCCTCTTTCACCAGAGAGAAAATCATCAGCTCCATAATAAAACTAAAATCACTTAAAAAGATTAGCAAAATAATACCTTACTAGTAGAAGTTTCATTTCACATTCTGAAAATAAAAATGCATCCTCACAATTTGAACTCATCAAAGGGCATAGTGAGAAGTCCTGATCTCTCCTTTTCACCCTAAATGAGATAAAAACCAACCTCCAGACACAAGGTGCCATTGATGCCTGCAGAATCTCTATTAGAAAGAACAACAAAATACTACAAACATATATGGACTCACCTTCAACACTCCATGAACCTCTACCGAGGTGAAGATAGGATATACTATAATGAAAGTATTCAATATCTACTCAGGAGAATATATATCCAAAATCTGCTCACATATCACAACTGCCAAAGATTTGGGTACCACAAAGAAATGTGCACCAGTAGACAAGGGATTGCCTAAATTGCAAACAAAATCATGCAGCTGATTCAAAAAAGTGTGAAGTCTGGAAAAAAGAAAAAATATATCAGAAATAAAACAAAAAATATACCCGAAAGCAAGAAAAATTTTAGAAGACTCCACAGCAACAACGACATATGCAAACATGACCAAATTCACCAGCAATCCAATCCAAACCCAAGTAATGGTCCATTACGAAATGATAAACCTAATAAAAGAACTCAAAACATTAACAGAATCAATAAAGAAAGCTTAATCAACATAACAAACAAGAAAAATATCATCAATAACAACATTCTATGCCTCACTCACCTTGACCCATATTCAAGTACATTCTCTCAACCCTCAGTGACCTATTAATCTTCCTAGAATATAACTGGTGGGTATACAAAGATCCCTGCAGCAGTGACCACTATCCAATAATAATGGAAAACCCAAAAATAGAAAACTCAGTACCACAAACAATTCCAAGCCCCATGATGGAATTTTTAAAAAAGCAAATTGGCAATCCTACAAAGAACTATGTCTTACCACACTAATCCCAGAAACAAAATCATGAGTTATCTCTCTCTAACCTGACTCTAAGTCAATTAGACAGAGTTAACCTATGACTACCAAAAGAGGCTTTGCACAAGGAATGAGAATTATACCCCAGTGATCATAATAAAGGGTTCACTTTGAAATTCCTAGCACCTGAAGAAGGAAATGAAATTTCATGCAAATGGCAACAATGATGAAAACAATAGTCCAAATAATGTAAATACTACCTCATCTCAGAAATATCGACAAATACTGAAGGAATATCAGGTTGCATTTTTTTTTTGATCTTGAAAAAAACCATGACACATTATGGCTATATGGTATAGTGAAGGTCTTTGCCTATGAGGCAGACTTCCCATCTTCATAAAACACTTCTTACACTCTCCGATCCAAGACCACAAGAAATAGGTGTACCTCAGGGTAGCATCCTATCTGTGATCCTCTTTATAATCAAAATCAATAAGATAACCTCTCCTTCCCCAGAAATCAATGAATCATTGTATGTTAATGAAATCCTCATTTGTTACAGCTCCAAAAATATGACTACCATAGAAAGAAAAATACAGCAAGATATCAAGATGGACCATAGAAAATGGATTCAAAATCTCAACTAACAAAACCAAATGCATGCATTTCTGTGAAATCCATAAAATGCACCACTACCCTACCTTAATACTAAATGAGACTGAAATACCTGTAACCCATCAACACAAATTCCTAGGTAATATTCTTGATTCAAAACTATCTTTTATCTCTCACATTAAACATCTGAGAACCAAATGCAACCAAACTATCCAACTTCTGAGAGCCATAGCCCACACAGACTGGGGCACTGATATAAAGACCCTAATGAAATTATACAGATCTATTATACAATCAATGCTTGACTATGCCTGCTTCCTACAGTGAGCAGCCAGAAAAGATTTAAGACATAAACTTTCACTCCAATACTATATCAAACTCATCTTATGCTCCAAAAATCCTACCTATAACTGTGTCATGAAAATAAGATACCTAAACCTATTTGAAAATAAAGCAAAGGCTATGAAACCTCTTAATCTAAGAATCCAAAACTTCCTCAATGAAATCAAAATTAACACAAAAATAACACATAATACCATCCTCCCAAAAACAGTACCATGTAACGTAAACCAACTCACAGTAAAACTAACCAAATTATCTAAAACCAAAACACACTCCATTACTTTTCAAGAGAAATCCCTTAACATCCAAAATAACTTCCCAGACCATCACTACATCTACACAGATAAGTCTAAACAGGGAATGAAAGTTGGTTGTGCAGCTATCTTCTAAAACCAAGAATCACTAAAATGTCTTCCAAATGAATCATTAGTCTATAATGAAGAAGTCACAGCTATTGACCTAGCCATGAATATTACTGCTAACCACAAATCCTCCAAATTTATTATCTACTCAGATTCCAAATCAGCCCTCTTAGCACTACAGAACAAAGATACATCAAACCCTCTCATCATAAAACTCCTAAACAAAATGAACACTCTTTCCAAAACTAATAGTATCCTCTGCTGGATATCAATCCATATACTTAATATGGCTTGATATCCAGCTGAGTATACTATTATACGGTAATAAAAGGCTGACAAAGCTGCAAAAAAAGCACTCCTGACAGTCATATCCAAAACAAAAATCTCATACACTGATCTCAAACCAATTATTAACAAATCCATACATGTCAAATGGCAAAAATCATGGGATGAACAAATACATAACAAACTTCACCATATCCAAGACGCTATCGGTGATTGGTCGGCAAGTTACAGAAGGAACAGAAAGGAAGAAGTGATACTTTCTAGACTTCACATTGGCCACACTCACATCACCCACTTGCACTTCCTAAAAAGGGGAGACACTCCAATATGCAAAGTACCTCACACAGTTAAACGCATTCTCTTAAACTGTAACAGTTTCAAACAAACTCGGTCAAAACATAACCAGAAAAGCAATTTGAAGGACCTTTTCAAAAATACAAAACCAGAAGACATCTTGAGTTTTCTTAAAAAAACCATCTTTTTGGCATTAAATAACTAAGGAGGCAATCGACAAAACTCACTCATCTTTGCTGTCATATTCACAATATTTTGCCTGTTGTATGCTCTGACCTTTCTTCAGCTGATTGTCATTTCAACCTGAACCCTTTTTGTTCACTCAGGTAGATTGTTCTAGTTCCATGAGTCATGCTTTTATCCACTGGGCCATGTGTCCTTTAGGACACATGGTCCAGTGGATAAAAGTGTTGGTTAGATCCAGGTAGTTGATCCAACGAGTTGTGAGTTCAATACCTGGCTACAGCAGATGTGAACAAAAAACTTAGAGAGTTGAGTGAAAGGGAGATAAGTGATGCTGTGACATTTGGAAGGATCATGACTCATTGAACTAGAACAATCTACCTTAGTGAATGAAATAAAGGTTTTAGTTTGAAATTCCACTCACCTGAAGAAGGTCAAAACATACAATGGCTGAAACATTGTGATTATGTCAATAAAGATGGGGACAACAGTTTGAACAATGTAAATAGTGTAAATAATTACAATGCCTCATCTCAGAATTATAGACAAATATTGAATATTCTTATTGCCTGCAGTGCCTTAGTCTGTCTCTTTTATGCACCTAAAACAGACACCTTCCTTAACCCACATGTAACAGTTTTTTCTTCTTACTTCCTGTCCCCAGACATGCACATTTTAGAGACTGAATAATGGGTCACTTATTTTGATCAGAAAAGAATTAACAAAATTAACAGGCATGAACCCAATTCTCCTGCATAAACGTTTACCAGATGTGTTCTTATTTTTCTGCAGACATTTTTTATAAAGCTCACAAGATAATTTTTTTTGAAAAAATAAATCCAGAATTCCAAATGCTGAACAGAATTAAGTTCTTTTTTTTTTTTTTTTTTTTTTTTTTTAATTTTGATTTCCAGCCTCATGATGATGCTACAGCCAATGCCAATCTCTGTGAAAAATCATTACAGTTGGGGATGAAATTTTTATTCAACACTTATTTTCGGGCAAAGCTGAAAGCAAAGTAAGTTTGATAAATTGACACAAACCAATTTGTCTTTTGAAATATTTTCTTTTCTTTTTTTTCATTTTGTCATTTTTTTCGGATTTTGATTTTTTTTTTTTTTTTTTTTTCAAAATTTTTCTTTTAACTTTTTTATAGTAGAAACAAAGAAAACAAACAACAACAACTTTATTTGTCTATAGTTCATACACATGTATGAAGTCGATATAGGCATTGGTTAGTTCCAGTGACTTGACCCAGACAGATGGGAGTTCAATACCTGGTAAACAAATAACTTAGAGTTGACTTAAAGGGAGGTAACTATGGCATCCGGAAGTAGCTTTGCACATGGAATGAGAATGATATATGCCAGTGATCGTAATCAAGGGTTCATTTGGAAATTCCTAGCACCTGAAGAAGGCCAAAGCATGCAATTATCCAAACATTGCAAACATGGCAATAAAGATGAATTCAAACAATGTAAATAAAGCAACTGTTTTACTGGAATTGAACTTGTTTTAGTTATTGTCATAGAACCCAAAATTTTGACACATTTTTAAAGACCTTCTTATTACATAAACCTGAAAAGGGAAATATTTTTAATTGTTGCCCCACTACAGTTCTGTAAGATTTAGGCAAGAACAGAGTATTTTCTTGTTGAAATTAAATTCTCTTTTTGTTAAATGAACAAATTCATAGAAACATTATTTTCTCATTTCTTTATTCACTTTTGCATTTATAAAATTCTGAAAACGTTTTTTTAATCTCCAAGATCATAGTCCACAACTCTACACCACAGTTAATTTGTAATTGCCATTATTTGTCAATGGCTGTATTATACCAGCCTTTCCAGTGTCCAAAGGTGGGGAATTTAAATTCAGAGTTGTTTGTCCTAGACTGATTACCAACCAATGATAGAGTCCCGTCTGCTCTACTATTTAACCAATAGCTGAGGGAAGTATTCATAATTTTCCAAGGACAATTGTGCAAAAGTGAATGCCACAGACGAGTCTGGAATTCAAGCACCACTCACCAATTTCTTTTATAAGTCTTTAACTTCTACACTACCTGGACACCTTTTAAAAGATTTTTTTAACTGAAAATTTACCTGTAAAAATCAAATTTCTTTTTTCACAGATTGCAGAAGGATGTACTGTTTTTTTTTTTTGTTTTTTTTCTAAATAAAATATTTTTTTTAATATTTTGTCATTGAATGAAAATAGTGATGCTGTGCTGATCTCCTTAACCTGGTACATACAAAAGCAATAACTCCAAGCTCAAATCAAGCTTGACATTAGATTAAATAATGAAGTGATTCATCCTTCTCTTTTGATATGGAAAAATAAATATACTGGAATAACAAAGAAAAATAGACCTAAATTTCATCTTTTGTTTAACATTTGATTATTTCATCAGTTTAAACTGTTCAACAAAACATGATTGCGAATAAACACATTTGACAGTTGATTAAAACCAATTTGGATTTCAACTCTTTATCGAACATATTGGCTCAGATTTCAACATACATAAAGGCTAGCAGCTCCCTAATTAAAATGTTTCTTTTTTTTCTTTCTTTCAGGGTCGAATTGGATGATTGGGTGACTGTGATAGAAACATTGGTGAGTCGATGCAAAGATGCTTGCATGTGGCTGGTTGAATTTATGGATGGAGAACAAGGTTATGCTTTCATCAAGTAAGTCTCACATTTTTGTAATCAATTTGGCAATGACTCCTTATCTTGAAAGCATGACAAAAACAACCTGTTTCATATAGAAAAGGCCAATAAAATTTTCAAAATGGAAATGTTATTACTATTTTAGAAAACTGATCATTTCAAGTAAAATCAGTTTAATTGATCAACCTTAAGTTGTTTTCTTTTGAAGAAGGGTGCTCTTCAAAACCAACTTACAAACTTTTAAGTACAATAAGTAATTATTCACTGCTTGCTAATAGAAGTGGCAAAATGTTCACTGTTTGTCATATTTCATACTTCAATAAATTTTTTGTCAGTTCTTTTTACATTCCAAAATTTCTACTTGTTCTTTATTTCAGGTCTTTCTTGCTTGAGTGCCCTAACAAAGATGTCCGGCTGACAATGGCAAAGATTCTAGAACGAATGATGAGTAGTTTTTTTCAACATGGTGGAGTTGCTGTAAGTCTCTTATATTCCCATTTTTTTTTTTTATCTGGATAGGAAATGATTAAAAAAAAACAATTTTGAATTTTTACTCTTTTGCATTTCAGCCATGCAAATCTGACTTTTCACCCCCCCCCCCCCAAAAAAAAATCATATATTTTTCCACATTTTTATAGAATATAATTTGAAATATTTTGTATCCTGTGTACAAATTAATGAAAAAAAATTTTTTTTACAGATGTTAAGACCTTTTAAAGAAAAGCAGGTATTTGTTTGTGGCTCTTAAATCGAGCCAAACATAATGTGGCTAATCTTGTTGAACATTTTACTCCTTTTTTAAAAAGTCCAAAATAAAATCTAAATTTCACTTGTCCCAAAATAAAAATGTGATTTTATGTTGAATGCTCATCAAAGGAAACTCATTCGACTTTTATCCTTTTTATAAAAATTAATGGAGCTTCTTTGATTAGATTTTTCAATGTTCATCTGCCTTTTCTTGTGTGAATAGTCACTTGTCTCTGACATTGGTCAGCAACATAAAAAGACATTTTTGGACAGTAGTGTAACATCTACACGAAATTTGGTTTATTATATATATAGATAGGTGTGAGTTTGTAACCCTGGTTTTCACACTCTTGCAATCATCAGACAAACTGATTAATTTTTTTAAAAAATTGGCTAAAAAATTAATCGGTTTGTCTGACAATCGTAAGAGTGTGAAACTCAGGGTTGCAAACTCACACCTATCTATATGAATATGTCAGCTCTATTACTGATATTGAGTGCTTTCAAATAAGTACTGCGCATATATAATATATAAATAATATGTATAGGAAAGAATATTAATAAAAAAAAGTTTTGAATTTAAAAATGTACTTTTTTTGGACAGTATTTGTTTATTTTTATTATTGTATTTTATATTTCAGACCGCCCTCGGTCCTTCATCAGAAACAAGTGATTTTTAAATTTGAATTAGAAACGTATTTCACGATAGCGTTCGAATATTTTTTTGTGTTTACATCACGTGGTGTGTTTGTTCACAACATGCGGCACGTTTGTAGAGAAAGTCTGTTTGTTTTAGATAAAAATTTCTTGGAATATCTGAAAAAAATTTTAGCTATTGAAATATTTGTAAAGATTCAACACACCTAAGTCCCTATTTAACCCTAGCTTGTGTGTATTTAATTTTAAAATCCAGTATTTTTCTTTTTTTCTGCGTGTGTATGTAGAACTAAAATTGGAGTCTATTAGTAAACATTTGCAATTTTCTAAAGTATGATCAGGTTTATTAAAATGGGCCGCAATTGGGGAGTATACATTTTTTTGTCGTATATTTAGTTTGTGATTATTGAAGCGAAATCTAAAGCTATTACCGGATTCGCCGATATATCCACTGTTGGGGCAAATAGAGCAGAAGAGAAAGTAGATGATGTTTTTGCTGTCACAAGTAAGGTTTGGTGGGTGTAATTTTATTTTGGTGTTGGGTACAGAGAATGTTTTGTCTGTTATTAAATGTTTACAAATTAAACAGCGAGGCTTCCCACATTTTAAATTCCCTGATAGGTTTGTATTATTTAAATATTTGTTAGAGGTGAGGATAGTTGATAGGTTGGGTGTTTGTTTCTTTGCATTTATGGGTGGTTTATCGAAAATGTCTTTGATGTTTTTGTTTGATTGGAGGTTCCTGTAATCATTTTTTAAATTTTTGCTAAGTGTGTAGGAATATTGATTATGGTTAAAAACCATGGGAATTCGGTTGTTATCTTTTCGTTTTTTGTATGTGTGAAGTGTGTTACGATCTATGTGGATGGCTTTATGTAGTGCTTCCTTTATTATTTTTATTGGATATTTACATTTTAGAAACTGTTTTGTTAGGTTGTTAATGTTGTTTAGAAAATCTGGATGGTCTGAGCATATGCGTTTTATTCTGATAAATGAGCTATATACGATAGATTTTTTTAATTTGAGGGGATGACAGCTGTTAAAGTGTAGGAATTTATGTTGGTTTGTGGGTTTGTTGTATAGCCTGGTGGAAAGTGTATGTTTATTTAATTTTACCATGACGTCTAAGAAAGGGACGGATGTGTATGAGTATTCCATGGTAAATTTGATTGTATTGTGGAAGTTGTTGCAAAAAGTAAAGAAGTTTTTTAATTTTTCTAATCCATGAGTCCATATTAAGAAAATATCATCAATGTATCTAAAATAATGTGATGGTTTGTATTGTGAACTGTCTAGTATCTTTTTTTCTAAAATATGCATAAAGATATTGGCATAACTAAGTGCCATTTTCGTGCCCATTGCTGTGCCACTAATCTGTAAATAGTGTTTGTTGTTGAATTTAAAATTATTGTGTGTTAAGATGATAATTTACTAATTGGCATATATCTGTGATTTGGTTGTTAGGTAGTTTGCTTTTAAGGAACTCATGGCAAGCTGATACTCCTTCAACATGTGGAATGTTCGTGTACAGAGACGTAACATCCATCGTTACTATGATATTATCACCTAGGACTAAATTAATGCTTTGTAACTTGTTGAGAAAGTCAGTAGTGTCTCTAATATAACTAGGTATGTCAGGTAATAAAGGTTTTAGGATATTGTCTATGTATCCAGATATAAGTTCTGTGAGGGTACCAATGCCTGATATGGGTATGCCAGGTGGTGTGATTTTAAGTTCTTTTGAAATTTTGTAGATTTCTTCATTATTTGCTTGTTTAGTATGATGTGGGTTGGATGAAGAGGTGTTAGGGTGTTTTTCTGAAATTATTTTGGGGAGTTTGTGTAGTTTTGGGATAGTATAGAATGTTGCTGTTTTGGGGTTCTCAGGAATAAAAGATTTTATTTTATTTTTTATGTTATGATTCAGGTTCTGAATGAGAAGTGATAATTCTGTTTTGTAAGTGCTAGTCGGATCTAGAGGTAAGGGTACATAGAACTTGTTATTTTGAAGTTGTGATTCTGCTTCTTTAATATAGTTATTAGTGTCTAAGATGGTTATAGCTCCACCCTTATCGGCTGGTACGATAATTATGTTTCGGTTGTTCTTAAGTGTATAGATGGCTTATTGCATATATATATGTTGATATTTATAATTATATGCATAGACTTTTCACACACACACACACACACACACACATATATATATATTCCATTTTTAAATGATTTATTTTGCTACCCAGGTTTCTACCATGAGTGGTGTCTTCAGGTGATTTTTAAAAATCGCTTGAAGACACCACTCATTGTAAAAACTTGGGTAGCAAAATAACTTGTTTAAAAATGGAAAATATTCTAAATTTCTACAATATAATTGTATCGAACACTTTTTAATACAAATGTATACTGGTCTAACCTGATTATGACCAAAAACTAAGTATTAAGCAATATATATATATATATATATATATATATATATATATATATATATATCCGAGTGAATACAGAAGGAAGAATTCTTACAACGTCCAAAACATAAATTTAAAACAGTGCTCGATATATAATATATAGAGCTGTGAATATTTATTATAAATTATATTTTAGAACATGTACATAATTATTCTATATATATTCGCTACGAAGGTACGTTCGTTTCAACATTGAAACTTCAATGTCTCATCAGGCAGTGTTTAAAGTACTGGAAATCCTTTTTCTTTATATTTATTTAGTTTTGTCTGAGGTCTTGGTGGGTGGAATTACTGAGAGTGGAATAAGTCTTTGACCGTTGGAATTTTTGGAGAAAGTGTTTTGTTAGAGGTGTTGGTGGGGGTTAGTTATAGTGGACTAAGTCTGTGACCATTGGAATTTTTGGATAGGGTGTTTCTTAAGTGGTTGATTAATGAGAGTTCTTGATTTCTAGACACTTGTACGTTATGTTTATCTAGTGACTAGACTATGCCTTTATGGGTTTCTTAGGAAGGCAGATAATAGTTGTCGCGGATAGTTTTATTTAAGCAGAGTCTTTATAATTAATGTAAGTTTGTATATTTAATCTTAACTTTGGATTTAGGGGGTATAATTTTTCTATTAAATTTTATGTCCAGTTTGAAGTTAACTGATTGATTAAAAGGAGGGTTATACCATATGATTTTCCTGATTCTATTTTTGCTTTTTGAACTCCTGAATTTTTCCACAAAGCTAATTTTTGATGATTGATATCCGCTATCTTTAAGGATTTTATCATAAATTACCTTGTGTTTATCAAATATTTCTTTACTGGATGAGTGTGTGTTAATGCGGCATTCTATCGATGATGGGATGTTTGATAATAGATGGTGGGTGGTTAGGGTTGGGGTTTATATATATTGGGTTTGCATTGTTCTTCATGTAAGGTTGGAAAGTGTTCGATACTAAGTCTAATGTTATGTCTAAAAAGTCTACTTGTTTGATGTTGAGGTTAATCACTACATTAAGACCAAAGGATTCAAAGACTTTATGAATTAATTTTCTAGTTCTATCAACCTTACCTCCAGTAGATTTATTTATTATCATGAGCCCGTCATCTCTATATAGCCCTATATTGTTCGTATCGATTTCTCTACGTGCAGTGAGGTTGTACAACAGGAATAACCCCACCAGATCAAAAGGTTCTGCAGAATCCAGGGCTCCCATAGATAAATCAAAATTCTCCGCTGAATTTTTAGTACACTGTTCGTTGTCATGGATGAGAACTGATTTTCTATAGTTCAGGATTATCTTGATTTCATCCTTCGTGATATCCGAGTAGAATTCGGCAAATTCCAGGGTGAGGTTAAAAAGGTCCTTAGAAATCGATGGGTAAAAATCCTCATTGTCGAACTGTAAGAAAGTGGCATTATTTTTCTCCCCAAGGTTTTCAAACCATTTGATAACGTCCATTGTACCCCTCCATTGCGTTAGTTGAATTTTTTCCTTTATTTGCTGGTTGGTTCTTTCTAATATTACTTTGCCTGATGAGACATTGAAGTTTCAATGTTGAAACGAACGTACCTTTGTAGCGAATATATATAGAATAATTATGTACATTTTCTAAAATATAATTTATAATATATATATATATATATATATATATATATATATATATATATATATATATTGTTTAATACTTAGTTTTTGGTCATAATGGGTTTAGACCAGTACACATTTGTATTAAAACGTGTTTGATACAATTATGTTGTAGAACTTTTGAATATAACTCAATATAACTTGTTTAAAAATGGAAAATATATAGCATATGCCACTGACAGAATGAAAGAACAGCTGTATGCCTGTCTTTCCCAAAGGCATGAACTCTATTTTGTGTTGCCACAATTATTACCTTTTTCTAGCAAATAGATTATTGATTCCTGCATACAATAAAATATACTTCCACAAAACCAAAAAACTCCTATCTAAATCTAGAGCATAGTCTCACATGAAATAATATTATTTCAATTAATAGACACATTACATTGCAGATAATGAGTGGTTTTTCTCTGGCAGCAATAGAAAACTTTGTATAGGATTGTGGGTTGTTGGGAGGATATTATTTGATCTACTTAACAGGGACACCACCCCATTCCAACCAGTACTAGTGTGTGTCATCAAGTGCAATTTGTTTTTAAAGATTTTTCTCTCTTTTCTTTTCTCTTTCAGACCCACAAATCTTTTGATAACATCCTCGGCCATTTACTGCAAATGCTTAATAAAGATTTACCTGACAACATCAAAAATTGCATTCAGTACTTTTTGGTCCTCAAAAGTTACGTGCAAATGGTAAGACATTTTCTCATTGACAAAAAATAATTCTTATTCACCAAACCCAAAGATAGAATACCGATTGAAAAAAAATGCATTTCTATATTATATGCATGTGTGTCATACGTGAGAGAGAATGAATCTGTAAAAAAAAATAGCGGTTTTATTTTTTACTGATTCTTGTTTTGTACACCTTTATCTGAAAATTTCCAAACATCTGCAGAATTATTTTAATTTTCTCAAGTAAACACTTCATGTTTGAAACAAACAAAACCAAATATGAAAGATGTTGAGGTACTAATATAAATTGGAGAAAGACAAGGTGCCAAGTCACAGCTTTTAATAAAAAAAGGAAATGTAGACCAAACAGTTTTTATTTTCACAAACAATAATATAATTGAATAGAAATTCTTTATGAATTAATTCAAGGTTTTTGATTAGATAATTTTTCTTACACTATCTTTATCAAAATTTATAATGATGTGTGTGGAAAACTAGTCTGGTTTTCAGGAATAAGGCTAAAATCTTTGACTGATAAAACTATTGTGATCCTGTTTCTCTCTTCTTTACTTTTTTCCTCTCTTGATACAAAACTCTGGTGTTGAAGTGTCAAATACAAAAAACCTAACCCAATCCTAACTTTCCCTACAAAATATAAATACATGGTAATTTGTTTTGGGTTTAGATCAAAACCTTCATAGAATGATTTATTCCTATGAATTGAACTGAAGACAATCAACAGAATGATTACCAGATAATGATAAAAAAGAAAATAATTAATGAAAAGCTGTCATTTTTGTGGTTAAAAAAATATTTTTAATCATGGGAAGTGAAAAAAGAAAGTAACAACCAATGGAATGGAAATTTTAAAATATTAAAAAAGTTATGACAAAAAATATTACTACAAACTGTTGCTACCTGATATATGAATAGGGGGATTTAAAATTTCAATAACAGGATTATTGTTCTATTTTTGACATCTGATTCTCCATTTCATCTTGAACTTATTCAAGCATTTAATCAGGCCTGAAATTGCCAAATCTTACATTGATTTGGATTTAAATTTGAATCCGAATTTGAGAAAAGTCAATTCACATTATTTTATAAAGACAAATCAATGATTAAAAATTTTGATTTTTGTGTTCCTACCAGAAAACAGTACTTAACAATTTCATCTCACAAGTCATTGTTAGTAAGTTTGTCATCATTCAATTCACAATTTGGTCATTAATCTTGATTAATTAACATTGACTTTTCTTTGGGCTGGGTGGTTTAAAACTCTTCAGACCTGTTTATGGCATCATGGATAACATTGGTTGTTTTCCTAATTGGTGCTCACTTTTTATTCTTTAAGTTGCTCTTTTACTATTTGGAATTAACAATCACACAGCAAAGTGAAATTCTTCATGTATTTGTGTACTGTAATGAATTTACAATTATCTTCTTCATAGCATTAAAAAAATAAAAGATTCTTAAAAGAACTTTGACTCATTTTGAAATATGGATTTTCTCTCAACTACAAATATTGGTTTTTCTATTTGGAAAACAAAGATAAGAATCATGGGTTTCTTGATTTTCTTGTCCAAATAGTAACCAATGTTATAATTCTAAAACATGAAGTTTATTTCATTCTGTCTTTTACTTCTAAAAGCCAAATTTATGAAAATTCATATCTTTCAGGGAACCAAAGCATGTATTCATATGTTTTTCCGCAAAGGATTCAATCATTTGATCAATTTCCTGCTGGGTACTGTAGATAAAGAAGAAGTAAGTAGTTTTAAACTCATCCAAATTAGATGCAAAATGTTTTCTGGATTGAATTTGTGCAAAAAAAACTTTCAAGTACAATTCTTCATTCTTCTGATGAAAATGAAACTCAATTTATTTGGGGTTTGCAACCCACATTTTTTTTTTTTGTCAGAATAAATATGTGTAGGTGTTGTAAAAAACAATTGGATTATAGTTTTAAAACATTACAACCAACTTCTTTTAAGCCAGATAATTAGTTTGATGCAGACGTTTCTACAAGTGTTTTTAATAAAATAATTTTTCTGCCTTTCTGTAACTTTTTGCTACCTTTCAATAAATTTGCATATCTTACCATAATTCTACTTCGGATTTGATTAATTCTTTGAGTAATTAGGCAATATTTTGGAATTTCTGAAAGTGCTGACAATTCAAAAAATGTTGCATGGAACAAAACAAGTAATAATCTGCAAAGGATATATTTGAAGAATATATTGCATGCAGGAAAACTTCCTATACCAGCACCATAATTATTGGCTACATACTATTTTCATTGCATTTAAATGACTTGTCAACTTTGTTGCCCTAAAGTGCATCAATGACTCATTGTAGCATTTTATAGCAACGGTTTATTCAGATTTCAACACTTTGTAATAAAGAATTTCTTTACTGAATCTCATGAAGCACAAGAAAAACATTTCACAGTAGATTCCATTTATGATGAAATGTTGAAAACCATCTTGGATTGAGTGAAAATTTCACCAAACGTTTTTTGTCAAATAAGAAGAGAAAGAAAAATATCTGAACATTAATCCCTGTTCCTTATATCGGATATATATTTAATCAATATTTACTAACCTATGTTCCTTATATCTATTTATTCCTTTCCAGAAGTTTGTTAGTAAATATTTATTTTTAGTTTATAAACTATTTTTAATGGTTGCAATTAACGGCACATAAAGAACTGAAGAAGCATCAAATATACTTCTAAGATTTCCCTAATATTGTGACAAAATATGGCTCTGGAAAATTTTGTATCAAACTAATTCAGTATTTTTTTTTAATTTAGAAATAGAAAAAACAGCATATTGATTGTTGCATCAACAACAAATTTTAATTTGATGATTAAAAATTTTGTTTTTCTTGAATAACTTAACAAAACAAATAAACGTTTAAGCCAAAATGGTTTTATTTTTTCAATTATTTTTTGCTCTTGCTCTAATTTTGATTGTTAATTTCTTTGACAGGAATTATCATCTCGACGCTGGATTCCTATACAAGCCAGGGACTTTGGTCACCTTCAAACCACACTTGCTACCCTCATATTAAACTGTGATGTCTCCAGTTATCGAACTGAAGGTATAAATTATTTTCTGATTTCTTTTCTTCTCTCTTAATAAATTTCCATTGATGTGAAAATGTTTAACAGTCTTCTAATTATAAAAAAATGAAAAGAATCAAACAGATTTATTTCAATATAATGAAACTCCTTCAATTAATAAATCTAAGATATTAAATATATATTCAGGAAATTGATTAAAATATTTCAGTCAACTAATCAAAAATGTCCTTTTAACACACAATAATTTTTGAATGACAATAACAATCATATTTTGGAGAGTGGCAATAGCTAGCTAGCTAGCTTATTCTGTAGACCAATTTCTGAGTGAATTAGGTTCTTTATTGCCCCCCCCCTCCCACATTTGTGGCCTTGTGCAAAAGAAATTTCCAATTGTTGATGAACAAAGTCTGGTCATTCAAACAGATTGCATTTTTAATTTAATTTTTTTTGTTTATTTTCTATTATGAATCAAATGAATCAACAAAACATTTCTGCCTGAAATCTGAAGAATTTGATCTACATACTTGAATGAATGACAGCAAAGGAAGAATTAAGAATTATTAGCCTCAATTGCATTAAATATACTTTTTAAATGGTTAAAGTACAAATTAATTTCCATTTGATAAAACCAATAAAATTAAACGGAATAAAAATTAACATACATTTTATCATACTATGATATCATAAATGACATGCTCAAGTAGTTATGGAATAAAACCATGAGCATGAATCTAGGTCTTCCTTGATCTCCTCTAATATGACCTTAATAGCAACCAAACAAGCATTTAACAAATCAAAAATGATTTTATTTTACTGATAGCTGCAAAAAAAAAATTGAGAGACTAAAACAAAATGGAGGAAAGAGGCAAATAATGAGACAATTTATAAAAGAAAGACGGAGTGCAAAATAAATTAAAAAAGACATTCCAGAAATTTAGGTTAGTTATAAAAAGAGATAACCTTCAAAACCTCTATTTCTTTCTTTCACAAGAGATCTTAAATGTTGTTAGATTAATGAAGGTTAAATGTTTGATATTTAATCTTTCATTACTCACTTTATAAAAATAACTTTCTTTTGTTGTTTAAAAAAAAATGTATTGAGATATGCAAAATGAGCCTTATCCTATTTTTTATAAAGTCAAACAACTATAAATATTGTCCATTGGCATAAGTAATCTTTAACACCGTTTGATGAACTGAATTTTGTTGAAATGTAGATTCATTGTTTTGCAGCCCAGACGATGACCAAAAAAATGAAAACCCCCAAAGTTGCAGGAAGGGAAATGAGATTATAGATTTCTTTTTGGATTCAGCAGGATGTAACACCATTAGAAAGATTTCCATTATGATATATCCTAAAGAATCAAAAGATTTAACATTTTCAGACATTTTGGATGTTCTCACATGCCAACAATAGCCAAACAAAACAATGCAGTATGTACACAAGTTATGAGAGGTGTCCAGATTCTGTGAGTTTTAAAAACTTGGCACAGGTGAAATGATCATAGAAAACATGTTGATATTTTGTTAAGATTAAGAGATAAAAAAAAAATGTACATGAAGATATTCATTGTGAAATAACGGCAAGACTGAGACAAGTAAAGTTAGGTATATGGTGGCCTGAGTATTCTTATGATGTAGAAAAATATGTACAAAATGCCCAAAATGTATGGCAATAAAAAAAAAACTTTTGGCAAATCCAGATACATTGATGGCCTAAAGAGCCATAGACTCATGAATCCGTATGGATCATGCATGTGTTAAAAACATAGGAGGTCTATTTTTAATTTTGCTTGACTCTTTCTCTGGATGGGGCCTGGAATGATTAGGGTTCAAGATAGGAAGGCAGTCCTGATATAGCAAATGAGTAATATTTTCTAGAAATGGAGTACCAAAAATGTTAATTTCTGACAATGCACCAAAATTTTGTGATGAAACTTTGTATTTGTGGTTAAAACAAATTGGATACCTCACTTATAAAACACCACTGTACCACCTGCAATCAAATGGAATTGCAGATGGGGAAAATGCAGTTGACAGCATTTTCCCCATCCAGAGACCTCATACATAGCTACCTACCAAGACTATTACTGACTTATAAACCCATTCTAGATGCAGGTAAAGTGCAAAGTCCTCTTGCATTGGTGGGATGACAAATTAGATCTCCTATAAGAATGTCCTATTCAACAAACAAAAAATGTGGTACAAAAAAGACAGATAATCAAGTCCAGAAAAAGTAAATTTTATTGTACAAAAAAAAAAGAGACATAATACAGCTGTAACAACAACAACAAATGGACAGAATTTACTGGTTCATTTGGATCAAATAAGTCTTAAAATTGTCAATGAAGAAGCTGAGATGGGAAAAGTAAAAAATGAGGATAACCTGAAACTGAGGCAAAGGTGAGTTCTTCTGATGGCAAAAGTGAAAAAGAAAGTAGAAAAGAAACAATGAAGGATAGTGCGCTTGAATCCAATATTGAGAGTCGAAAGATCAGAATGAAGATTAATTCAGACCAAGATCTGCAATAAAAGGAACTAGAGATAAGATCATATTATAGTTAGAAGTCAAAGATCAAGGAAGGGCATAAAACCTCTTTGTTTCCTGGAAGTGAGATATGCAAAATGGGCTTACTCTTTTTTTGCATAAAACTATATAACTACAATAAGTCAGCTGTCAGTCATCACAAAAGGGAAAATATTTCTAATGTCACAGACTGGAAGACAACGCAGCAGAAACATTGAAATATTCACCGTCCTTGTTAAATCTTCTGCATCATTGCAATAATGAAGATGTTTTTTTCTCTTATTTTGCTGCAGACCCTGGTTTCTTCCGAGTACATTTACCTCAAACAGTGCCTCAGCTCTATCTCAAGATGTCTGATGACATGCACTATTACGTCTTTGGACCAGGCTCTTTCAGGTACATCAATGAGGTAAGTTTTCAGGCCAAATCCAAGTTCATTCATCTTGTGAACATGTCGCAAAATTAAAATGATTCTATTATGTTACATACCTACAAGACATAACCTGATAGATAAAGAGATTTAAGTTTACCTTGTTTCCTAGGAGTTAAGAGTCATAACAAATAAAGAGAATGATGATCAATGCCCAAAACAATTGGAAAGGATGTTGGACATGTTTTCTATGTTGCATTGAAACAAGTGAGATGAAAGCATCAGACCCACATCAAAACCCAGAGAGTACAGCCAGTGAAAAGTGATGATAAATCCAACAAAAATAAAAAGGCTACTTCAAAAAAAGCCCTTTTATCTAGAGTTGAGCGTTCGAGCTTTTCTATCCAATTTGTTAAATGGGTAGAAGGGATAATAATTATTGAAAAGACATGAATTTATTTTTTCATATCACACTCTATGTGTTTCAATTGTTTTAGATAAGTTTATGTTCATTTTTTTAAATTGCTAAATGTTTAAGAGTATACGTGCCAGGTGCAGACATGAAAAGATCTTTTTGTCTAATGATAAAAATAAAATACATAAAATCAATTCAAATCATAATGAAGTCACATCTCTTCTCAAAACGTCTTTTTTCATTCCTTTGTTTTTAATTCTTGATAAAATCTAAAGAATCAGCAATATTATTGGCCCTGATCTGGCATTTCAGCTTCAGTCAATTTCCCACGGCTGTAAGATTGCCTTCCTCTGCCTTTTCTAGGAATACTTTCATGGTAATTGTTCGTACCAGCTCTTTGGTATGGTACCTACACTTTTTTAATTTAAGCACAGTACTAGATGTGCGTTGTGGTACAGTAGATATCGGCTCGGAACGAGAAATCGGGGAGCCGAGTTCGAATTCCAGCTGAATCCATTGCATTCACTTATGCACAAATACCCTTGGGAAAGGTATTAATCCGTCTCTTCCCTCCAGTTATGGGTTAAATAGCAGGACAGATTGGGTTCTATAGCCTTGGTCGGCAACCAGTCTACCACAGAAAGCAATGGCAACCTACTGCGGGATAATCTTCTGCCCAGTCAGTCATGTCTCGAAAAAGACATGATCACCCAAGCGTGTTTCACGTATGGCACTTAACTGACTGACTAGACATGCCAAGATCAATTTACAGTTGAGCTGGCTAGATGTAGCCACAAATTCTATGCCAACCGTTTTTTTTTTTTGTTTTTTTTTTTGTTTTTTTCTTACACTTCTTGATTGTGGAACTCGTCTTTGGCTCTGTGCTTTCCAACATTAATCTGCAAAAATCTAAATGCAAATGTCAATCACTGACTACAGAGTCTTCCATCTTCCTCTTTCTACTCATTTATTTCCTTAGTGGCTTGCCTGGTGTGATACTGATTTAAAAAAAAAAAAAAAAAAATTGTATAATAAAGATTGATTTTTTACTTTGCCCTAAGTATGTTCAATACAAAAGAAGTTTCTTTTTTGGCTTGATTAATTTGACATTCACATTAATCACTGTTTAATATTTGATTATTTCTTGTCATCTTTGTAGGTGGTGTATGCCGTCCGTGAAGTCAGTGGTAATTTAGAATCGGTGACAGATATGTTGCTCTATTGTAGTTTTTGTAATAGCAATTTCAGTATGACTGTACTGGAATGCCTTATGGTAAGTAAAGATAATTGCCCATTTGATTTTCTGTTAATTTAAAAATCCTGAGCGTCAAACATTGTTTGGATGCTGTATCTCTTTTTCTTTATAATTGTTAAAATATTAACATTTTGACTGATACATAATTCAGACCTCAGCAGCGGGTAATCTGTGAGAAAAAAAGTTGCCATTTTGATGATAACCTCTATCTTGAGTGGTTCCTTGAGCTTTGAATTTGGTGAAATTTATTTTAAAAAAGATGAAACCTGGTTAAATCTTCAATTAGATTTTGTAGATGTTACATTTATGGTCATTGTAATTGAGGGTAACATTTGAAAACCTATGATGATTAATTACCTTGGAAAATCCAGGCTAAAAATGAATTCTCTTCTCTTACCTGAAAATTCACAATTCCAAGTCTCTTATGAGTTTGTCATAATGTCTCCCAATAATTCAAAACTTAAAAAAAAAAAAATTTAAATGAGATGAAAATCCTTGTGAATTTGTCTGATTTTATGCCTTTATTGACCGTTTATATTGCAATAAAATGTGCATTACTATGGCTACCTCCATTTATTATAAGAGTAACTTGAGCCATCAAAAATCCATTCCGCTAATACATGTATGCCCACATACACACACACATTTCTTTTTTAACTTGTGCATGTATGTGTGGATATACGGGGTGTACCAGAAAATTGGGAACACATTTAATTTTAAAAAAATATAAAAATAAAAATAATAAATCCATATATAGTTCTCAAAAAGCATCTGTACATATCAATTAAGTACTATATGTGATACACGTTTGGGCGATCATGTCTCAAAAGGGACATGACTGACTGGGCAAAATATTTCTTTGCAGTAGGTCGCTGTTATTTTCTGTGGTAGACTCATTACCAACCAAAGCTATACAGCTCAATCTGCCCTGCTACTTAACCCATAGCTGGAGGAAGAAGAGATGGATTAATACCTTTTTAAAGGGTATTTGCACATAAGAAAATGCAATGAATTCAACTAAAATTCAAACTCAGTTCTCCAATTTGTAGTTTCGAGCCAATATCCGCTGCACCAAAAAAACACATCTTTACATACGTTCAACTTAGAAAAAGAAACAAAAAAGATTTACTTTATAACCCCCCCCCCCCACTCAGCCATAATGCAGCCTCAGAAGCAACTGCATCAAGATCAGATCAAGTGATTTTAGTTCATGTCGGCCATTCCATCCACTATTTCAACAAATCCTTGATAATGCATGGTTATTGCTTGGTCTACCCTTTTGATGACCCCATGACATTTAGTAGTCAAGGTCATTCAGATCAAGAGAAATGGGAGGCCATTTTGAGGGAGTAACATAATTATAAAATAACATAATTGAAAAAATTTGCAGCCAGTCACTCCTGGGTCATGGGTGAAAGCAGATTTCTGCTGGAATATATCCTTTCACCTAATCCAGGCTCTAAGTCTCTGCAGAAAGTAGAACCATCACAGATGACATTAACTCTGTGGATTCCTAAATGAGACCTCAAAGCCTGTTGAGCTTCTGAAACTTGTTCAACAAGCTCATCATTTGGTTCATGCCATTCTTTCAGGTCTTGTCAGGCATGAATTTTCCTCTCCTCTTCACAGATAATGCCATCATGTATCACACATCAGATGGGAGACTCTGATACTTTGAGCTGTTTTGCAATGAACCTCATTGATTTGCTAGGGGTCCTGGACCTACTGGACAAACCTTGATTTCCATATGATACATTTTTTCTCTTTGTCATGAATGACATGTCTCAGAGGCCTCCAACTTTGAGAGTACTCTCTTTCATATATATATATATATATATATATATATATATAATTGTGCATTTGTGCAGCAGTCCCTCATTTCATTAAAAACAACTGACAAGGAACTGCAGTTAAGTTTATTTTTATTTAATTTTTCTTGTGTTTTTATAATTTTCTTCTTTCTGGACATTTCTTCTTTTGTGCTCGTAGTTGATATTGACGGTTGTATTTTTTTTCTTTTTATTAATAATGTTTCCATTATTTTTAACTTTTTTGTACCTATGGATGGGCCTATTATCTTTGTATTCTCAATGAGTATGTTCCGGATAGAATTTGGTAGGTGTCCATGTGTATTTAAATAAAACCTAATTCAGCTATGGTTGGAGAGATGTGACACAAGTCTTCTTTTTAAGCATATGAATTTGGAGTGAACACGGCCACAATGTGCTCACTGTGTTTGGAAATTAAATCAATACATTCGGTTATAAGTAAAAATAGAATCATCCTTGATAATGGCTAAAAGTATAGCTGAAAGTGGTCAAACATACAAAGCATTTGAATAATTTCTATATCATGTATGACCAGAAAAGAAGAAAATTATAAAAACACAGGAAATATTAAATAAAAAATATAACCTCATTACCTTGTCAGTCATATTAATGATATATATATTGTGTTTATGAATTTTCAGCTGAATTTGTGCTGAGAACTTTTCAGCAGCTCATATATAAAAATAGTGTAGATATAGTCGTGGTTCAGTGTTGATTTCTATCAAATTCACACCTAAACTAATCACCAGACCATGTCTGACACTATCTAAAAACACTATCTCTAATATTGAGCACTCTTCCCCAATAAATTTATATTTTAAAGATGCACACATATACAAGATGCACACACACTCACCTTAACCTATATCAATCTTGAGGTTAAGAATAGAAAATAAAATCTATAAAAAGACAAGGTTTCCCCATGTTGTTGAAAGCCTTCCTTCCTCACATTGATTTCCATTCTCTTTTAGATTCATTACCAAACAGCTCCCTGCAATGAAGTACGCAGTATCTTTGCTCTTCTCATGAAACTTCTGGTAAGCAAAATTCCATTCTCAAATGCATTTGATCTTTAGTGTTTCATTTCAAATAGAAAAAAAACTCAATATTTCTAGTTACCTAAATAAACTTCAACAATTCTAGAAGTTTCTAAGTTAATGACATACATTTTACAAAGATCCCTTCAAAGCTAATGCTACCTATTTTATTGTCTCACAACATCAGATGCAGATGGAGGTAGTATGGTCATAGATGTTGGACCCTCCTGCCAGTCACCCATATTTTTGGAGTCTTGTGACAGATTGAAACTGAGCAAAAGTATGACAGAATAGTATCTGATGTAAAAATGAAAAATTTACACCTATTGACATTCATTGATGCTTGCAGAGACCAAACAGTGGATATGAGCACAGTTAGTTGATAGGTAATGCATTTTAACAATAGTGTTGACAGCTATGTGTGGGATAAATAATATCCAAAAAGATCTCCATAACTGCCAACCAACAAAATGAAAATCACTCAAATCTATTTGTCTCCACAAATCATCAGATTACAAACCAGGAACATTTATATAGAGTTGAATGTTGGCTCCAATGCATTAAAAATGATGTTTGTAGCAGATGCGAATCCAACATATATTATCAAATGCAAACCTGCCAGGATGTGCTGAATATTACACTGAGGATCATAAGACGGAATCAAAATGAAACTGCATTCAATTGTGACATGCGCAAATCACTACACTCCCAAATTTGAAAAATATAAAAAAATTGTAGAACAAAAAAAATTTACATTCACTTCAAACAATAAAAAAGAATACAAGAATATAATATTCTCTTTACAATGAAAGAACTAAAAGGACTCCATAAACAAAAGTAAAACCTCTACAACCGGTTCAGATGAAATTCTTTTACTAATTTTTAAAACATCTGCCAGAAAAGTCTCTTTTAATACTTCTCCAGAGTTTCAGTGACTGATGGTGTCCAAACAAATTTCCAAAATTGTGCTTTGAGTTTATCATCGCTCCAATTCTTAAACTTGGCAAAGAATATTCTGACCCAACAAACTATTGACTCATTGCAAGATGATGAAGAGAATGGTAAATGCTTGACTAATGTGGTATCTTGAAAGAAACAATCTTGCTACAAAAGTGGATACAGGAAAAACCAAGAACCAATGATCAACTTGTACAGTTAAAATCTTTTATTCATGATGACTTTGTTCGAGATCATCATGCAGCATCAATATTCTTCGATCTTGAAAAAGCTTATGTTGCCCCATGGAAGTCTGGTATTTTAAAAGACATGGACAAGATGGGAATAAAATTAAATGCATATATTCATCTTAAATTTCCTATCAAACTGAACATTCAAAGTACAAAATGAAAACACAACATCAGACACACACAAGTATTATTTATTCTCAAAATAAAAAGTATTATTAAAACCATTAATACAAGAATTGAAAAATCCCTGTTTGTAGATGATTCCTCAACATCATACTCATCACTAAACATTGCCCGCCTTGAAAGATATGTACAAATGTTTAAACAAAACAAAAAATGGACAAATGAAAATAGATTCCATTTCTCTAAAACAAAAACTGTATGCATTTTTCTTCAAAACAACGAGCTTACCACCTCAAGCCAGAATTAAAATTAAATGTTCACTTAATTCCCATAGTCCTACAAATAAAATATCTAAGAATCATACTGGATAGTAAACTTAGTTTCAAGGTGCACATTAATTACCTTAAACAGAAATGCTAAAAGGCTTTAAAGTTTCTAAAGGTGTTCTCGAAACTGAATTAGGGTGACGGCCAAAAAGTAATTCTCATAATATATAGTACATACATCAGATTAAAATTAGACTGTGGATGTGTTATTTACAATGCCACACATTAATTCTATCTTTAAAAAAACTACAAACCATTACAAAATCAAGGATTGAGATTAAGTCAAGTCTCGAGGCCTACCACAACTCACCCATACAAAGTCTCTATATAGAAGCCAATGAACTACCTATATCTTTGAAATGGGAAAAATTATCCCTTCAATATACACAAAAACTAAGATCCAACTCAAATAAATTACTGCTCTATTGGCTGGGGCTTCAGAATATACCAACTACACTTCTGCAGAGAGATAAATATGAGGCATTCTGGGTTTGACAGTAAACTGCATCCAGTAGCAAGATCTCTAATTGAGAAGTTTTGAGGAGCATGGAACCATCTCTTAATTGCTGTTTTTCCCAAGTTCTCACCAACCCTGAGTGGTAACACCTGTTAGGGTCCCAGCTAGGGTCAAAATACTATGAAATTATAAAAATAGAATTTTATCGTGAAAATTCCAGTAATACTGTTTTGAAGAAGAAAATATTACCAGCAATATATTTATGAAGAAAAAATATTACCAACAATACATTTTTGAAGAAAAAAAAAATATTAACAGCTGTGATACTACCGCAGACCAGACTGCTGCCCTCAAGCCAGATCCTGGTCGAAACAGCACCAGATGTGACACCTCAGCCTGGCTGGCCGTCTGTCTAATGTGATGCTCGTCCTCACCGACGGTCGTGACGATCCCAGTTGAGACACTGCCACCCGGTTGTACGGTTGGTTTGGTCGCTGTTGCTGGTCGGGACGATCCCGTCCGATGTCATTGCCACAAAAGCTGGGTTACAGGACGTCTTTTGCAACAACGGACCACTGTCCCACGTTGTGATTAGATCCCAGAGGTTTCGTCTTGCAATCTTAATAGTCGTCCCTTTAGCCAGTCCGGACACTGGTGTACACTTGTGGGTTGAAAAAAAATAAACACGGCACCAAAAAAAAAAATTAATAAAATAAATGAACAAACTCGAACACGCCTGGAAAGCTACGTAGAATGTCTTTATATAAAGAAAAAACAATGTCTGTCTTTTCCCAATAATACAGTCGTCGAAAATGATTTTTACAACGGAGAGAGAAAGTTTGCCAAAAGCATCAAAGCTTCTAATCTTCAAGTAAAATGTCTAAGTTTCATTAGCATTGAAATAAACAGATCTCTTCAAATATTCGCCAAAGTCTCTTGTATTTCATTAAAAGTCTTTTCATTAATTCTCTATAATCAGGATTGTCAATTTTCCTATATAACTTCTAAAACAGCAAAGTTCTTTCAGGTCCTTATTGGAGTTTAATGGAGTTTGCCCCGGGGTTGAACAAACGAAGAATCAGACTTTTCAATTTTCCCATGATTAAAAAAATAACAATAACGTTCTTTCGGGTTTCATGTCGATGGTGCATTATTCCAAATTAACTTATTTGAGTTAATTTGTGGCAGGCTTCATTCGAAATGAACTCTTTAGCCATAAGTTCTATGGTGGGCGACCAGCTGTGGGTCATGGCTCCCTGGCTGGAGCCATTTTTCCCCCAGCTGCTACGTTTCAACTGATAGCAGCTCTAACTCAAAAACTGTCACCCAACTGACAAAAAACTCTCTCCAACTCTGAACAAACTGCTTCCCAACTCAACTTTTCGTGTCAAGCATCTATTTTTATAACCAATTTCGATCCTCTCTGGGGATCCGGCCAGCTCTCAATCTTCGACCAATGAAAATTGGTCTCCGCCCACTCGATTGGGGATGTCTTAGCTCGACCAATGAGATTATGCCAACTCAAATCGAACTGAATCCAGGTCGGGTTATTTCAGACTGCTGTATACAGCAATGGCCTTGGCCTCCAGGTGACCTTATCAAATCACTCTGACACTTGTTTTGTCTACGCATTTTCAGATTAGCGGAATCAACAATTTAACACCAACAGAAGAGAAATCTACATTGAACATGAAAAGAAAATATTCGAAACTTACACAATCATGAAAGACGAGAAATGATTATTTTCCCAAAACAATCAAACTCTATGTTCCAGTGTTTTTAGAAGCACTTGATGGTACTAAAATTATTATTTTTTTCCTAAGCTCACATTGCGTGACGTAATAAAACATTAATAATATCACCAATTTCAATTTCTCTCTCCGTTGTTTTAAACCAACCAAAGGAAAGTATCCCCGCGGGAGAAGGGAAAGCATCACCGTGGGAGATAGTGTCACACAGCAATATGTCTTTGAAGAAAAAATATATATACCAGTAATATATCTGACTCTCGATAAACCCTCTTTACAAAAGTACATTAATGAAACCTGATCCCCAAACTGATCTCTTACAAAGAATGCATATTCTATTCAAACGAATCTATTGTAAAAATCTTGTTGGCATTAAATAACTCATTGAGATTGATATGCCATAAAACAAAATGAATTAAACATTCTTTCTTTCATTTTAAAGGGCCTTTTTAAAAATACCAAACCAGAAGACATCTTGACTTTTCTATAAAACAAAAAAAAAACTTTTTCATCAAAATCTGGCTAAATCAATCTTCTCACTATAACGGAACATTTTAAAAAATACCCTAAAAACCCACCTTTTTGGCATTAAATAACCCACAGAGGTTGATATGCCATTAAACAAAACTCAAATAATTTAGCATACCAAAAGAACATATGAGCCTAAATATATCCACTTCTATAGAAATACACCAACAGCCATCCCTTCACTTAAACTTTGAATTAATGAAGCACTAGAACAAATAAACAAAGATCCTAATAACTTAACACCAGTCACAATAAACGCAATAGCTCTATAAACAATCTCCAAACTTCACATATACCTAACGTTGACACAAAAAAGAAAGAAACTATCAACAAAAGTATTATGAAGAATTAAGACAAATATTGTGACTGTAAACTATTCTACACAGATGGATCAAAAGCCCTAGATAGACTAGGTATAACAGCCAAAGACAAATTCATAAACCAATCAGGCTACCAAATAATGCATTCATCTATACAGCTGAATTACAAGCCATTAAAATGGCACTTAAAAGATAGAAAATTCAAAAGATAGGGAGTTTGAGAATATTATAAACTTTCTATTTAGTTGAATAGCAGCTAAAGAAAAAAACAAAAAAATCATTTCTATATTCAAGAAATCCTACAACAAACAGGTCATCAGTTAATAAAGCACAAAACAATATTATTAGCCGGGATATAGGCATCAACAGAATTCATGAAGCCAACTCACTGGCAAAAGAGGCAACAAAAAAATAACCAACATCAAACTCCCATATACAGATTATAAAAACAAAATTACACTTCAAAAGAAAATGGCAATCAATTTGGGACGTGTTCCCAAACAACGTTCTGCATGAACAACAGTTGACAATAAGGAGAATATAGAGCCATTGGCTGACCATAGATAAGACACAGTGCTCAAAAGAATAAGAAGTGAATACACACACACACATGCTCAAGGCAGGCACTAAACTCCTGTGTCCCCCACTGCAACCAATCTCTCACCATCAAGCATTTCTTGACAGACTGAAAGATTTACAAAGAAACATACATAACAACTATTACCAAGCACAGAATCCTAACATGCTCTTCAAAAATCTACCTTTTGCCCAAATAATAGGATATCTGAAGAAAACAAAATACTTTCAACTTCTATAGAAAATAGAAAAATGCAACTTACATATTAAAGCATCCTAGAATAAAAAAATCCTTCAAGAAATATTTAATCCGTATCCTCCTAGAATGCGTTTAAATTGCTGCTGCCTTTTTTACATATATTCTGACCATTTTGATGAAAGTTTTTATTCTCTTGAATTCAAATGAATTCCAGTGAAATTTCTTTTTTTCTAGATATATACAAAAACGAAAACATCAGTTTAAAATGATGCCACAAGGATGTTGGTTAAAGTTAAAGAAATATTATTGGCTTTTCATCCAAAATCAAAATAAACAATTTTTGGATGGACAAAATAAAAATGACTGAAACAGCTTTAAAATTTTTTTGTGTTTAAAGAAGTGTATATATTTGTTTTCCTGCTGGAAACAATTGTTATAAATTTATTTTTATTTTTCTCTTTTCAGTTACTAAAAGATCCTTTGCAGTTAAAAAGATTGAAATGGGCCATCATTGATGGTCATGTCAATGAGAAAGGCAAAAAATTTGAAGGCCTGCTCAGTAAGGAAACAAAACTTTGATTTTCATCTTAAAATTTTATCCAATGCAATAAAATAGATTAAAAAATGTCATTTCAAGATCAGAAAAAGAACAAATCAGAGTTACTTAAAATATTGTTTTCATTTGTCTGTTTTTCTCATAGGAATTTATTTGATTAATTTGTTAAGTGATATGGCAAATATCAAGTTGAACACCTAAAACAAAATCTCAAAACTCTATTCAATTGTTTCAGAAGCTGCAAAATATTGATAAATTAATTTGTTTCTGTGTTAATTTTCATTGAATTCTAAAGAGAGATGTAATTTACATTTTATGAGAATCTAATTGTTGATATTCAGTTTTCAAAACTTTCAGGATCATAACTTTCCAACCAGTGCCTCAAAATTCTCCACAAAGAAATTATTTATAACCCTATCAGTTCAATCTTGGGTCAAATTCTAGTCAGCAGGATAATATAATAACCTCTGCTATACGTTGCCTACACCAGATGATGTAACCATGCTTAGTGATCCTATCCTCAGGATCTTAGGATGTGTTAATCACAGGACCAACCCTGTGCTGGTCAATACTAACGTTCATCCAAGCTAGCTGTTGGTCTCTGGCCACTTCAATCTATATCTCCTCTGCCCACATTGTGTTCTTGATCTCAGAGTAGTGAAAGATTGAATGTCACTGGTAACTGAAGCACTGGATCAAGCTGTGGCAGAAGCTATACCAAGGGAAGAATTATCTTCACAACACACAAAAAGGAATCGTTGAGTTAATCTTCAATTAGTTTAGAGTATATAATTCTTGGTACAACAAAAATTAACCCTTCCCGCATCAATCTCTATAGTGACACTGGGCCTTGTCAAAAATTCTGGAGCTGTATTCAAAATTCTTTGGAGTCAGAAAATTTGGTGGTAGCTGACATGAAGACCAGAGGCATTTGATATATGAATTTACTGTGCAAGTCCCTGAATTTCAAAAGCCATCTGCTTATATGCATTCTAACTCAAAACCGGCATAGGGACTGATGGTTCTGGGGATTCAGTGATTCCCCAATTTTTGCATTAATCCTCCCAACAAGGGTTCTTTGTTCTCTAATTCTGCACTCTTAATCAATTTTCCAAATTTGGAAAATTATCCAAATTATTTGGGTGTAGTCACAGAAATCACTCTTCCTTTCAACTCCCACCTGCTTCACTTAAGCCTGACACCATTACTCCAAATGGACAGTGATAGATTCTCCCTCTTCCTCCTTTCTTCTTGGCAGTCAACCTCTGCCTACATCCCAGGGCAGGCAGGCACAACTGTCTTTGTGATGAATCTAATTTTTAAAGTGTGTAGGCAAAGGCATTGGGTTTTGTTCTAGTCATTAATTGTAATTCTCTTGATTCCTCAAGAAAGAAATAAAATTATTTCTCAATTTCTGGTCATATCTGTCCAACGGAAACATTGACCAGACCACTCTTTTGGCCGCCATCAACATAACCTGTTTTCATAACCTTTGTCATATTGTACAAATGAACCTTTAAGAAGTGTTTGTTCTTATTTAACCTTCATTGAAATTTTTCAATTAATTTCTGTCAACAAAAATATAAGTATCATTGATCTTTCTCTTCCTACCAACTCTCTGATTGAGACAAAATTATTTTTTCATTCCTGAATTTTATCTGCTTTCTTGCTAACAATATTTGTTTTCTCAATTTCTCAAAGAAGAGATAAAATTATTTCTCAATCAATTCCAGATTCTCAAAATTATAAAATAAACTTTTGAGTGTTTCATTCTTTTCATCAGGAGAATGAAACCTTTTAGATGGCCCTATTCTCTTCCCATCACATTCTCTCTCTCTCTCTCTCTCTCCCTCACTTCCAACTTATACTTCATTTTAGGATTAACACTTTTCAGCTCATATTTTAACATGAGCCCCTTCATATACCCAGTGTCACATCATATCACCTATTGACTGTAATCTTTTTTTAAATCAAAAAAAGTATTTCACAAGTTAAGGACGACTTTTGTCCTAGTAAATATGCCTTTGAAGTTTGGCATACAGCCAGCAAATTTAGTTATTGACTTGGTATAGTTTAGTCAAGCACTATTATGACACCCACCTATGAAGATCAAACAGGATATGAGCAACTTAATTCACCAGACAAACTTGCTAAACATTATGCTATGGTAGACACTTTGTCTAAAGAAATCAATTTGGATTTTCATACAAAAAATTATCTGTAAAAAATTGTTAATTTTCAAGAAAAATGCTGCAGTTTTGAATCTATTATTGCTGAGTTAAACTGTAGAATTTCTGTTTCTGCTTTCATTTTTGGTAAGCCAACTTTGCTTTCTCTTTGGGATTTTTCTGTCTTATTTTTTAATAGAAATTTTCTTGGGCAAAACTTTATGGAATGTCTCAAAGAAATCTTATTTTATTCTTTCCCAATGTAAATTTCAACCAATAAAAGTGGTTGTCAGATTCACTAAATCAAACAAATTATTTACAAGTTAAAATAAATTTAAAAAATCCAACTCTTGTCTTTAGCCAAATTCAGATTTGATTTCTGATCAGTGACCAGATATCAGAAAAAAAATAATTTCTAGGCTTTGTGCTATAAAGTTTTATTTTATAAAAGAAATAATTTCTCTGCTGGAATTTTGGCCAAATGTAAATTCTTCAGCTTTTAAAATTTTGTGAATTCGTTTTTTTTTGTTTTTTTTTTTTTGCTAAAAGATTAAATGGAAAAATCTCTGCATAATTTGTGTTTCTTTCTTTTTTGTTTTATACTTATTTTCAATTAAAGCAAAAACAAATTGATTCTTAGATTCTTTAACAGTGGAATTCAGTTCTTCTAGTGCACATGAGAAAAAATGTGTTCTAAAGTTTGTATACTGCTCATAGTTGCTGGTTAGTAAGACTGTTAGGAATACACTGGAGAAAAGATTTATTGAAGAAAAGTTTAATCACATGAGAACATGGATTGAGAATACAGTAGTTCAGTGTGATAAGCATATAACTAAGAAAGTGCTACACCTTTACGACCCACTTTCTTCCACTGTTCCATGAGCAGACGTTCTATTCATAGTGAATGAACGAGTCCATGTTTCAATAGTAAGAGTAGAGAAGATTAGTCAGTCTTTTGATGGAAGAAGATGTTTGATCAAACAAAGATTTCTTTACTTTTTTGCTATTTCTTCCCTGTTCACTAGAATGATTATCAGACATTAACAAATGACTAGCCACCTTTATATTGTCGTCAAATAGAAATTTATCCGCTAAAACATCAACCCATTTTTTAAAGGAAAGGAGAATTGAACTATTAGATCAGGCCTAATTTCTGGAACAACCATTAGATAATGATGTCACTTGTTAACCATCACACTGTATAGCAAGGATCTTGAATAACTGAAGTAAGAATAAATGAATGAGTTTTCTCAGCCAAATTTCTTGTGCCTCTTTAACCAAATTCTCCTCCAAATTGACTCAGAATTATTAATGTCTGCTTTCTTTTTTTTTTGACCATGTAATTCTTCATTTTTTTCTTTTTAGGCACAATACGAAGTTTTCACTTGTCTGACAGTTCCCGTTCCTATCAGTGCATCAAATTCTTGGTGCAATTGTGCAATCAATGCAGTTTAGTGAAAGACCAGTTGATGAAGACATCTTCAAAATGGCAATGGGCAGTCAAATGGTTGGAAAAAAAGGCAAGAATTATACCCACCACCCCACCCCACCCCACCTTTGTGGGAACACATTCTTTACCCAGGAGATTATGTACTTTTTGTTCTTCTCACTTCACTTTCAGTTTTTTGGGGTTTTTTTTTTTTGGTTCAATTATGGTAATATTTTGTGTAGAAAAGAAATTTTCATTGTGACTTGATCATTCCAGTAATGGAGAAGAGTCTAGAATCCTTCACACACTCACAATTGAATCACATTGTAAAGTTTTATTAATCAAAGTTTCCAAACCATTGAAAAGAATTTTCTGTGACCTTTTTTGATGTAAGAAGCCTTTTGACCTCAAGAGAGCCAATAGTAATTCCATTTGACATTTAGAGAAAAAAAAAAATTTGTGCAAAAGTTTGCAAAAGTCAAAGTAATGTTTTTTAGGCATTTGATATAATTAAAAAAAAAATCACTTTGCCTCAAAATTTTACTGATGTTTTGAACCTTGATTCATAAATTCAAATGCCAAATATTTTGTCCAGAATGTTAATTTTCTTTCTTAAATGTTGTTCTTTTCAGCATTTTGATTCCATTATCAATTCTGTTTCCAATTATTTTAAAAACTTAAATTCATTTGTTTCCACAAATTTTTTAAAAATCCCAATCTTTATTTTTCATACTTTGTGATTGTTTTAAAGTCAAAATATAAATAGATATTGCTTCTTGTTTTATATCCTGAACGTTTGTCTGACAGATGAGTGATTACTGGGCTCCTTCAACCACAGTTCCTTTATCAAATGAAGATTCCAACCAAAAATCCTTTCAAAGAACTGTCAGTGCTCAGGTCAGTGCTGCTGCTTTTATTTTACTTTTTTTATACAAATCTTGATTCATTATTACAAAATTTTGTGGAAATTATTTGAGTAAACTGAAAAATTCTTGCCCATGTCTATTTTTATCTTCAAAGAAAAGTAAGCAAAAAAGATATTTTGCTTTTATTCAAGTAAGTCTTACCTCAAAAATATTAGAAAATCAAGTAAAGACAAAAACCAAGAAAATAATTTGTTCTTCACTTTTTATTGTGTTTAGAATATTTTTTTCTGTAAACTGTCATTTTTCTTTTTCATGATTTATTCATCAGAAGACAAAAAGGAAATGTTCACATTTTACAGGTTTCTTAAATTCAGTGAATGTAATTGTTTTATTTGTAGAGTGAGTGGCCATCATTAAAAATAAATAAAAGGCAGAACTGCTCATCAAACAGAATTGACAAAATTTGCAATAAACAATAACAAAAAAAAGCACAGAACGGGGCAAAAAATTATGTAAAAGCAAGCAAACAATATATGCAAAGCAAATTGTCAGTAATAATGCAAAAAGTTCACAAACTAAGAAATGTGGTTGACGTGAGAGCAAATTTGGATGAACGAATGCAGTGTTCTAACATCAAGGCAAGACAGACCAGGACTGAGTTAGATGACCCTGACAAGTGGCCTATTTTATTGGCTAGGAAGAAATCCCAGCATGCATTGTGTGCTTCTGCCTATGAATTGGGGAGGGAACAAGTGTTTTTGCAGTCATTCCTAGTCAAGATTAGAACCAACATTTTGTTGTCTTATTTGACAGCAAAGTAAAAATCTGTCAGTCCTAATGATGATTGATTGGTTGGTTGGTTGTTTTGTTTTTATGGCATATCAACCTCGGCAGGTCATTTAATGCCAACTAAATTTTTATTTATTTATTGCTGGTAATACCTTTTTCTTTCAACAATTTGTTGTTTTTATATAAGTTTTGTGTCTAGTGTAATGTTTAATGTTGGAGACGATTGATGCTTGCTAAACATCGAATACTATCATTGTAGATTAACAGGATGGATGATGATTAATGAGAGAGCGAGGACGAACCCTGCTAGCATGCTCCGTGTCCCTTATTATATTTCCCTCCGGATCCGCAGGGGCTGTAACCCCTGTGACCCAGAGGTTATTTCCCTTTTATTGGTCAGGACATTACATCTAGTAATACTTTTTTCTTTTCGAGTATCAAGATTCATTGGGATTTGTTTTTAAGGGCAGGGTCCCCAAGTCCTACCCTTGTTATTTAACCCATAATTGGAGGGAAGGGATGGATTAATACCTTTCCCAAGGGTACCAGTGCTTAAGTGAATGCAGGGTATTCAACTGGAATTTGAACTCAGCTCACCGATTTCTCTTTCCGAGCCAATATCCACTGCACCACAACGCACATCTGTCACTAAACACTTACAGCACCTGGTATTCCCAAGCAGTCACCCATCTAAGTATTAACCAGGCTCGACGTTGCTTAACTTCGGTGATCGAGTGAGAACCGGTGTATTCAACGTGATATGGCCATAAGCCTCCTAATGATGAATAAAATAATTAGAAACATTTGTGCAAACACTTAAAATGCTATCTTTATCTCAAGAAAGATTAGAAAATTTTTCACTTGTATAAATTTCAGACCAGCTTTATTGCAATTGTTTTTCTGCCATATTTTTTCAGGACACCTTGGACAGTGCCACTGCCTTGCTGACTGAAATTGAAGCTAATGACAATTTGACCATCCCTGCAACGGCCGTGGTTGGTCATCGCAGCAGCCTCAAGTCCAATTACACTTCAATGCAATCTATACCTGATGATCCAAGCTCCCGTCTCTCAACTACCCCCACTAGGTCCCAGGTAACTGTGTCTGTGACTACAACAGCCTCGACCTCTTCCAGTGATAAGACATCAACTTCCAGTGGTTCTGGTAATTCCACCAGCACCAAACGAGCTCAGCAGCAACAGCCCACTCCCCCTCCCACCAGTAGTGAGGGTAGCAGTAGTAGTAGCAGTGACACAGTGTCGGTGTCAGAAAGTTAATAAAACCTTCTCGGTGAATGCAAATTCATTGCTGCCTTCAAAAACCCAAAACTTTTCTAAGGAAATTTTTCTAACCCAACCAGAATGAATGGCAAAAACTCAAAAGAACAAATCAAAACTGTGCCTATAAATTTTTTGATTTAACAAAAAAAAAACAATGGGGGGGAAAAATATTAAATCTAAATGCTGAGTGTTATGCACTTTCAGAATTTAGTTGGACTTCTTTTCCTGCTGGTCTCTCTTGTCTGAGCCACAAACCCAACCCCCACCCCCTTGTGCAAGAAATACTAAATTTGGTGGAGGCTACCAACATTCCACCCATATTCTGTTACTTCAAGAAATACCAGCTGACCATGCAGTGTTGGTTATGCTTTATCCAAGCCACTTGTGATGATTTGGTCTGATAACCGGAGCCGAGCAGATGTTTTGCTTTGAAACATTTAGCCAGATGAGGAGCTTTCCAATATGTGAAGAAAAAGAAAAACAAAAAAATAAATAAAAAGGAACAATGCAGGAAATTAAAAAAAAAAAAAATTTACATCTGATTCAATCCTGCTATCAATTGATATGTTTGATTTTATCAAAACAAATGTCATGTGATACTTTGGGTGAAGGAGGGATGAAGGAAAAGAAAGGATCATCTTCAACCCCAAACTTGCCCACATGCCCCCCGCCTCTCTCTATGAATGCTAAAATAGGCCAGGATGATGACATTCTGACCAGGTCACTTTCTCCTGGCTACTACGCAATTTCCTTCTGACAACCTCTTCCTACTCCACCTCCCCACACCCATAATCTGGATAACCGCGCCCCTTTCTTTTCATTTCTCTGCCCAGGAAGAAGAACTACAACAGACACACACACACACGGGACATTTTTTATGGTTAATACAAACTCTTTGTTCCCTTTCTTCTTCTTGTTCCTGGCTGATGTCATCGTCAGGTATTGCTTGATATTTTTCTATTTCTACATTCACATTGATTTGCTTCCCATCTTTATAATAAATCTAATCACTGTGATAGAAAATCCACTGTCTTTATTCTTTACCTTTATCCACTTTCACACAATTCAATATTTTCAGCAATTCAAAGGTTTAAAATATATAGTTTAAATGTCAGTTTTTATTAAAATTAAAAATGTTGTTTCTTTTTTAATGAGAAATTATCATTATTATAAACTGATTTATGACAGATACCAGAAGAAAACTGGAAGTTACAACAGCCAAAACATTGTAATTCTAACAATCAAAATGAGGATGATCAATTTTTTTCACCATTTCATAAAATTTTAAATTCTAAATACGAAAAGAATAATTGCTGTTTACAGTAAGACATAAATTGACATACGAGATAAAAAATAAGTTTCCCTCATAAATTGTTCAAAATTCAATCATTCAAAAATATATTTAATTTTTACAAGATAGTATTACATTCTGAAGTCATTGGTCAAAGTGTTGACAATTGTCATCATCAGATTTTGGCTGTAATTGCAAAAGCAATCTTTCCTTAAGAGGAAAATAAATTTGCTGCAAATTTATAATTGAAATGTTTTTGAGCTTTATTTAGCAACTCAGTTCTAAAGATTTAAATGTTAGCAACATTGCTTGCTAATGTGGTGATTATTCTTTCCTCTTTTTTTTTATTTTTTTTTTTTTATATAAATCCAGAATTGTTTTTTTTTTTTAAGCAAGACAGACTGCTTGTTTGGATGTAAAACGGATTTTCTTTATTCTAGCCAGAGATATTTTGATGGCGTCTTGCTCTACTTTTAAGGCATACAAAAATTGTTCTTTCAACTAAATGATTTGTAAAAACAAAAGTTGGTAGCAAATTATCAAAAAGACAATTTGCTATTGATTATAAAAGTCAACAGCCAGTGCAGAGAGCTCCCCGAACAGCATCAGTGACCAAGGCAACCCTACAATCACACCCAGTCAGGACTAGTAATGATTATAAAATAAGTATATAAATGTCATCAATATTCAATTAATCCAATACCAATATAAATGTGGTTGATTTTGTTTTAGTTTTTGATCACGTGATCCTTTGAATGTAATGAATAGAATCGACTTTCAGAAAACAAAAATGAACTAAATGGAATGAAAAATACAAAAAGGGCATTGAGAAAAATGGTAGAGAAACAGATAAAAGCAAAATCTATTCATTTTGGCTCAAAAAGTTTGGATCAAAATCTTTCGTGCTTTTTTTTTTCTAGTCATAAATTTAAAAAAGATAACCCCTCTACCTCAATAACACCTGAATGCCTTAGAGGTAGAATACCCTTAATTTCAGACAGAATACCCTTAAATTCAGTTGTAAATGTAATTTTGATTGCAGCAGCAAAAGAAAGTTTGAGGAACAGAATATGTCAAAAACTAACAACGGATGATAGACAACAACAGCCGAGTAGCATTAGAGGAAGAAAATAAAATTCTAACTTGACCCAAAGTAGATTTTATTCTACAATAATCTAGTATAGGTTTATCATGCAAGTAGCAAAAAGAAACCAAAATTAATTATTGAAAAATCTAAATTACATTGATAGTCTCTTCTATCTAAGAGTGTAATTTTGTTTACAAATCATCAGAACCAAATTAAATGCAAATGATTTTTGATATCACAGAAAATATTAGAAATTGTAATCTGAGTATACACTCACACACACACCCGTTTTATTGACTACTTGTTTGTCAAACTTCAAACAACCAGGTAAATATTTTTTTATTAAACAGTCAGTTTCATTCCGATGTGCAGTGTTTTCTACTTATGTTGGTACATCAGTGACCAACTTGTGAAAATGTTAGCCAAGCTGCTCACTAAACATGGAAGGTATTTATAGATTATAATGGGCACCCAACTCTACATAAATTCTAATGGTGACATTTTAAACACAGCTTAGATGTGGCACAAGGCCGAAAGTAACAGACACCCAGTGAGGATCGAACTGACTATTCAATTATAATGGTTCTAGCAAGACAAGCTTGCTAACTATCACACCACTTCAAGGTGCCCCTACATAAATTCTAATGATTTAAAAAGCATTTATTTTATGCAATAATTTTTTTTAACATAATCTTCCTTGCTGATACACTTAACCTACACTTCTCTGTCCTACATGTAGATCAAACATTATGCAATGAAAAATTCATATAAATGTTCCTTTAACTATCAGGATGCAGATTTATTGATCCGCCTTCATATCATCTGTGGTCACAGTTCTACAAAATATGAAATGTATCTGAGATTTGATTGAAAGTTTTTAGTTATTTCCTTAAAATAGATTATATGATGAAACTAAAACAATTATTCCACAACATTTTTCATTTGAATTCCCCCACCCCTCAACTCCAATTTCAGGCATGTTGAGGAGTTTTAATTCAGTGAGAAATGGATGGTGGGGGTGAAAGATCATCCCAAAAAATTGGTGAAGGAGGCATATTTCACTCCTAGACGTGCATGTAATTTAGAAACCTGTTCAATGGTTTTGTTATGAAATGTAGGGTGGGAAGCACCTTCAATGTATTGCTTCATCCAATACCGTGTTGCAGTCCTGCTAACATGCCTCACCTACCCAGTTTTTATAAGAATTAAACTGCATGTTTTGATCACATGACAAAATAGTTAATAAAAATCTGCCATTTGCCCATCTGTCACATGCAGGGTTTGTAAGCAGATGTTTGCAGCTCTGCTGTGAACTTTAATTTCTTTCATGCTTCAGGGCAGCATCCCAAACACCAAAGCATCGCGCTGATGTAATAAGTTTTTGTTTATTTATTTGCAGGTGCATTTTACTGCCATCAACAATAACATTTAATGTTCAATATTCCACTTGTATCAGATTAGCCATTATAGAAAGGGGTTATCATTTAGCTTTGTTGTTGGTTAGAAGAGTTAGTGGTTGACCAAGAAAATGACAACTTTTTCTGTGAGATCAGGGAAAAACTTTGGTTTTCTGGATTTCAACTTCAAAATGGAGTGACCTTTGATACTGTAACTCACATAATGCCCTCTAATGTTTTCTATAAATTTTCTTTCCAAATTTGTGTCTTCAATGTGCAATGCAAGTGGCAGAAGAGGAGCTTATGAAAGAAAGTCTAGCAAATCTTGATTTCTCCCAAATAAGGTAGATGTCAGGATTCATGTGAATTGTTATTCTGAGAAAATGAGACAGTGTGATGATTTGAACAAGAAATCATGTCGAAGGTACTTTATGGCATGCAACAAATGTCGGCAACATTGAAAACCATGTACACCTCTTTATGTCATGGTCTTTAAAGATGATGGCGGCATCATTCAGTAGAGTTGTGTACCTTGCATAAGTTGTGCAGGAATCGTTTTGATAAAGTGAAGATGATTCTATTGTGCTGTTCTGGCCTCAACACTCTGCAGGTCCCAAACATGGTGGGTGTGTTTGACCAACAAATTGATTCTGCAAAACGTTCACCATGTAATTTGAAACAATTCAAAGACCTGATGTCAATATCCTGGCATCAGATTCCTAGGAAAACATTGTGAGGTTTTTGTCCATGTCTCCAATCAGGTAAGAATAGTTTTATGAACAGATGGAAGACTAATATCTTATTAAACAGGTGGATATAATGTTTTTACTTATCAATGCTTAATCATTTTTTCTCCTAACAATCCCAGTTTTCATCACCCAGAATATCAACTTAGAATTTCTTGGCTTGCATTTATCATTTTCCAAACAAGTCCTATCAACATCCCAGGACAAAAATTAAATTAAATTAAATTGACAGCAAATGTTTTTATTTCCTTTCCTAAAAATGTTAAGGGATCTGTTTTCTTAGATGCTGGCAACAAAGTTCATTTTTAACAGATGATCAACAATTAAAAAAAAAATGTCATGTCTTAAAATCTGATCCTAAGAAAAACTGAATTAAGCAATAATTTTAAGTAATGATTTTAAATAAGAAAATCTTTCACATTTGATTGAATCTTTTAAAACTATTTTCTGTTTCATTATATCCGTGGTTTATTACCAAAAAGGAAAAAAGTGTTCTTTTAATAATCTACATTAATTACGTGTTGTACAAATCTAAATTTATATATTACTGTTGAGTCCCTGGCATTTTGCTATGTGTCAAAAGCAGACATAAGGTTATTTTGTCTTGGAAATTCTCTTACAGAATCCAAGGCAGAAGGATTTATTTTTATTCTTAAATGATAAACTAAAATAAGTAAAATGGGGATAATTTGGGTATTGCCGATTTTAATATCTGAAATTATTTCCACGATCCTAATAAACCAAATTACCTCCCTTAGAATCATATTTTAAAATCGCGAGACGATGAAACTAAAATAATACTTGTCAAAAATTATTCCCATATTATATGAAGGAATCTATGTGGAAGGAGAATCTCCCAGAACTCAAACAAGAACAATTTTTCTTGCTACTGTGGGGGATTTGGTATTTGCTGGGTTGTATGTGCTTCCGTATTTTACGGGTCTGGCTCTCTAGATTATTTCCCCCACAAATACAACACTCTGTTTTACAATCGCGCAAAGTGAAAGGAATAATTCACAACGGACATTAAACAACAAACAATTTATTATGTGAAAAATAAAATGGTACGTGGAAACAAACAAAATACATGATGCGAAAATTGCCTTTTGGGAAATAAAACTTGGCAAGAAGTTAAATTTGTTCAAAGATGTGTATAAGTTTACATTAGCAGAGTCCGTAAATAAGTCTTTCCTACTTACATTTAGTTCATTTCAGTTGGCGACAGCGTGTCGCGTTGCTGAAAGAAAGTTCGTCGGTTTTTTCTTTTCAAGGTCCTCGGAGCTAGGTCATGAACTTTTGCGTGGAAGAAATGACTTGGCCGGACAAAGTATCGGTGGCATGCGTACTTAATGGCTAGCTTGGTGACTGACCTTTTTTTCTCTAACTGTGTGTATTATATACATTAATAGGGGATCAACGAATCTTCCTAACATTAGGGTGTGAAAACATTTATTGACCAATCAGATTTATTATTTTACTATTTTGTTTTGAGGCCTAAATATTTTTGTGTTAATTTACTTCCGATCCTATTTTTCTAGAATGTTCTTATTCTAAGTTTTTAGCTGATTGGTTGAGAAATATAAAAATGTAATCTAAATTCTACTGCCGTTTTGATCGAATTTTTCTAGAATGTTTTATTGTGATTTCCTGTTGCTTATTTTAATAGAAAAAAAAAATGTATCCCATACTACCATGAACTTCAAATATCTTAAAAATTCAAATATAACCGGAATTTTTATTTTAACTAATTACTAGATGAAATAAAGTATTTTGGACACTATTTTTCTAATTTTTTCCTTTGCTGGAAGATTTTTCAAATCCAAAGGAGGAGTGTTTGGCTTTTATTTTAAATATCTATTTTTGTTTTTACAAATGTTAAGTCTTTATTGATCATAACTTTTAAATCACCTTTTGGTTATTATTTGGGATAGTAAATGTGTGCTCTTAATATGAGGCTAGTTAAAGAAATATAAGGGAGTTAATTCAGTGTTTGGCATGCAAAAATTATTTTGAATGATAAAATCAATAAAATTTGATAATCATTTGGCTAATAGTCTGGATGATCTCTTTACCTGATAGACATTATTCTCAATGAAAAACAATTTCTGATGAACTAAAAAGTTCAACGTCATTCACACCAGCAGAAGTGAACCTTTTTTAATTGGAACTGCCAATTGCAAAATAAAGACATTTATTCTTGATGTTTTTATCTTTATAAACAATGTTTGTAGTTTCTCTGAAGAAGCTTGGAGAGTATATTTACAGTCAAACTTTCTTCATATCAGCAGATTCAACTGACTACAGACTTGAAAATATTTTAAAAATAAATAAAATGATTAAAATTCTGGAATAGTTCAAAAAAGAAAAACTTGATTTTTTTTGCATGTTGAGCACAATGTTGAATGAATTGATGTGAAGACAAACCCAGCAGAACCTCAGTTTGTTTTCCCCCATACTATTGTAAGCTTCTGTGAATTATCCAGTTACAGACTATATCCCAAGTCTAACCATTTGATTAAGCCTTCATTTTTGAGCCAGTAGTAGAGTAAATTGACTCTTTGACTCTTTGAATATTGCTGTAAAATAATTTACATTAACTTTGTTGAAATCTAGAGAAATAAGTAAAATCAAAGCATGTATGTTAACTTGGGTTTGTGTCACTCTAGCTGCCCTATTTGATGTTTTGTTTCAGTCATGGAGAAATTATATTATTTAAATCATTTCCTTATTTCAAAGTAGCTTCTTGATTGTATGGTCAGTCATTGCTGAAAAGATAAATTAATTTTTTACCTGATTTTTGTATAGCTGTGGTATCCACAGCATTTTAATTGATTTTGTTGCATTATTTTATTTTTGCATTTTTTTTTTCCTTGCATTCATTTTTTGTGCTTTTAAAAAGTTTTGTAGAGGAAAAAAGGCGGCAATGCCACTGATGTGCAGGGGGCTACATAAGAGTGAAAAATTGGAAAAGAAAAGGCCAGAAACCACATCCTAAACAGGGAACAAGGGATGAGCCTCTTAACCTGTTCAACAGACATGGATGGAGTGTGAACCGGGCGATAGATAGATCTATCTACTTCAATTGAAAAAAAAACAAAAACAAAGTGAAGAGATTGGAAAAGAGAAAGCCTCTTTGATTTTGTTTTGAAATTAATCTCTCTTGTATTCCAACAGCTTGAGATTAGAAAAGAGGGCAAGTATAGATTAGAACTCAACTACTATGAATAAAAAGTTATTGTTTAATTTAGTGAAGTAACATACTTATACTCATTCCTAATTTGTATATATGATAGTGATGTAGTATGAAAATGAAGACACTGCTTGAGTTTGCCTCCCACCTTCTCAGAAAAATCTCGGCCCCTAAGTGCTCCCCCCAAAAAAACTTTCAGAGTTTCACAATCGCCACTGGGGATTAGCATATTTTTCACAAGTCTTTCTTTTATTCTACTTTAGTTACATTTTATCACAATACTCTCTGGTGTTTTTTAACAACCAACTGTTGGTGTTTGTTAAGCAATTCATGAATCAGAAATAATGTTTAAACAACCAAACACATTTAAACCGATGTGCTTTTGTCTTTGAAAACATGCTATTAACATCAACAATTAGGCAGATATCATGCCAAACGCACTGATTTGAAAACTTACAAAAATCAGATAATTGTCGGCTTCAAATAAAACTTTCAGGACTTATTCAGAAATGAACAAATTTATTTTAAAATTCTTTTTTCAGAAAATCTTTGTACAAACTTTTTTTGCTTATTAACTTCCTTATTTACTTTTATGAAATTTCAAGGAATTTTATTTCGTGCATAATAATGTTCATACTAATATGGACAAATCCTCAGAGAATTTAAATCATGGAATTTCTTTTGGTCAAATAGGGTCTCCAGTTACAGAAAATTTGCTCTGAATCATAAAATAAAAAATGCAATACAACTAAGACATTATTTAATTAGAAAAGCTTTTAATTGCTTTAATGAATAAGAAATATTATAAACACTATATTGTCTTAAGAAAAGAAATGTTTTTTCAATGAATAATGAATTTTTACAAGAATTGTTTTCATTTTTTAATTTTAATTAGAATATAAACTTTTAAATCTTTTTAAAATTCTCTATTTGTAGCAGTGAAGTAATTTTGTTATTAAATTAAGACTGCTCTTATTAATCATAATTGGAAAAGTTTACTACAGTTCAACAATCCCCAATATTTTAAAAGGAATTTTGAATTTATTTTATGCGTGTATAAATGTGTCAATTTTTGTAAATACAATTGTTGAAAAGTGACATTATCAGAAAATAACAGTGGTAACTATAGTAAAGTTAAAATTTATTGGTATCTTTCTAATGTTTTCTAAACAAGTGTTTCCATAAGTTAGAATAAATAAAAAATACATTCACATTATATTCATCAAGTAATTCTTACAGTTATGTCCCCACCCCTTAGAGAAAACTGCCAACACCTTATAGCATACAAATCCTATATCATCCAACAAAAAACTGAAACACAAAAAGTAGAATTTCACATCCACAAAATCAGATCAGAATGATTGAAAACATTTGGAAAAACCAAGTCAAAACAAAATTCACAATCCAGTGTGAAATTTAATTTTGACGAATAGGAATACTCCATACTGAAAGAAAAAGACAAAGACGTCTATTGAACAGGTGAAGAGGCTCATCCCTTGTTCCCTGTTTAGGATGTGGTTTCCGGCTTTCTCTTTTCTAATCTTTTCACTTTTCTCTGTTTTCTTTTTTTTTTTTTCAGTTCGAGTAGATAGACTAAACTATCGCCCAGTTCACACTCCACCCACGTCTATTGAACAGGTTAAAAGGCTCATCCCTTGTTCCCTGTTTAGGATGTGGTTTCCGGCTTTCTCTTTTCCAGTCTTCTCACTATTACGTAGCCCCCTGCACATCAGTGGCGTTACCACCTTGCTCAGGGTGATACGATTAAAAAAAAAAAAAACGAAATTTCACAATCCGATGTTAAATTAATTTTTTAACCAATGAAAAGAAGTGATTTTCAAAACTGAGAGAAAAGTTAAGCCTGGGGGGGGGGGGTAAATCCCTATAAAAGAAGGAAGGAAATTTGAATCAATCAGACAGATATGGATGCAGTGATATAATACACCGGCAAAAATGTGACAAAAACTTCAAACCTCCGGCCATCACACATTTGTTCACCTCTTTCTTGTGTGTTATTTTCCTTTCCTCCTTCTCCATCTTCACCATTCTCACAGTCAACCAAGAAGACGATGACGACAGCAACAAGATACTTCAACTGATTCCTAGAAATAAACGTCACGATAAGTACCATTTTCCTTTATTGCTTTACCTTCCTCGCCAGCCATAAAAAAAGAAAGGAACACAGACTTTATTAATACCCTGATTAATCTTTTCTGCATACACACATTTTGCTACTTACAACTACAAGACATGATCACTTTACAACTACGAACTCTTGATTCCTTTAACTCGACAATACACGTCCTCTCTGAACATTTACATAGTAATGTTATTCTGTTCAGTTAATAAAATTCCACTTATTTTACAAATGAAACACTTTTATTCTTTCAACCTTCAATCAACCTGATGATATCTTTAAATGTTGGGATTTGTCAGTTATGTTTGTGAAGTGGCCTTGTACCCTACATGGCCGACCTACCCTACAACCTCAAAAACACCCAGCTCTTTTTTAAAAAAATGCTTTTCTGTGATATTTTAAAGTAAAATGTTTTGAATCAGTTTAATTTAAATTTTAAAACAGTTAATTTTCTTCAAATGAAGTTTCAGAAAAGTTTACTTTATTTTTGAAAGTTTTTTTAATAAAAAGATTTCTTGTTGAAAGATTTGTAAATATGGACGATTTTAGCATTTTTACTGATGATAATTAACTAATTCCAGTCAATTTAAATACAGCAAAGTTATTTTTGCTTATTGGGAATATTAGATTTAATTATTTAATCTATTAACTTGAAATTAAAACTAAAATAAAAAGCTTCAAGAAAGTTTTTTTTTTTATTATAGGCATTTTAAACTGTGCGTATAGATAGCTTTTCTTTGGAGAAATACATATCAACCATCGACTTTCAAATCAACTTGTAAAATTAATTACAATGTTTCTTTGTTTCATTTAGTGTAAGTGTCTGTTAATCAGAAAAATCATTTTAATTATTAACCCGTTTAGGACACACGGTGGTGTAGCTGCTATACAAGAAATCCATCCCTCACAAAATTATTAATTAAACCCAACTTATTAAAAAAAAAATACAAAATACAAAAAGTTGCAAGTATTGAAATTCTTCGCTCGACTTAAATTGAGTAACGGCCCTTGAGGTTGGTTTTCCTAAAATTTCAAACATGGAACTAACACTGTTTTACTTTTTTTGTGTCTTGTTTCTTTTCCAAGGTATACACACGACTGGAGAAGCCAGTAAGTTGAATGAATCATTTATTGTTTTAGTTTTAATTTTTTTTTTTTTTTTTGTTCGTTTTTTTTTTTTCATTGTTGTCTTTGAGCGAAAAGCGAACGCTAACAAGCACTAAAAAAAGAAAATAGTAGCTAAGCAGGTGTTTGCAAAGACCAGGTTACTCTTCTTAGACTTTAGTCTTTTTGCAAAGGGCGTGGATTTAATTTCGAGAACTTTATTGGAAATAAAAGAACATATTTAAAATATGCAATTTATTATGAACTAAAAATTCAAATCAATTCTTTAAAGAACTACCAAAATGTGTAAATGCACCTCCTCCATCAACAACGATATTTTCACCTGTTGAGAAATTAAAATCCTGATCGGTTTCCAGGTGTTTCTCACTCAGTGATAAAATATTTCTTTAATGAGTTTAAAATTTAAAAATGGTCGTCTTGACAAAATGATCCAAAATATATTTCGGCTTTAAATAACTCACAAAGGGTTTAAACCATGAAAAAAAAATAATAATAAATAAATGTCAATCCAGGGCAATGGTCTGTATTTCAAAGAAACCTCGAGGCGTTGTTTCTACTTAGCCTTTTCTTTTTGTGTGTGGTGTTGAAGAAAGAAAAGCTTGTTTGAAAAAGAAAATGTCCCCTCCCCACACACACACCTGATGTTAATTAGTCTCTGTTTAAGAAATATTTTTAAATTCAATTCAAATCCTCATATATTTTCTTCAGAGAAGTTAATCAAGAAAAAAGCCACTATTTGCACCATAAGTCTCCTCTTTTTGCATGGCCAAACCATGGATACTTCTTTAATACCCCAGGGGTCCCAGAGACCCTAAAGAAAGATTAAAGAGAAAAATAGTTTCAAAAATTAATTGCGGGATTTCTATTCCATTATTCAAACGAAATTAAAGTCTTTTCATGTCATCTTTTTTGTCAAAAAGAAAGTTTTTTGTGGGTGCGTTAATTACTTCCTCTTTTAAAATGTTTAAGATTAAACTTTAATCTAGTTGAACTTTAAACAAAAAAAATCTGCTGACTTTTCCATTCGATTTTTTGTTTTTATTTATTCAAGCAAAAGCAATTGTCGGGCGTCGAGAGATTAACTGTTGTGAGTAGAAAAATAAGCAAATAAAACTGATTTGAAGACGAAGCTAATAAACAAAATCAAATTGGAATTAAATTTTAATTAAAAAAGACTAAGAGGATTGCGGACTGCCACAAACAATGTTTTTGCAAATTTTTTTTGCATGAAAACAAAAGTAAAACCGACGTTTTGCTGGATAGGGGCAAGTGCCACACCCATTCCTTCTCACCCACCTTTTTTTTTTCTTAAGAACAAAACAAAAGGCAAAAAAAACTGATATTTCTACTCTGCATTTCTTTTTATCAGAAATAAACTTTTACTAGAGAAAATTGTAAACGTAAATAAATATTTTTTTCTTTATTAGAAAAATAAAAATTATATTAATTTTTTTAGTGTTTTTGGAATAATTCGAACAGATTACAATTATTATTTTACTCGTCTCTTCTGGCGCAGTCAACACTTTTTAAGGTTTTTGTAATAAACATCGTGAGTCGAGTGGGCGCAGTTTTTCAGGAAGCATGGAAAAGTGAACAGAAAATAATTAAGAGCCCCCCCCCCCTTTAAAAAAAAAAACTAGTGCCGATTTCGAAATGTTAACGGGTAGATGTGTGAAGAACATGTAGTAGGGGAAGAGGAAAAAAAAAGAGTTTATCTCAAACAAAAAATAAACCAATTTGTTCTGCTCCACTTTATCAACTTTCAAACTAGACTTTGGACTGGAGTGAAGCAGAGATTTTTTCAGTGTGCTCACACCTAAGTGACCCTCATTATTTACTACTTTCAGTTTTCATTGTTTGCATTAAATGCTCAAAATAAAATAAAAATGTGAAAAAAAACAAAAAAACTCAACTAGCGATAATATAAAATTGTGCCTGCCTTATTTACCTGACCGTCCCTCCACACACAGTCAGGATGTGCGTACGTAAAGAGTAGCTTTGAGCAACGTTTGTGTCAGAAATTCGATTTAACAAAATCTGTTTTTTTTATTTTTAAACATTTTGACAAATCCCTAAACCTTTCGTTTATCAGGATATTAGCTTTGTATGGCATAAGGTCACGAACATTAGGCTCAGTAACAATAGAATTTAAAATTGTACAAAATAACAATCTTATTTTTTTTAATTGATCTTCCTCCCCAAATTTTAAGTAGATTTATAAAATAAAAAATATTTTTATTACATTTTTAAGAACAATTGCTCAAATAATCAAATTACTATCAAATTCCGGGGTGGGAGTGGGGGGAATTATGATTTTTTAGAAAAAATAAAAGTCCAAACATAAAATCTTGGGAGATATTTTGAACAAATTTTCAAAATACAATTTTACATTTCAAGTCCCCCCCCCCTTTTTTTTGTTTGAATGATTTCTTAAACACTTGAAACAATCATTTGAATGTTTTTGTCAGTACATCATTAACTTTCCTTAAGCAATTGCTATTGAAATGTAGGCTTATAGTCATATCACATTGATATGCCAGTTTCCATACAATGACTGAAGTTAAGCAGTATAGAGCCTGGTCAGTACTAGATAGGTGATCGCTTGGGAATTACAGGTGCTGTATACTTGAACTGCAGGTGGTGTAAGGAATAATGGCTCAGAATTGTTCATCAGAGAGCAGAGTTCCAATTCTGGTTGGGTTCATTATATTCACTTGAATGCAAATACCTTTGGGAAAAATGTGAAAGTTTGTTTTCTTGGCCACTGAAGACATTTAGTTAGCTGACTGGGCAGAAAAGCACTAGGACAGCAACAAAAGCAAGATGTGAATTGAAAATCTAACAGAATTCATTCATCTGGAGCCCAAGTTTATCAGTCATAAATTCTCACACATTTTAGCTGCCTTGTACTTCAAACAAGACATGAGATATTTTCCCTACATAGTTAGCTAAAGTGTTACAGCTGTGGTTTTGCAGCCTGCATTATATGTTGCACAAATCTTTCAGATCAGTTGCACATAGAATCATTAGAAACTGCATCCCATGGTCACAACATGGATGTTTGATGCAATGAATCCCAATTTGCTTGATCCGACAGAAGCCGTGTTCTCATTCTATTGTAATTCTCAAAGGCAAAATAAATTTTCATTATTAATAATTATAAAGAGGAAATTTTAAAAAATTAAAAAATCTTCCAAGTTGTCTTCATCATTTGGTGATGTTTAGAATTCGATGATTAACTGAAACATGTTATCTTTTCTTTGTTCGTTTTTTGCAGCCAAGTCTTGTGTTTCATGTTCCTCAATGGACAACATTGTTGCGCAAGAAGCCACAAAAAACATATTGCAAACTTACAATTATCGACTTTGCCGATTCTATGACACTGCCTCCAATAAATCTGGAATTAAGAAGGAAATGTGTGACACGACAAGCAACAGTATTTATGAAAAGAAAAGCTGTGGAATTTTAGAAGGATTCGTCAATGGTTCAGCATTTAGTCATCGTGAGTATAAAGTTTAAAGATCACGGATGAAACATTAGAAATTCTTCAAGCCATTTATAAAATTATTATATTTTAAGAACAAATTCCATTTTCAAATTTGTTTAATGAAAAACAGTATAATTTCTTTTACTTTTAGCCATTTTACAAATGATAATACTTCTTCATTATTTCTTATCGTTCTTCCAAGTTGTGTGTGTGTGTCAGATGTAAGAATTTAATTCCCCTAATGGCCCATGAAATCAAAGTTTACTGATCAAATTACTATTAACTATTATCACCTTCAAAGTATGCCCATTAATAAAGCTATGCGCATTGTTTACAGCAATAGCACTATTGTTTCACAATCTTGGAACTATATCCATATATATATATATATGTATGTATATATATCAGCATGCAGTGTGGGTATAGAAGAATCCAAAGGAGTATCCTATACATACAGTGGTAGGATAACTCTCTAAGAGAGCTCTAAACATATATGCATATAAATACATATAGAGCAAATATAAGAAAAATTAAGGCAGACACGTTACTTCATCGTGAATCGGATGTATGGGCCTATTTCAGGCGAACCATCCTCAGCTTCCGTCTTTATTTTACATGAATATATATATATATATATATACACACACACACACACACTGTGTGTGTGTCTCTATGTAGCTTCCTATAAGGTGGAAATGCTCAAAATCAGAGAGGAGATCATTTATAGATATAGACAGTGTGGACATAGAAATCAACACTGCATGGTGACTGCCAGCCTGAAGATCATGTTGAAGTGTAAAACTATGTGTCATGCTCTTTTAGTAGGTTGTCTACATAGGCAATAATAAGAATAAGAAACCTGCCAATTCTAGTGTCTTTTGTTTAATGCTGAAGGTTATTTATGGTCATGGCCTGTAAATTTCTAATATATCCACGTATACAGATATATGTGATAACTACAACAAATTTAAAGTATGACTATTGCCAACATCATTGTAAGACTGAAGTGGGCCTTGAAGAAATTTTGGTTCTTGAAATCTTTTCTATACACACATGGTTTAAATAGCAGGATGGCCTGAGTTCTGTTGCCTTGGTTGGCAACCAGTCTACCACAGAAAGTAATGACAGCCTACTGCAGGAATTCTTCTGCAAGTCTATCGTAAATCAAAAGGAGACCTGATCATCTAAGCATGTGTCATGCATGTCACCCAAGGAAGGAAGGAAGGAAGGATGTATTATTTATATTATTCATTTGTTTATTTTGTATATTTTTTTTTCCTGTATTTTTCTGTTTTGGTATTTGGAATATGGAATTAGGTGATGAGATATTTTTTACTCTTTCTGGTCATGAAATGGTTGTCAGTAGTGTAGAAGGCGAAGTGTCCAGTACTCATTTATGTTTACGAGTCGACTCGACGTAACTGGGTGGTGAAATAAAATAGGCAATAAGAACGAGTAGGCGAAAGTAACAAGAAAAACAATATATTAACAAAGGTTACATAGGATTGACAGCATGCATAAAATTAAGGAAAGAGAAGTTCTTTCCCTGGTGAGAAATAAAAAATTGCGCCCCTAATTGCTACCGGCAATTAGTGCGCGTGTGTTTTTGTGAGTTAGGGAAACATGTCTGCTCTTGTCCGGAACAAAATCCTAACTAGCATACCACGTGACGTTCCCTGCTTTTATTGGCATTCGTTTACGCGGGAAACTAAGTTATCACGTGAACGCTGAATGACCATGTGTGTGTGGGGGGGGGGGGTGTCAATGTATCAAGCCCCACAGTAGCATGGAAGAAACTTGTTCTTATGCCTGCATTTTTGATAGGAGGTTATCTTGTTTAAGAAAAGGTAACTATCACTTTTCTTCTCTGGGAAAAAGTTACATCATTTTGAATTAGGGTTGTAAATTGTTTTTCTTATTGTTCATGCTAATCTCTATGCATTTTAGACTGTATTTTTGTAAAATCATTTCATAAAAGACGACAATTATACAATACACATGCATTTGAACTGAATTTGAATTGTAGTGTTAAAGAAAAAAACCCTAGGATATAAGCAACAAAATGTTGCCGATATCCAGTTTCTTACCCGGCATTGAAACAGAAATGCATATGCATAGGCAATGTTAGATGGATCCTCTGATCAGAGAGAATAAGCGTATACCAAAACAACTACTGTGTGTAAAAATAAAGGAAGCTAAAAGGCCACCATATAAACTAAAAGTACGTTTTAAGGATTCAATAAACAAGTCACTCATGTCTTTTAAAATCAATCACAAAAATTAGGAAAATGATGCTACTGATTAAAATAGAGAAAAGATATTTATTGTGGAGCAAAGATATTTGAAGAAAGCATGTAGTCGTGCAAAAGCAAAGAAATCCACAATAAAGGAATGGTCAATGGATATGGGCAGTATATTTTTATATGTGCTACATGTAACTGTGTCTGCCTTGCTTATGTTGGCTTGACCAACCACATGTTTAGTTGTAAAGACCTCCAACAGACTACACACAAATAATTTTTTAAAAATTTATCCTGCACTATGTAATTGGCAATAACATGTACAAATAGGTCCAGATTAACTATGCATGTGAAGTTTTTACAATAATCAAATTAAGTTCTTATGTTGTCTTTATTGAAAAGAGTATAAATCACTTTTAAATAGGCCACTTGTCTATATTCCACACATTTAATTTAATTTTTATGCAGTAACATAGTTCATATTTGTATTTGTAATTTTGTAGCATAGTAATTCAAGTTGGACATAGTAATTTATTTTGCATATTTTAATAAAATGTATTTTTGTGAAACACAAGCAATTTAGTGTAAGATTAATTTAACAGTGAACATTGTCAGTGCAACTTATATGTTAATGTGTTAGAAATAGTTATACTTGATTAATGAGAACAGCCATCACACACACACACACACACACAATGAAGTAGTAATAAATGTTGTCTGCTATTGTCATAAATTGTCATTCATTTCTTCCAATAACAGAGAAATTCATTAAAATAGTTTTTTTTTGTTTTTCTTTTCATTTTCAGCTATGAGTATGAATATTTTCTACCGAGGTTGCCTTTCTGTCAGATCTTTGGTGTATGGTTGTCAAAATACAGACAGCAACACAGTGGATTTGGTACAAAATTTGGGAAAAGTTTTCCGGCCACTCAACACTTATGTCATAAAGTCTTTCAAGGGCAAACGTTGTCTCTGTGAGTCAAACTCATGTGAGACTTCCTCTGGTTGGAAATTGTCCATGAATTCAAGACTTTGGATTGCAACAGTTTTTTCTATTTTCTTAATTCTAAATTAAGCATCTTGTTTCTCTTGATAATCCTATTTCCAGCTTATATTTCTATATTTTCCTGAAATTTTATCTCTGTCTCTCTCTGTCTTCAGATTCTCTTCTAATTATTCCTGGGTTTGATGATAAACTACATCTGGTAGCAAGGTTTCTAACTGAAAAATTAGAAGTTTTGAGAAGTGTGGAACCAACTCTTAATTGCTGTTGTGCCCAGGTTTACCCTGATCTGGGGTGGTAGCACCAGTTAAGGTCCCAGCAAAAGGCAAATATTGTATGCATACAATTGCATTCAAAATATATTTAGTTGAAACCATAAAATTGTGTTTAAAATATTTAGATTTTGGCATTAAAGAACACCTAGAGGTGTTGATATGCCACTAAAAAAATAAAACCAACCAAATCTTCTTCAAATTCTTCATCACAACATTTTTTCAAGCCATCAATTTATTCCAAATATTGGAATGGCACACATTTGATTTGTGTGAAAAAGCTTTACAGTTCAGTAAAACATTTAATGTAAGGCAGAACCCATCTATACATTATTTTTTATTTTATATCAGAGAACCTGGAATCTGCTCACTCAAAACACAATTATCAAATTTGAAAATTGAAGGTTTCATTTCTAATATTTGTCTTAATGAAAGACAAAAACGTTTTGTTAGTTAAAAAAAATGTTTTTTTCATAAATGTTTATTGTTAGATATTTTCTATATTTTCATGTCTTTTTTTAAAGGAATCCATCAGCAATTGACTTAACCATTAATGCTCACAATCCAATTTCGGGGGCATGGGTTATTATTAGATTATAGGTAGAAACCTGTAATGAATACAGAATTTTATATGAATCTATAATTAATATGATAATTTTTTAGAAACTTTTTATTTTCATTTTTAAAATGAATAATGAATTTTATGGTGGATGGGAAAATGATGATGCATTCATATTGCCTTGTTACCTTGCCAATTCTTTTTTAACTTTAAAATTAGTTTTGTTGTTGTAAACTTCAAAATTTGTTTCATAAACTCAGAGATTCCTTCCAAGTGGAGACCAAAACATGTCTTCCAATTTGTATGAAAGCAATGCACTGAGGTGGAGGGAAAATGCATTCTATGGTGTCTGTGGTTATTATGTCTTAAGTTAATTAGTGAGAGAAAAGAATGAATCTAAAATATATATATGATGTAACCTAGATCACATGCACATCTGTTTAAGATTCTCATTACACACAGTGTCAGTGTTCTATGAACATTTAAGTGCTGATTTTTTTTGTGCTGATTTACTAAGGAAGTTAGATTCTGATTTTGAAAGTTTGCGTTCTTTTAAATGGTTTATGAATATTTAGCATTAAGTCTTGATATTGTGAGCAGATGGCCATTGTTCTTTGTATTCAAATGACACTATCTAGTGGTCAACAAAAGACTAAGACACTGTGCCATTTGCAAAATTAAAATAGAAAAAATTTCGTTCAATTAAAGATCATTTTGACTTTAGAAAATGATCCAGTGTTGCAGCCATTCTTCAAACTGCTATCATATTTTGGTTTTCTCTGATATGTGTTTTCACGCAAATCAAGTGAAAAAATGTCGTTCTTGAGTTCAAGTTTTTATACATATTTTTGGATTTAATTTTTTCATAAAATTCTTTATTTCAAAATGTATTTTGATTTTATAATAATATTTTAAATAAGTGTCGATGCCAGAATTGAAATGTTACACAGTAAAAACAGAACCAAAACTCAATGATTTCTTTTTTCCTTCAAATGAAATAAAACCTTTTTCTTTTAAATAATTTTATTCCATTCAAACAGAAAATTAATGCAAAAAAAGCATGAATTCTGCTGTCCATGATACCTCTCCTCTTTCTTGATTCTCTCTAAAATGCTATATCTCTTTGACTTTGTGTCTCATTCTGCTCAGTTAAGTGACAAACTTCCCAACATTAATCATATATATAGTGGTGATAAATCTATGTAAAAGATTTGATAAGTTATCCCAATGGATCCTAATAAGATTAAATATTTTAACTGATCCAACAGTGCTCAATGTAAATTCAAATTTACAAAGAAAATATTTATTCCACATATAAATTCAATATATTACATTATGAGAATAGCTATTTCAACAAGATTTTAAAAAACTGTTTCCTCAGCTCCCAGTAAATGACATAGAACTTTTTTGTGTAAATGTTTGTTTAGAAAAAAAGGAAAGAGACAAAAGTTAGGGGAGAAGTGGAAGGTATAGATTTAGTGCATAGGTGATAAAAGCTGGAAGGAAATGGGTCAGATGACAGGCACTAGAGTTCAAGGTTAAACGGTAAGAATAACCTGTAAGGACATCTTGCATATGAACTTAAGTTCTAACCAGCACCAAGTAAATTTAGGTAAATTAATAAAGCAATTAAACTGGAAGGAAGGTAAAAAGGATGGCAATTATAAAGGGGGAAATTAGATTTAAATTCATGGCTTATAAGAGTACAGTGGAATAGGGGAAGGGATTAAGAGATATAGTGAATCTTATATTAAAGGAATTTAAATCTACTTTTATGTTGACACTTGCTGATTAATTGATTTCTCAGATTTAAAAGTAAATTTTGATTATGATATTTTAATATCCTAATTTTTTCTACTAAACACAGATTACATCTATCACTAAATCTATTAGGAGTGTAGAGGGGGCTAAGAAGTCCCTCAAACAAATAATAAAAAGAAAAATGCACTACAAATAAAGTAAAATAAACTTTTGTTTATTTTCGTAAAAAAAAAAATAAAAATTATTTTTTTTGTATAAAATATGAGATTGTCCGTACAGCTGTAGAAAAAAGAGAAAGAAAAGAACTGGGAATGTGAGAGGGAAAGGTAGGACGATGTGTAGTGATCGAGATGAGAGAAAGAGAGGATGAAAGAATGTTCACTGATACAGATTCTGCCTGTTGTGTGAACTGCTGGATTCTCTCTGTCAGCATGCCCTTTGATGTCAGCTTGTCGCTGGTCCTCCTCTGGTCTGATGAGAGTTTCTCCCTTCCTTATATCTGAATGGTGAAGCTCCAGGGAGATTAAAAAATAGGTTTCTTATGTCGAGCCCTGATTGGTCAATAAATCATATTTCTGACCATTTGGTGTGCTTTCGTCCGAACTTTTGGGTTCGCCGTCCTTGTTTTTGACCCCACAGGGTATGGAAAGGGGTGAATTCCCGCGCAATTGTATTTTTTTGAGATACACGTGTGTGAATTAATTTTTATTGCATGTGTGTGTGTGGAAAATAAAATAAGAAACAGCACAGGAGTACATGCTAAGCCTATTAATTTCCAATCTATTTGTGGATTCAGACCTTCTTCCTTTAGTTCCCAATATCTTCAGGAAAGAGCCATTTGAAATTCTAAAGATCTATTGTTGAATAGTTTGAATTTCGCTAAGAACTATGTAGATGTTACAGATTAAGAATATAAAGTTTTTTAGCATCTGCACTATTGGTATTATCCAATAATAATTCTACTTGGATAAAAAATCACTCTGGTAATTTTGATGTCTCTATGGGTGCTTTTGACTCTGCTTAAATTGCTGATTTAGTGAGCATTTATATTTTGAACACTCTTAGTAGGATTATTGAATCTTAACAAATCAGACTATATAGGGATGATGGGCTTATTGTCATACCTAATAGTAATGGTTTTCTATCCTCTAAAATACAAAAGAAAATAATCAGGGCTTTTAAATTACTTGGATTTAAAATAGAAATGTTTTCAAACCTTAAAATACTTAATTCTTTGGATAGTATATTGAACCTTTCTAATAATACTTTTAGACCATATCATAAATATAGTGAGTCCCAATATACATTAATGTTAACTCTAACCATCCCCACCAAGTAATAAAACAAATTCCTACTACTGTTAATAATAATGTCTGGAAAAGTTATATACCAAGCAACTATTTTCCTTATATGATAAAGAAAGTAATCAGACATTGGAAACAGGTTTTATAATCATAAGTCTTCTTTCACTAGGCCCCACCTTAAATTCCAGTCTGCTCTGTCTGAATATTTATGGGAATTAAAAGACGGAGGTCACTCTTCACAGACAGAATAAAAGATAAGAAAATCTTAAACCTTTATTAGTTTTAGAAATATATCTAACTTATTAGATGAAAAAAAAAAATAATAATTAAATATAATGGAACTAGCCAGTGTTTGAACTAAAGGAATGAAGTCATTTTAAAATGCAGACACAAAAACAGATTTAAATTCCTTGTTTGGTAGAATTTCGGTCCCCCCCCCCACTAGTAATTTTCTAACAAATTCAGTGTATTTTTTATTTTATTTTTCTATTATTATCTTTTGTATTATATATATATATATATATATATATATATATATATTAATTATTTGTAATTGTAATTATATTCGACTGAATATGCTCATTTTCATTTTTTTATGTTTGTATTTGAAAATTTTCCATTTTGTCTTTATTGGTTATTTTAGGTTTTATATGGGTTTAGGTGTGTGGTTATATCTATTTACTTGTGTTTTTGTTATTGCTTTTCTTTTATTATTTTATTTCTGTATATGTGTGTGTTTGTGTATGTATATTTTTAATTTTTGTGACATTTCTAATATGACCGCTATTTTTATGCTATGTGTATACTTCACAACCCTTCACTTTTTAGTGAGTTAACCTTTTTTTTTCTTTTTAGTCATATTCTGAATTGAATTATTTGAATTTTCGGATCTGACAAAACGGGAGTTTTTAAACGCCTGTCGAAATAATAACAAATTTATAAGTTTTCTTTTCTATAAAACTCAACATAATTAAAGTGATTTAAATTCACAAAATAAATAAATTATTTTTATAATTGGATTGGATTGAAGGTAATATGATTATTCAATTTTACTCTGAATTTTGTTGAAAAATCTGACACGTTGTCTTTTCACTGTAGAGAATATTTTCTGAAATGTGGAGATTGAGTTGCTCCGCTGATTTTCACGTAATTTCTTTTTATTTGTCAAAAAAACTCTAAGCATAAAAAAAATACATTGCAAATTACGATTTTTTTGTTTGTTTGTTTTTTTTTTACTTTTTTAACCACAAATTTGTTTACTATACAAATGACTGAGCAATAATAAATTCAGAAAAAATTTTAAAGAGAAAGCAATTTTTTGGCAGAATAAAAAAATCGAAGTTTATTTTTGAAAAAAGTGTCTCTTGTCTTGAGCAACAGGTCAGAACTTGCAAATCTGGCGGGCCATCAATTCAAGGGACGTAACTCTGCCGGCCATTTTGCTTGCTTTCTTTTTGTGATGAAAAGTGCGTGAAAAAAAAAACGGATTTTTTTCAACATGATGTCATAAAAAATATCAGGCCGAAAATGTTTTCCTTCAAGTGAGTTTCATTCCCCGCTTTTTTTCTTAACGTCATTTTTTTTTGATTTTCGATAGATTTTTTTTTTTAAGAAGAAAAACAGCTCTTAAAGCGTGGAAAATTTTGTTTGCATCCTTGGCAACAAGCAACAAGACTTGGCCTTTTTTTTTCTTTTAAAAATAATTTTTTTTTAAGTTCTAGTTGTTAGAAAATTTTGAAGAAATTACTTGAAAGTTGAAACATGAAAAAAATGAGCAACGTATTTTTAAAGAACCTTCTTCAATTGAAAACAATATTTTAAAAGTAAATAAAAAGTTAAAAAAAACTAAATAAAAAAATATTTTCATTTTTAATGTTTTTTTGTTTTTTTTTTGTCAGCGTGTAAAAAAAAAACACCTTTGTAAATGCTTTTTTTTCTTGTTTACTTTTTTGTTATGCGAAGTCGGTGATTTTCAAGCAGTTTGTATTTATATATATATATATATATATATATATATATTGGTAATTTATGGAAACATTTAAACTTTCATTTTTTTCACTAATGAGCCATAAAGTCAGTGGTGGGATTTGTTTCAATGATTTTTGTTTCATTTTAAATTTTCTTTGTTTTTCGAATAAAAAACGACCCCCTTTTTTGAGACTTTGTGTATATATTTTGTTTTTTTTAATCGTGTTGCCCTAAGCCAAGCATTTTACTGCCACTGTAGTGCAGGGGGTTACATAGGAGGAATGTTATAAGAAGGAGTGAGAGGTTGCAGGGGGTGTCAGGAAGAGAGTAGGAGAGGGAAGAGAGGACTGATGAGATAGGGTGTGAGACAGGAGATGACTATTGACTTTTTTACATTTAAATTTTTGGAGATTGTAACTGTCAAGAAAGCAAATATGTGGAAGAGAATTCCACAGACGGGAAGTTCGAAAAAAGAAGCTGCTGGAGTAGAATTTGCATTTACAATTTATTGCTTTTTTTTTTTTACTTGGCTAACAAACGTTTACAATGTTATTTAATATTTTTATTTTATAAAATTTAACCCATTTTTCTTTGAAATGGTTCTATCTTGATATGATTCTGTTACAACAAATTTAATGTCGGCTTTGAAGAAAATTATAACACTTTCAATAAGTGGAGCATAATGGGACATGTAAAGTCAGGGAAAGATTGTTCCATAAGTTTGAAATCTTTGAGCCAAATTTCATTGTAGTTAGTTATTGAATTCACAAAATAAAATAAACATCTAAAATACTGAATGAAAATTCAGCAAAATTTTAAACCCATGTGAAGACATAATGAAGAAACTGACATTTGAACCCTTTTTTTAATTTGTTCAAAATTTTTTAGTGTTAAAAATGATTAAAATATATTGCTCTGTCATTATTACTCACTTTTCTTTGTTTGACATCATTTTTCAATTCTATATTAATTAATTACAATGCATTATTACTTTCATTTACTTCCGACATGCTAAAAATATTTGTTTTTTTTTTTATAAGAATGTCTGCATGTCATTCATTTTTTGTAATTATTTTTATAAAATAAAATGAAATCGTACTTTTTTCTCTTGTTCAATTTTTGAATTTGAGCCGAAAATCTTTGATAATTTAAGGCTTTTTATGTGCCCCCCCCCCAAAAAAAAAAGGTGACACTAGAGGTTTACAATGCATTTTAATAAATAAAAATCTGTCTTAACTAGTATTACTACTCAAACTTGTGTTCTCTCAATTTCTTTAAGTACTACTCAATGAAACATGGTGGAAACTGCAAAGATGTAGACACACCTCAACAATTAGAAATATACAGTCATCATCATTGTGAGCAACTAGTGAAGTTTTCTCTCTCTTCCTTCTAAGTGACAAATTGTCATTAACTAGCAGCAGTGTTACTACTACTATGACATAACAATCAACAACATCTCATGTGCATAAAAGATAGCAGATATGGAATAACTACAGTGTTATCAGTAAACATGCAGACCAGAATAAACAGTATTAAACGACACTGTTTCTACATGCAGTTGGACCAGATACTTTAACTATACACAATGGATTCCAGTTTGCTCCAACCAAGAATAGAGACAACGTTGACACAATGATAGCCAAATTCGACCAGCACTTCACAGGGCAGATAAACAAAACCTATGAATGATATACTTTCAACAAAAGAGACCAATAACCAGGTGAAACTTTTGACTCTTACATTAATTACCGCACTACGTGACCGTATTGTTCTAGGCATAAGAGATAATCATTCTTATAAAAGACTGTTGCAAAATATGGCACTAATGTCCCAACATGTTGACGTATGCAGGGGCTGTGAAACAACTAATACACGGCTAAAAATGATTAATCCCGAGCAGCTAGAACAGATTAACAAAGTCTAAGGCCCAGGTTATAAAAAAGAGACCTAAAGGCATGGATGCATAGACTGTGGCAGAAGGCATGAAAAAAAGGAAAGAAGCCTGTCCTGCCTTCGGGCCAGAAATGCAAACTTTGCAGTCATGAAAATCAGTTCGCACTGACGTGCCCAGAGAAGCAACAAAGTGAGAGAACGACACTGTCTACACCAAGATACAGAGTAAACCAAGTAGTGTCTGACTTGGACACTTGTAATGACAAAGACTACATTTGAAGCGTCAATTTTGAGAGAGTAGGAGAAAAGAACAACAGGGCTATATTCGCTAGAATGATACTAAACCAAAAGCAGGTTAATCTTTAAGTCAGCTGTGGTGTTACCGTTAATATAATTCTGCTGAGATACGTATGCGATGCAAAACTGCAACCAGTACTGAAGGAATTACAGCTGTGGAATGCAATTAAACTCGTATAACTCAGAAAATGCCAGATTACAGTGTGTAACCCCCAAAACTGGAAAAAGTACTCTGTTGAGTTCATGTTGGTTAAAGAGAATCTAACTCCATTGCTAGGGAAAGAAGTGAGTGAGCAAATGAACCTAATAACAGTCAGACTCAGTCTATAAGCGACTAATGACAGAGTATTTAACAGCAAACTGGGATCACTACCGGGTCAGGTGCACTTAGAAGTAGACCCCACCATAATACTCCATACTGCTCGAGCCGAATGTACACCAGTGTCAGTGATTCTTCGAGTCAAAGAGGAATTAAAGAAATTATAAAACCTCAGAGTTGTTACCCCTGTCAACAAACCAACAGACTGGAATAGTCAAATGGTTTTCACCACATCTGCATCAATCTGAGACCGCTAAATAAAGCACAAAAGCACAAGTGATACTAACTACAGAAGAATTGCTGCCCAAACTAACAAATGCAAAATACTTCATTAAAGCAGATGTTGCATCAGCTTGGTGGCATGTAGTGCTACACAACAAATCAAGTCTCTTCACAACTTACCAAACAGAGTTTGGTCGATACCGATGGCTGAGGCTCCCCTTCAGAACTTGTGTAAGTTCTGAAATATTCCAGAAGCATCTCCATCAAGCCCTAGATGAACTAAACAGAGTTACATGCATAGCCGATGACATCATCATATTTGGTTCAGAAGATAATTCAGGACAAGCATCAACAGACCATGACGCAAATCTGAGGTCATTCCTACAATGATGTTGAGAAAAAGAAATGAAGTTAAACAGAAAAGGCAGAAATAAAAAAGACTGCCATAAGCTTCATGGGTCACCTGATACCCACTGATGAGCTACTCCCACACCCCTCTAAAGTTGATGTAATCACCAAACTAAAATGGCCCATGTCAATTGAAGAAATCCAGAGACTTTGCAGAATGGTTAACTAACTTGCCAGGTTCCTACCAAGATTGTCGACCATCATGGAGACGATACAGCAACTGATGTGCAAGGATGTTCCATGGATATAGTCTCAAGTGCAAGATACCACATTTGCGGAAATGAAACAAATAGTTACCAAAGTACCAGTACTTGCCTACTACGTTTTGAAAGAGGCCTTTACACTACAGTGTGACATCAACTCAGAGAGACTTGGCACAGGCAAGCCAGTAGCATACACAAACACAGTATTGACTGATGCTGAGCAAAGATATGCTCAACTCAAAGGAAATGCTGGCAATCATGTTACTGGAAGAATTCCACCAATACACTTATGGCAGACCAACAGAGATACATACAGATCACAAAACAATGGAAGCCATACTGAAAAAACCCTTGCAAAAGTGCAAAAACAATTACAGTGGATGCTATTGCATGTTCAGAAGTACAATATCAATGTTGTGTAACTCAAAGGAAAGTATATGTAGATCACTGACATGCTATCAAGGGTATACATGTCCACCAAAAAGAACCATCAAACTGAATTTGAGCTTGTCAATATGGTTAGCACCCTTCCTATCCAGAATGAAAGACTGATTTAGACCCGATAAGCAACAGATCAGGAGGAAGTATGCACCCAACTGAGAAAGACAATAATACAGGGTTGGCCAACCGGACATTTCCGCTGTACTACATCCATATTTCCACACCTGCAATGAGATGCCAGTTCAGGATGGACTTATTTTCAAGGGTGACTAAGTATTCATTCCACTCAGTTGGCAGAGTGACATCAAGCATGCAATTCACTCCTCACACATAGGCATAGATGGGTGTCTGCAGTGTGCAAGAGAATATGTTTTCTTACTATGCATGTCATCAGAGATGTGTGGATCAGAGATCTTCACTTGTGAAACCTGTTGCAAGTTTAAGACAGAACAAACGAATAAAAACTTTAATGCCACATGACACCTGATTGGCGATGACAGAAAGTTGGCATCGATTTGTTTGAGAATGAGACTGTCGAATACCTCATAACTGTCGATTATTTGTCAAACTTTTGGGAAATGGATCAACTGGAAGACACAACAACCTTTGCCATCATCTGCAAGTTGAAGGCACACTTTGCAAGATATGGGGTTCCTTGCCAAGTGATCTCTGATGCTGGACCTATAGTTTACTTCATCAGCTTTCAGACACCTTTCAGAGAAATGGATTTTGAAACACCTCATGGCAAGCCTGGGAAATCAGCAAGCTAACAGGAAAGCAGAATTCCCAGTGAGAAGTGCAAAATGTCTCATGTGGAAGAACAAAGACACTGGCAGAGACCCGTTCCTGGCACTACTAAACTTCAGGAGTGTCCCCACCCAACATATGGGAAGCAGCCTCTCTCAGTGCCTGCTGAATCGCCACACACACTCACTTCTGCCAATGAGCAGCAAGATAATATAAAACCCAGGTTTTCAAACCATGATTATAAAAACAAAATACTCCTTGAGCGTAAACAGTAATTTCAGGCAGGGTACTACAATCATCATGCATGCAACTTATCAGTGTTGACCAAAGGCGAAGTTGTCAGGATGTGCCCATACAAAACAGGTGACCAAGTATGGGAAAAAGGGCATCGTGAACCAACACCTAGATGAATGTTCCTATGTGATACTGCCACCCGGCTGGCTATTTGGTTTGGTTGCTCGCTGGTCCGCGAACGGATCTCGCTGTGATGATGTCTAAACGGTACCAGTTATGTCAACACTTTCAGGCCGCTGTTGCTGCTCGTGATGATCTCGTTACAGAAGCTGGTCCTCAAGACGTCTATTACAACAACAGACCACTGCCCACGTTGTGATTTGATCTCAGAAAATCACATTGTGCAATTCCAGTAGCCATATCAGACCGGACACTTGTGTACACTTGTGGTTAAAAATAAACACGGCACCAAAAAAAAATTAAATAAATGAATAAGGTCGAAGACGCCTGGAGAGTTACAAAGAATGTCTTTATAAAAAAACAATTATTAGTCACAGAAGCAGATAATACAGTTGTTGGAATGCCAGTTTACAAGGAAGAGAGAGAGTGTTCATTTTCAAAATCTCAGAGCTTCCAATCTTCAAAATAAGAATGTCTTTTCTAAGTTTCGTTAAATTAACAGAACTCTTCAAATTCTCGTTAAAGACTTTTCATGTATTCTCTAGAATTGGAGCTGTCCATTCTCTATGTAGTGTTAAAAATAACAAAGTTCTTTTGGGTCCTTATCGAGGCTTGACGAGATTTACCGAATCAGAGGCGGCCGTTTGGGGGTTGGTTTATCTCTCTCCCAACTCAACTGATTTTTCTCACTGAGTCTCTATTTTCATAACCCTCTCCAATCCTCTCCGGGGATCTAGCCGACTCGAAGCCTTTGACCAATGAGATTGTTTTCCACCCACACGATTTGCGGGGAGCCATGGCTTGATGAATGAAATATCAACAGCTCACATGACGTAATGTTTTTCTGTCTTCTTTATTTCGATTACATCATCGGTTTTTTGATCCCATAGCTTCTGTTCCCAGGAACATTTGTTGGGGGATCTAACCCTACTTGACCTCATCAAGTAAATCCTGACATTTTGTTATGACTACTTACAAAATTTTAGCTTGCCCAAAACAATCCACTTCGAACACGAAAGAAGAATGATTATATTTCTCTCTTTCTTTCCCAGCTGTTAGCAATTTTTCTATTCCCCGGATTTTACAAGTACATGATAGTATTAAAATAGTTTTTTACATAAGCTCACATCGCGAATTACAATAAAGCACAACTAATAATATTACTAATATTAATTCCTCTCTCTCTCCATTGTATTAAACCAAACAAAAAAAAATATACCAGTCAGAGATAGTCAAGACACCTATATAGTCAAGACACCTAGCGGAAGCTATCGACATGACGGGTGTCACCTGCAAAGATCCCCAGAGAAACCACAAATGACAGAATGTACACCCACTCATCAGCTAGAACAAGCACAGATGATGATGAAATTCACACTAACTATTCAACCACTCCTACTGTCACCAAAAAGACACACAACACATGTACACCACACCAAGCAAATGATGCTAGGGAATCTATCCAAGATGAGTCCTCTGTCAGGACCTACACACCTGCTGGCAGAGGAATACTGCTGCCAACATACCTCAAGGACTATGCAAACTGATAGTAGATCTATCTAAACAATGTAACTCCACAGAGTAGGACACTACTCCTCTATGAAAAGGAGGATGTTACATTATACTCTTAATAATCTCCCTACCAACTCCTGCTTGTACTGCACAAACCCCTTTTCTGTAATATATCAATTTCAATATATATACAAAATCGATATATATGTTCTGTATCAGTGATGTATATCAGAGCAACATAGTTTGCAGGTTATACAGCCTATGTTGATGATCAGCTTGGAGTATAATGACGGACATGTGTATAAAAAAATATATTTACTTAGTTTATTCTCTGCAATGTGATGATTGTGTTTAAAGGAGTAATCAGAGGAAGCACGCACATATGAGGGAGTGATGGCTGGAGTTGCCTTTCCTTGAGTTCTCTTCGCCTCCCGAGCTTGTCTGTCTCTTGACTCAGGAAACCTAGTCTTGTAAGTTCACACTTTGTTGAGCTTCACCCAATTATGTCATTCCCAGGCAGGCCTAATCACCAATTGTTGTCTTTGGCCAGTTGCATTTTGACATAATCACATTATTGTTTATTTCATTGTTCCAATTTTTTCCCACTTTGATGCAATGTCTGTTTATTTCATTGTTTCTGACAACCAAAACATATTTCTCTATTCATTGTTTTATAACCTGAAATAATTTAATGTAAATTTATTTGCTTCTGACCAAATAATTTAATTATTTCTATTGTTTACTAGCAGTATAGCCCAGCGTTGCTCGGATGTAATGAAAGCTTTAAAACTTATCCATGGTCCTGGAGCTCAGACTCAGCCTAAAGAATATTTGTGTGAAGTTTGGTGAGAATCAGATAAAAATTGTGGATTTGTATAAAGAACATACAGACAAATAAACAGACACACACGCACAAACATCTTGCCTTTTATATATATATATATATATTATCGATTTTCTGCACTAGTGTAAGAATTGCAACCTTGAAACTTCTGAATATCGTTTCTTATGTCTTTGTCTATAAGTGTATCAAATTTGATTAAAATCGGACCACTCCTTCTATAACCCAATTTTTTCGATTATTGATTTTCGATATTTATTGGGGGTACCTCAACACAAAACCTAGCTAAGAACACTTGCAGACGCTTATAGTACAACTGTGTAAATTTTCAAGAAAATCGGTTCAGCCGTTTCGGAGTCTATAGGTAACGGACTCACACACACACACACACACACAAAGTTCCATTTATAAATAAGTTTAGATATTTCATTACCTTGAATTGTTTTTGCCAATACATAGTTTATTTTTGTTTTTGAGTTCCAGCATCGCCTGAAATCATTTGTGTGTTCTTTTTCGCCTTTGACAGTAATAAATTCTTTTCAAGTTCAATTATATTCTGTTGGTCCCTAGAATAACATTTCCCCCCATGCACCATTCCTTCCAATTGCAGTTTGTAATAAATCTCGATTCACGTCAGTATGCTTCTCTCACTCTCAAACTCATGTTCTCTCAATTCTTTTAAGTACTTAACGTAACACCAGTAATCTTTATAATTTAAAATATTTTAAACATTCTCATATTTTATTAAATTTTATGTACTTTAGCTTTATAGTCTTACTTACGAAGATGCTTATTGAGAAAAAGTTTAAGAAAATTACCAATAAATTTTAAATTTACTATAATTACTGCTCTTATTTTCTGATAATGCTGTGCATGGAACTTTTATACACACATAAATTCAAAATTCTTCTTTGTAATAACTGGGGGTCACTGAATTGTAAGCTTTTTCATTTCTGCTGAGTACATATAGATTTTATTTAATAGCAATACCACTTCACTGATACAAGTGATTACAGGATTTTAAAAGTTTATAAACTATTCTAATTAAAATTTAAAAAATGAAACAATTTTTGTAAATTAATTTTCCATGTAGAAAAGAGCAAAAAAGTTCTGTGATAATAATGTCATACATTTTATTTATAAATCAAATATACTTTATTTTATTATTTATATTTTTACAATAAAGTAGATTTTCATAACTACTGAACTGTTTTATTTCAAACATGATTTAAATTCCCTATTTAAATGGACGTACCTTACAACTAATGTGTAAATACAAATGGTGTATATATATATATATACATATATATATATATATATATATATATATATATATATATATATATATATATATATATATATATATGTGTGTGTGTGTGTGTTATGACCGAAGGTTCCTAAAAAGATAACATGGACTCGAATATAAGGTTGAATAGTATATTCTTAGAAAACGTAGTACAAAGGTAAACATGGACTGGAGAGTACTTTCTCTCACAGGCATCCTGACTCACTCATTCACTCACTCTGTGGCTACTACTCAGTTACTCCCCACTCAGAGTTGGTAGCCATATTACAAAGGTGTGGACGAGTCCAGTTGTAGATAGATCCCCACAATAATATGAAATATGTCATTAGTGACAAACCAGAACAATTTAACCATTAATTTACATTTTTTAAAGGACTCCTTTTTTCCAGAAAGCATATGACCACTTGACTAAGTTCTGATAACATGCTTTCTAAAACCTATTCTTCCTATGAGACCAGCAGCAAATGTATCTTTATGTGAACAAACCACTTGATTTATTGGTTGGCTTTAGCTAGATGTTTCAGAAATTCCTTTCTCCTAAATTATTCTAAGGACATATAGAAATCTGAAACATACTTTCAAGTATTTCTAGAGATAATTTTGACATTAGTTCAGAAAGTACACTGCCAGCCATAATTATTAGGCCACTCCAATGTTTTAAAAAAAAATGATGTATTTCATACTATTTTTTAGTGTTTATTGCTAAGTGAATGATTGTAAATTAAAATAGAATGGTTCTTTTGTTAATACTGCACAATAACATGTGCATCAAATGAATTTATAAATATTTTTATAATTACAGATATTGCAGTTTCATCAATGACAAAATTTAGGAGGATTCGGACAAGTTCATCTTTGCTGCCTTGCTTTATAAAATTTTGCTAAGTAATAATAACAAAAGAACCATCCTATTTTCATTTAGAATTAACCACTTAAAAATAGAATGAAATACATAATTTCTTTTAAAAAACTGAGTTTACCTAATAATTATGGCTGGTAGTGTACGTAATTCATGATTTGTCATCATTGTTACCAGACTTGGTGAGTGTAGTGGATGGGTATATTTCCATAGTAAGTTTTACTAAGTTATGAAGTTATCTGCTAGTTATAACTCCACGGCCTGTCTGATATCTTGTCAGCCGAGTAACTTTTCTAAATAGTTCTTTCTCCACATTTAATTCCAATAATCATTAAAGGCAATAAAGCCGTCTCACATTTTCTAGTTTTGTCCCATGAACCAAGTTTTCAACATTTCACTATTTGTCAACCACTGTCAATCCTCTTTGGAGTTCTATTAGCCTTGAAAAGATCATCAAAAAATTTGTCACAATGTTTTCAATAACTTATTTGAAGGTACGTGTGAAGTCCAATTATGCAACTAAAGACTTGCTTCTTCTTCACCAATTACAATGAAATCTTATTTAATCCTTTACCTTGAGTAGCACTTGGGACTTGTGTGGGGTGGGTGAACAATAACACATCACTCAATAAATCCCAGGCCTAATTAATAAAACAATTTCTATCTTCAAACACACCAATAATGCTATATAATATTCGCTACTGATGGTTCTTCCTTTCTCAAGGTAATCAATGAACAAAATACTTTGCACATCTCAAAATATGGAGGCCAAAACCTTGCCTGCTGATGTTTGCATCTTTGATCGCTATGGACAGTTTTCACTTGCTGGCATATTGGAAGTTGATGTAAAAAAATGACCTGCAGTTGTTAACTGGGGCAAGGAATGGTGCATTAATTTTAACAATTCCAAATAGAAACTTCTTTCTTTTAATCATCTGAGAGAACCCTTTTTACTTTCCATCAGTATGGCTGATGCTAACCTCCAATAGAGTGAGTGATTCATTGTGCCTTCTTGGACTAACATTTTCCACTGACATGAAGTGGAAAGTTGATATTGAATCAGTTGCTAGGTCTGCAGCTAGGAAAGTTGGTTCATTGTGTCTTACTGGCTAGTTTTTCCTACCAGAATCTATCTTACATAATTTATCAATCTACCATTTGTCCTTGCTTTGAATATTGCTGCTGCATCTGGCCAGGTGCTTCTACTACATATTTAGAGATTCTTAATAAAATCCAAAGAATCTCCAATGTTATTGGAGGTCCTGATCTGACATCTTGGCTTCAGTTACTTTTCCACTATGATAATATAGCTTGCCTAAGCCTTTTCTATATGTACTTTCGTGGTAATTGTTATGGTGAAATTTCTCTGTCATCAAGATTTTATAAATTTAAGCACAGTATTAGATTGGCAGGAAGGTCTCATTATTTTACAGTTGAAATGACTAGATGTAAGTTTTATGCTAACAGTTTCTTGTCTCAGACTTTTCACTTGTAAAACTCTCTTCCAGCTTCTTCCTTTTTAGTCAACTTTGATCTTCAAAATTTAAATGTAATATCAATTGTATTTTCTATATTTTTTAAGTTTTCTTTTTTTCCTTCTCTCACACTCAGTAATTCCTTTGCATCTTCATAATTTTATTGACTTGCTTGGAGTGAAATCATTAAAAAAAATCTCATGGAGTCTAAGAAAAATACCAGCTTAAAAGAAAAACACATTTTAGTTTCACAATTTAGAGTTGCTAGAGTTAAAAGGAATGTGTTTGCCAAACAGTAAGAAACTGATAATTCAATCTCCTTGGGACATTATCTGCTTGACAAGAGCTTTTTTTAACTGCATATCTTTTGCTTTTTATGTGATCTGTGTAGCTCAGTTGAAATCTGAAAATTAGAAAATCATGTGTACTCTGTGTGTTCTTGTCTTGTGGTATGATTAATGTCTAGATCCATGCAATTTAAAACCATTCAAGTGTGGACCCCACAGACCCACCTGAAAAAAAAGTGAGATATATGCTAAAAAACATTAACAATAAAAGAATAGGAATTACGAATACAGAAGATAATGATTGACATTGCAATTAAATTTTTGAATATCAAAATTAATTGGAATGCAAGAAGCCAGAAGATAGTTCCACAGGTAAGAAGTGTGAGAAGAAACATGATCATCCAAGCATGTATCATGTATGGCACTTAACTGATTGGCTGAACAATTAAAACAGAAGTAAATAGTTGTGTTATCAGCATATATACTAAGTTGAGAACTGATGACCTCAAGAAGGTCATTGATGAAAATTAGGAACAAAGTACATTCAAGGATAGTGCCTTGGGGTATACTTGCATTAATGAAGGAATTTTTAGGAATCATAAAATTAGAGATATGGCAATAAGCAGAACCTGAAATTTTGACCAGTATTGGTTGGTTAATACCAATTTTATTGTGAAAATACTGATTTATATCAGAAAGTCTGTCATGGCATCTTTTCATTGGTCACACTGACCAAAAACTGTCATCTGGAATCAAGGCAAAACCTAGAAACAACACTTTTCCCTAAAAAACTTCAAAAGCTCTTGAGCTTCTAATAAAAGCAAATAGAAACCAGTCTGTTTATTTTGTAATGGATTTTTCAATGATCATAGTTACTAGATTTGGTCAATGAAAATGTTTTATCATGGGATTTTTTTAATACCTGGGTAACATGAAAAGAATTCATGTCAGTTTTTAAAATAGACACCACATTATTTAGGAATACAAATTTCACTTACATTGAAAAATCTTCTTTTCATTGGCTCATTTAAAAATATTCTAAATATATTTTAAAAAGCTGAACCCATTTATTAAGTTGGCTTGCAATCATTTCCATATCTGAAAGTGAAATATTTTCAGTTTTTATTATAGATTTAATTTCTTATCTCATAGAATCTTTTCCTTAAGTTTCATAAATCACACACACCACATACACTGATTACTGATTGCTCATATTTCTGGCCAGAAGCAGGACAGACTTGAACCTGGGACATTATGGTAAGTCTATTTTTAAAGAATGATAGCCTTAATTTGGGATATGATGGGATCTGGTAGCAAGGTTGTTATTGGTGTAGAATGTGGAGTCAACAAGTTTGAATGCCGGCAAAGTTTGTTGCATTCATTTTCTATTAATGCCCTTAGGAAAGGCATGAAACCTTCTCTTTTCAATAGCACTGTAGTGAGCCTGGGGTAATAACCAGTCTAAGAGAACAACTATTCTGAATTTCAAACCATTGAGAAGGCAATAGGAAACAATTCTATTCTCTTTGTTACAATTTTATTGCAATTCAAGCATATTAAAAGAAGGTTTTGGAGAGCCATGATCAACTAAATCCTGAAGGGACATGGTACTTCTTTTTTTAAAAAAAGAAAAGGTCTTAACTCTTATTGGTTTTTTTTTTTAACCTAAATGACAGTGAGATGCAAAAATAGATTGGACTGAGTAATTTTAATGTCTATGAAGAAGAGCCTTACATAAATTAGGCAAGACCTGGGGACCAGGGCAGAATTAAATTTCTGCCACAACAATTTTTTGACTCTTGCAATTTATTCAGTAACAGCTTTATAATAATTGGTTCAAGATATGTTTTTCATTCTGATTGAAAATGGCAGCACATTCTGTCTGCTCCTGGAAGTATCGGGACTACTGCTCTGTTTTATTTCTTCAAGAATTAAATACTGAAGTATTGCAGTTGTAGCTGGTTTGCAGCTGTTCAATCATTGCTTGAAACACGTGATACATCTGAAAATCATTTATATCCTCTGGTGATGGGCATATCTTGATTTAATCTCTGCAATATCTTTTCTTACAAATAAAGCACAAAATGTGCTCAGGTGGGGACCATCTCTCTGCAACCTGTTTTCCTAAAAATAGAGCTCAAAATTATTTATGTACACTGGTGGGGAGGTGGGGAGGCATATCTTGTTTTCATCTCTGCAACCTTTTTTTTACAGATAGAGCTCAAAATAGTTTCTGTGCTGTAGTGAAGGCATATCTTGTTTCCCTCTCTGCAAACCCTTTTCTCTCAGAGCTCAAAATGTGCTCTGGTGGGGCCATAACTTATTTCCCTTTATGTAACCTCTTTTATGACTACAGATAAAGCTCAAAATAGTTTATGTGCTCTGGTGTTAAGCATATGTTATTTCCCACTTTGCAACCTTTTTTTTCCCCCACAGATAAAACACAAAATCATTTATAGGTTCTGGAGTTGGGCAGAACCTCTACAACCTCTTTTCTTACAGGTAGAGTTCAAAATGTCTGCTGGTGTTGGGTATATGTTGTTTCTCTCTCTGCAGGGTCTTTTTTCACAGATAGACCTCAAAATCATTTATGTGCTCTGGTTGGTGGCATTTGTTTCTCTTTACATGCTCTAGTTTTCCTCTCTGTGCATCTCTTTTCCCACAGAGCTAAAACTCTACTCTCATGGGGGGGGGGCATATGTTGCGTCCACCTCTACACCCTCTTTTTATACAGAGCTTGAAGTCATTTATGTGCTCTGGTGGGGGCATATGTTGTTTCTCTGTCTGCAACCTCTTTTCTCACAGATATCAAATGGTTTTTGTGCTCTCGCCTAAGGTATATCTTGTTTTTATCTCTGCAATGTCTTTTCCCACAAATAGAGCTCAAAATCATTTATGCACACTGGTTGGGCACATCACCATTTCCCTCTCTCTCTCTGCAACCTGTTTACTCAAAAATAGAGGTCAAAATCATTTCTATGCTCTGATAGAAATCATTTTTATGTCTCTCTCCACAATCTCTTTTCTCTCAGATAGAGCTTAAAATCCATTATTGGCTCTGGTCAGGGACATAACTTGTTTTGCTCTCTGAAACTTCTTTTCCCATATATGGTTTATGTGCTCTCACCTGAGGTACATCTTGTTTCATCTCTGCAGCCTCTTTTCCCACAGATAAAGCTCAAAATCGTTTATGTGCTCTGTTGGGAAGCATATCCTGTTTTTAATCTGTGCAACCTCTTTTCCTGTAGATAGACTTCAAATTCATTTATGTTCTCTGCTAGGTCGCATAACTTTTTTTCCTTTCTGCAACTTGAAATCAATTGTGTGGTTTGGTTGGCATTATAACTTTTCACACAGAGCTCAAAATCATTTATATGCTCTTGTGGGAGCATGTTTGTTTTTCATCTCTGCTATCTATTTTGACACATTAGAGCTCAAAATCACTTCTGTGCTCCTGATGGAAGCATATCTTGTTTTTCTTTCTGCAACCTCTTTTCCCACAGATACAGCTAAAAATATACTTTGGTAGTGGGCATATCTTTTTCCTTCTCAACTATCTTTTTTCCTATAGAAAATCATTTTGTCTGCAAAATCATTTATGTGCTTTGGTGGGGAGCATACCTTGTTTCCCTCTCTGTAACCTCTTTTCCTACAGAGCTGAAAATTGTTTATGTGCTTTGGTGGGTGGCACATCTTGTTTCTATGTCTGTAATCTCTTTTCCCACACATAGAGTTCAGAATTGTTTACCTGCTCTGGTGGTGGTGGTGGTGGGGGATTACTTATTTCCCTCTCTGCAAACTCTTTTCCCACAGAAAGGTCTCCAAATGTACCCTGGTGGTTGGCTATCTTTTTTTCCCTTTCTGCAAGCTCTTTTTCCCAGAGAAAATCATTTATGTCCTCTGGTCTTTGGCATATCTTGTTTCTCTCACTGCAACCTCTTTTTCCAAAGATAGAGCTCAAATTCATTTATGTTTCCTCGAGAAAGATCTTTCCCCACAGATGGAGTTCAAAATGTGCTCCTGTGGGGAACATATCTTGTCTTCCTCTCTGCACCCTCTTTTTCCACAGAGAGCGTTCAAAATCGTGTGTGTGATCTGGTAGAAATCATAATTTGTTTCCTTGTCTACAACATCTTTTTCTACAGATAGAACACAGAATCAGTTATGTGCTCTGGTGCCGGAGAGCATATCTTTTTTTTTTTTCTCTCTCTGCAGCATCTTTTCCCACTGATTGAAACCAAATCATTTATGTGCTCTAGTGGGAGTGGGCATATCTTGTTTCACTCTCTGGAACCTCTTTTTTCACAGAGCTTAAAATCTTTTATGTGCTCAGGTGGGAGGTATACCTTGTTTTTCTCTCTGCAACCTTTTTTTTTTTTTCCACGGACAGCACAAAATCATGTATATGCTCTTGTGAGGAGCATATCTTGTTTTCCTCTCTGCATCCTCTGTTCTCACCAATGGAGCTCAAAATTATTGATGTGCTCTGGTGAGGGACATAACTTTTTTTCCCTCTCTGCAACCTGTTTTCCCACATGTGAAGCTGAAAATCATTTATGTGCTCTGGTGGTTGGGACAACTTGTTTTCCTTTCTGCAATCTCTTTTCCCACATGTGGGGTTGAAAATCATTTATGTGCTCTGGTAGTTGGGATAACTTGTTTCCTTCTCTGCAATCTCTTCCCCCCTCACACAATGTTGTAGCTTGTCACTGTCTGCTGCTACTTCGATTGCAAATTATGTTTAGTTAAACATAATTTCCCTTTCCCACTACTTGGAGTTTTTCAGTTAGACCTCATCTTGCCACTTCCATAGAATTGAATCATCCTCATTTACTCCCTATTCCAGCTTTTTCCCCAAGAATTTCCACTCTTCCCTGAATACTTCAATCTTAACCTCTTCAAGGGTCAATCATTGTCTTTCCTTCTTAGCTTCATTATCTTCATTTATTAGCACATTCAATTCGATTCAGATTACGCACTTCATTTAGCATTTATAATTAATGATTTGTTTTTAATTCCGAATGAGTTAATAGTTTATCAACTTTTAAATTTTTAAGATTCATTTTCAGTTTTGGTTTTGAAATTTTGACTTCTTAAAATGTCATTGGAGCATAAACATCAATTTTATTCTTAAACTTTACTTGAAAATATATTCTTTGTTAGTGTTGAACTTATACATAATAAATAGAGTAGCTATTAAGAAAGTGTGTGTTTTTTTTCTGTTCTGAGATGAATGTGTTTTTATGTTTCTACTCTGATGTGAATAATATCATGTAGAATCATCTATCATGTAAGATCCTCCCTCTAACCTGGTAAAGGGCAGAAACTCAGTGTGGCATCAGTTGCACATTATCTTGGGACTTCTGGAGATATGCTAAGCGATGACATCTGTCCAGAAGCTGTCCAGATCTACCTGATACTTGTAGATGCTGACTCGTATGTGGGGATAAATCTCTCTTACTATGTCCCATAAATTATCAATTGCGTTCACATCTGAGTGAATGTGGTAACCACACAATTCATAATTAATTTCCTCACATAAAAAAATAACATTTTAATAAAATGGAATCTGAAATTCTTTTCCAAACAATGTTCTTTACTTAAATAAAGTCTGAAGAGAATCTAATGAGAAAAAGTGGGATTGTTCTGCAATGAAGACAATTTATAAAACCTGAACTTTCTCAAGGATTCAAGAATTTATAAACTCTACAAAAAATAAATAAGGAAGCGATACATCACAAATTGTTTTATGAAACTGCAAAATGGAAGAAATTATGAATTTTTTATAAAGTAGTGAAAATTTCCAGTTCTATCAGATCAAAAGTAGTTCTGTCCTTTTTGAGTAGTAAATGTTCAGACATTCTAAAATATTTTTAATAAATCAAAAAATTGATAATCAAGAAAAATTTTCTTTTATAGCAAAGTAAGTTAGGATATTTGATTTATTTTCTCATTGATATTTCTCTGATTCAACATGGAAATGTTAGATAAAAATAATCTAAACTTGCTGATTGATTTACATAATCAAAAATTTTCATATCTTATTTTTGATAAGTTATCTTTTTCTTCATGCTTTTATCTTATAGTCCTATAAAACAGTCCCTAACATACAATAGCTTTTTTACTACAATTTTTCTGACCATATTTCAAAAGCCTATATTATTTTTCCATCCTTTGTGTTAATAAGGTAGTAAAATTCTGTGAATTTTTATTTAATTTTTTTTTTTTTTTTTTTTTTTTTAAGGGACTTTCTCTGAAGATGAACCTTTTTGGGAATGACAAGAGCAGAAAACAAAACCTCAGAATGTGCTATTAATTATGCAGTTGTCTCCACACAGTAAACAAGATATGGATCTGTTGTCAGAACGGCTGGCAGCAGCTGAAGAGGACACCCAATACCTGGCCCAGCAACTGTCTCTGATGGTGACCAATCCAAACTTGACAGTAGAGAGTCTTGACACAACTAGCCAGGCCTCACCTCCTCCTCCTCCTTATGTCATGTCTCCATTTGAAGGAAAAGGCTTGAAAAATTCAGATTCAGTCACACCCCATCTTTGTAAGGCTGAAAGTGCAGTGACCACTCTAAAATTAGCTTTGGGTACAATACAGAATGATGAAGATCAATGGAGACATACAACAGATGCAGAACTGGAAAATCAAATGTTGGACGTGAAGAAACAGCACAAAGAAGAAATGGACAAACTGTGTGATGAAGTAGTTTGTTTACAGCAGGAATTACTTTTGGAAAGAGAAGCCAAAGCTCGGAGCCGTTTGCAAGTCCAAAATCTTCAGGATGCTTTGATGGAAAGCACACAAATCAGGGTAAAGAATCTTTGATTTTATTTGAAAAATTCTTTTAACAATTATGTTTATTTATTGGAGGCATAAAATGATCTGAAGAATGTTTTGAACATTTTTCATCACAAATGCATAGGAAAATAGCAAAGAAAATAATCATCAAAAAAAATCTTCCATGATCAATATAGGATTGAATATATTTAGACAGCCAATTCTGTTGGTTATATCTGCAATCCGGAAATGTCAACATTGAACCACTTCTTCCCAATAGCTTCCCAGAATTGATTTGTATTTCTAAACTATATGCTTAGGTCCATAGATTCTGTTTGGAATTTAAATCTAAACTCTGACCAGGCCAAGGTATATTATCTAATTGAAAAATATGATTACTGCACTTTCTTTTGGGTACTGAAAAGAAATCCTTTCTGTAATCAGTATTCTTTAACATTTAGATATTGACCAGATCATATAAGTTGAACAACACCAGTAGCTGGAACTGCAACTCAGACTAGGTTAGGAACTCATGATGCTTCACAGTTCTTGACATATAATCAGGATTAAGCAATTTACTAGATCTGTGTTATGTCGCCAAGTATAAATGAATAACTCAACAACAGAATCAGAATATGAGTTATATTCCGGGGAAAGACAGTATGTACAGAAGTGATTAGTAATATTTACAATAGAAAGATACAAGAGTCCAATCCATCATAAGACGTGTGTATATGTGATTACTTCCGGTATGCCATCGGAAGTGTGACTAACTCTTCACTGACTCGCACTGACTCTTCAGTAACTCATTAGAGACTCTCAAGTGACTCTCTACGACTCCCCTGGAGAGAATCCACCATTGCTATATATATTTTTTGCTATATGTAGCAATGGGAACAGTCCATTTGAAGTCAAATAGGAGCAGCGCCCTAACACCCCCCTCCTAAGACTTTTGCTTCAATTGTATTTTTTCTTTTTCGGGTTTACCGACAACTGGTGTGTTAATTTCCTTTTGCGGGTGGATTTCCTGGTACTACCTTGTAGTACCTGAGGCATTTGTAACTCGAAAGTATCAAAAAGATCCTCCACATTTTCATCCATCTCTTCAGGCGCAACAGTTCTCTCTTCTGAAAATCTTTTTCTTAATTGATTAACATGCCTTCTATGTTCAAATTTCGGTCCTTGCGCCACATAGAGCATGTTCCCTATACGTCCTTTAATTTTGCTTTTCATCCAGGACTTAGTGTTGTTTTTATAGTTCTTGAAAAACACTTTTTCATTCACCACAAATTTTCTTTTGGGTGTGCTTATCTTAGGTGTATCAGCTTTCTTTGATGGAATTAGCTTATCAAAAACCGAAGTACTTTTCTTGTGAACATTAATTCAGCTGGCGACAGCACTGATGGTGCTGCTTTGTTCGGCGTAATTCTGTATACCTGTAGGAATAACTGTAAAGCCGTTTTCGTGGGCGTCCCCATAGCCTTCCTAAATGCTCTCTTTAAGGTATCCACGAATCTTTCAGCTAGACCATTGCTACGTGGGTGATAGGGTGGAGTGGTTATATGTTCCACTTGAAATGTATCGCAGAATTCCTTAAACTCTTTTGGTGTAAATTGTGACCCGTTGTCACTGACAATTGTGTCTACTACTCCAAATCTTGTGAAAAGCTCATGGAGTCTGTTTATAGTATTTTTTGCTGTGGGTTGTTTCATCTGAAAAACTTCCGGCCACTTGCTGTAGCTATCTACGACAATTAAGTAATACGTCTTACCCATTGGACCGGCAAAGTCTATGTGCAGTCTCGACCACGGCCTATTCATTTTCGGCCAAGGCTTTTGTAGTACTTGTGGCGATTTCGCCGCCAGCGCACAACCCTCACATTTTCCAACCATGGCCGCAATGTCCGCGTCCATGCCTGGCCAGAACACGTACGACCGCATTAAACTTTTCATTCGATTCACACCGGGATGACCCGTATGAAAATCTTTCAGTATTTTCCTCTGTAACACTTTAGGAATTACAACTCTTTCGCTGTAGAGTAATACGTTGTCGCACGTAGAAAAAGTTTCTGCCATTCGTTGGTCTTTTTCCAGTAATTTATTTTTTACATCTTTGATGTAATCGTCTTTTGATGCTTCCTTTTTTATATCTGCTAATAACACCGGTAAATCTCTGACAGTTCCAGTGAGAGTATTCTTCAAGTCCACTTCAGATTTTAATGCTGCTATAACGGTGTCCTCTAAAGGTTCGTTTGACTTTGGAATGAGTCTCGACAACCCATCCGCGTGTCCAATTTTTGTTGATGCTAAGTGTTGTAAGTCAAAATTGTAATTTAGAAGCAAAGTACCCCATCTCAGTAGTCTATTTGCAGTATATGTGGGGAGTCCCTTTTTGGATCCGTAAATGGTCAATAACGGTTTATGATCCGTCTGCAATGTGAATTTCCTTCCATGAATATATCAGTGAAACTTTGTTACTGCAAACACTATTGCCAGTGCCTCCTTTTCGATTTGTGAGTAGTTTTGTTCAGCCGGGAGCAGTGTTCTGCTTGCATGTGCAATCGGCTTTATTTGTCCATCCTTCCACTTGTGTAATATACATGCACCAATCCCATATGTGCTAGCATCGCAAGCGATTACGATGTCTAATTTGGGATCGTAGTGAGCTAAAAATAAATCTGATGTGAGTCTATCTTTTATCTCCTTAAATGCTTTCTTGCAATCCTCAGACCAGCACCATACTTTATCTTTTTTTAGTAGCTCATTTAAAGGCGCACGCAACTTGTGCAGATTTGGAATGAACTCCTGATAGTAACTCACCAAACCTAGAAAACTTTGCAATGTTTTTATGTTTTTTGGATCTGGCATATTTTGAATCGCATGGGAGTGCTTTGGGTCTGGCTTTTTCCCATCTTTATTGATAATATGACCCAGATATTTAATTTCTTCCAGCAACAAATCACATTTGCTTTCCTTTATCTTCAAGCCATAATTCCGTATTCTTTTGAAAACTTCCTGTAGGTGACCCTTATGTTCTTCAACAGTTTCGCTTTTTATTAGGATGTCATCAAGATATGCGATTGCGAAATTTAATCCTGCCAGCATAGTGTCCATTATCTGCTGGAACACCGCCAGTGCTGTTTTTATTCCGAACGGCAACCGTTCATATTTGTAAAGCCCCTTGTGAGTATTTATGCACAATAGCTTTGAACTTTCATTCTCCACTGGAATTTGGAGATATGCGTCGCTAAGGTCTATTTTTGAAAAAACCTTCCCGCCATTCAGCTAAGAAAATACCTCTTCCGGGCTTGGTAAAGGGTAGTGATAATCCTCAATGGCGTTGTTTAGTCCGGTCGAAAAATCAGCGCATATTCTAATCTTTCCCGTCTTCTTTTTTACGTAAACAGCAGGTGCGGCCCAATCGCTATAGTCGACTTTTGTTAGTACGCCTATTTTTTCTAGTCTTTCAAGCTCAGCGTCAATTTTATCAATAGCCGCATAAGGCGCGTTTCTCTTCTTTTTGAACACCGGAGTCACGTTTTCTTTTAATTTGATTATCGCCGACGTTTTGGTACATCTGCCCAAACCTTCAGAGAATATTTTCGGGAAATCTTTTTTTATCTCCTCCTTTAGTATTGTTGTCACATCAGACGAGTCTTCTCTTATATTTTTACAATAAGAATTTATGGGAAGATCCCACAAATTAAATTCACTCATCCAGTCAGTGCCAAACAGATTATTCGTTCCTTTCATAACGAACGTTTTCAGTCTTTTTGTTTGGTTGTGAAAATTTACGTTGAGAATTAGCTCACCTTCAAATTTGATCCTCTTTCCAGTCACCGTTTTAGCCACTTTACTAGTCTTCATCAACCTTGGTTTATTTAACTTGTACCAGGTTTTCATATTTATGATACTTATATCCTATCCACTATCCAGTTGCATTCTCACCGGTTTTTTTAAATATTTTCACTTCTAAATATTTTCTAACGCCGTGGTTTTGCTCATATGATCTGGTTAATTTTACCTGCGATTTACGTCTAAATCTACGCTTAGACATTTTGTGACCTAGCTTATTACAGTGTCTGCATTTTTTAAATTTGAATGGACAGTCACTGTGCCAGTGCCATTCTCCACAAGCATAGCAAGCTTTTGGGGGGGTCTTTTTTCAAAAAAAATTTTTTTCCCCCCAAGGGCGAATGATTTCTTCGTCTTGAAGACAGAGACTGAAAGTGTGACTTGCGATTTATCTTTTTTACATTGGCTACAGCGGATTCCTGTATTTTTTTTGCGTCTTCTTTAATACTTATACATTTCTGGCAATAATCCACCTGATTTTGCAGAGATATGTTTTGTTCATTCTCCAACTTTGTCAAAATTTTTCTCCTCATCTCACTGTCTTTCCCTGACACCAGACCTTGCACGAAAATTAAACATTTAAAATTGTTTGCAGTTAGTTCTGCAAGTCTGAAATTGTCGCAGTTTTTGTTAACTACCGAGGCGAACGTGGTGTAATCTTCAGCCTCGTTCTTTTGAAGATTTAGGCATCTCCACCTTTTATGGAACAAGGATAACCTAGGGCTAAATAATTCTTTTAATAGTTTTACAGCCTCATTGAATCCTAGATCCCTTGTTTTTTTTTTTTTTGGAAGGATGAAGTCTGTGAATTTGTTATGTTCATGCGTGCCTAATTTCCTGAGGAGTAACCTGATTTTTTTCTCCGAAGACCATGACTTACAGTCGATTTCAAAAAAGTCCTGGTATCTATGGTAATACCTTTCAAAAGTTTTGTCTTCGTCTGGATTATAATTCAAAGTTTCAATAGTCGACCAGATGGTGTTCTGGGAGAACGTACTCTCATCTGAGTTTTTATTCTTCTCTAGAATTAACCCTACGAGTTCTTCTTGCCATTTTTGTTGTTTTTTGTCACTTTCTAGACGTAACTGCATCATCTTCTCCTGTAGTTCCAATTGCTGTTTTTGGAATTTTTCCTCCATTCTTTCTTGTATCTGTAATTGCTGTTGCATTTGACTTTCTTGTATCTGTAATTGCTGTTGCATTTGACTTTCTTGTATCTGTAATTGCTGTTGCATTTGACTTTCTTGTATCTGTAATTGCTGTTGCATTTGACATTTCAACAGTTCTAACATGGACGTTTGAAATTGTTCCATTATTACAATTTCTTTATACCGAGGGGAAAAAGACTGAAATTTCAACCTCCTCAACAGAAAAAAATTTCACCACAGACAAAAATAGAAAGATATAACTTACGCTTTCTTTGCCGTGTAATAATTCTCGTCTACGCAGTTAATGGTGTAGTACGTATATTTTTCAGAAGTACTTTCGCGTATAACCTGCGAAACTTTTTTCTATGTCCAATTGAAATCTTTGTGTAAATTTGAAATTCTTCGTCCGCTATTGTATTGTGGGACACGTTTTGGTTTCTTCTTCTTTGAGATCTCTTCGTCACCACCGTTATGTTTGGGACGAATTTTGTTTCCACTTCTGCGTAAATTCGAAGCAATTCGAAGTAACTTTTGTTGCCACTATTATGTTGTATGACGAATTTTGGTTTTCACCTCTGCGTAAATTCGAAGTAATTTAAAGTATCTTCGTCGCCACTGTTAATGTCGTGGGACGATTTTTTCTTCCAACATCTTCGTCGTCACTGTTAATATCGTGGGACGATTTTTTCTTCCAACATCTTCGTCGCCACTGTTATGTCGCCAAGTATAAATGAATTACACAACAACAGAATCAGAATATAAGTTGTATTCCGCAGAAAGACGGTTAGTATGTACAGAAGTGATTAGTAATATTTACAATAGAAAGATACAAGAGTCCAATCCGTCGTAAGACGTGTGTATACGTGATTACTTCCGGTACGCCACCGGAAGTGTGACTAACTCTTCACTGACTCGCACTGACTCTTCAGTAACTCATTAGAGACTCTCAAGTGACTCTCTACGACTCCCCTGGAGAGAATCCACCATTGCTATATATAGCAATGGGAACAGTCCATTTGTAGTCAAATAGGAGTAGCGCCCTAACAATCTGCCAAGCAAAAAGGGTTGTCTGTCTACTTCCACAAATAGAATTGACTCATTTTACAGTAGTATGTTTCTCTTACAACATTAAAACATATACTTGACAGTGAACAGGTTCCTTAAATGGCAATTGAGGCTGTCAAAGATTAGAGTTTAATAAGACAGTTAAAAGATTTTTAGATATTTTTGTTTTTGCAATGATGTTCACCCTATACATGGCCCAAAAGCCACTTGAGGTAGAAGATTACTGAGTATGAGGTATAATTTATAGGGATATTTTTTTATAATTATTTCACCCCAAGAAAGGTAGGAGTGCCACTGGTGTGCAGGGGTTACTGTGAGAGAAAAAACAAAAGACAAGGGATATCAAAGAAAAGATAAGAGATGGATAGGAATGAAGTAGATAGAAGATGGCAATTGATTGCATTTAAACTTTTGGAGATTGTAACTATCAGGGAAGCAAGCAAACAGTAGGGAGTTCCACAAATGGGAAGTGTGAGAAAAGAAACTGATAGAGTAGAAGAGACGATTACATTTAACTATTTTGACAGTAAAAGGGTGGAACCTAGATGCCAGTATATAGGGAAGATAATGGTTAACCCTGGACTTGAACAGGTTAAATGCATAATGATCAGGAAAGCATTTTCTTTGGAGTTGGTTCCACAAAGCAACATCTTGTAAGAAACTGCTGCTCAAGTGGAAGTTAAATCTCACCAATGGAATCCAAAGGAAATGAGGGTGGTTTGCTACAATGTCCTTGAGATGTATTTGTTATCAACTGCCTCACTAATTCTGTGAGATATTTCCAAACAATGACAAGGAAGATAATAACTTTGCCTACAAAAAGGGAAATAGCGTCAAATATAAAAAATAGCCTCCAAGGTGTGCAAATTTTTTTATCTAAACGTCTCTATTGTCATATTCAAACCATTTATTTTTCCGTTGAGATTTCCAATTACTTTTAGCAATCTAAACATGGAAGCAGCACTTTATGTTCATTTGCTAACTGCAACTTACAGTCATATCATGTTGAAACACCAGTTTCCATACAATCACTGAAGTTAAGCAATGTCAAGCCTGGTCTGTAGTGAGATGGGTGGTCGCTTGGAAATACCAGGTTCTGTAAGCGTGAATGTTCTCTAAACAAGAATGGTTTCAGTTGAAATTCCTTGAAGGTCTTCTAGATCAATAGATTCCTGAAGAAAGTGGATGTAACAGCTGAAACTTTGTGATAATAACAACAAAGATGGAGACATTAGTCTGAATGTAAATTGGGCTTTTGGTCAAATCTTGTTGGAACATTGGTTCCCATATGTTCCCTGAAGTTAAACCACATCAAGCTTGATCAGTACTGAGATGGATGATCACTTAAGAATACCGGGGGTGGGGTTGAGGGTGGGGAGTAAGCTCAGTTATGCAGAGGGTGCAATGAATAATGACTCAGAATTGTTAATTGACAAGCCAAGTCCCAATTCCAGTTAAGTTTATTATATTCACAAATGCACAAATACATGTGGGAATGGTATGAATCTACCACTTCTCTCCCCCAGCTATGGATTAATTAGTAAGAATTGTATCACTGAATCATTATTATCTCCAAAAAAAATCTTACTTTAAAAATATTATCTGGCTTTAAATAACCTACAATAGATTGATAAGCTGTATAAAATGAATCAATGTAGTTTACTATCTCTTCAAAAAATTCTGACCTCCTTCTCTATCACCATATTTACCTTAATCTTTGTTCTATCCACTTGTCTGTCAATAACAGTTGTTTGATATTTCTAAAATGTTAGTTACTGTTTGCATTATCCATGAAGTGAAAGTCAATCCAAATATTTTTTTACCAAAGAGATTAAGAATCCAGTATCTATGCCTTCACTTGATACTAACATTTCAGATACCAATGAACATTTTTTGTTACTTTATAGGAGATATCTTATCTATTCCTTTCTAGTTGTAGTAGGAGTCCATTCTAGTGAAGGGTAATTATATACTGTTGCAGGTTAACGGAATTTGGCCTTGTGATAGATAGCCCACTATAAGTCATAAAAGGATTATAAAATCAAGAAAAGCAAATTGAATTGAAAATAACATTTATATATATATATACATGTCAATTAATGTTTTACAATTAAAGCAATACTTGAATATAGGTCCAACTATAGGTTAAATGTTCATGACAATAAGCTGAAAGAGATTTAATGCTTAGGAATGTGGGGAGCGGAGGTATGTGAGGAATGTCTTTGAAGTAGTTGCTCCTTAGGTCAGTAGGTTGATTTGAGACTGGGAGAAGGAAAGAGAGGTGAAGGGAGGAGCATAATAGCCACTTGACTTGGTCAAGGGAGATATTAATTACTCTCGTCTGTCACTGTCAGTCTGTCTTTGAGTCAGTCTGCCTGTCTGCTGGGGTCTTGTCTGTATCCACTTTTTATATCTGCTTTTTGAACACAGCAGCTGGTTTGGTATTTCACACTTGTATTTGGTTCTGGGCTTCCCATTGGCTGATAAATAAAATTCACGTAGGCTCGTGAAATGGAAATTTGATATTTGATTAATTTTTATTTTTCAACCAGAACATCTGCACAGATCCACTTGTGCAAAGACGACTTTTGGTCATTTACCTTTTTGTCGTGAGAGAGCAAACATCCGGTCCTTCACTTTTGCTCGGTATCACCACAACTTTATCCAAGTTTTCATTATCATATACCACATTCACCTAAATACACACGTTATGCTAGAGAGCTTCCTTTCTCATCTTTTCATTTGATTTTGCAGCAGTTTGTCCTGGTTCTGTGTAAAGCATCCATATTCTGGCATAAAATGTCACTAGCTCAAACCTCCATGACTGGAAATTTATTGCCTAAAATTGAAGGAAATTTTATGGTTAAAATCTAATATGAATTGATTTAGAACAGGCCACTTTGGCTTCACACATTTTCCATCTGATAAAATTTTGTAGAATATTTCCACCAATGTTTGATTATGCCATTCAACAATTCCATTACTGGATGGTGATTCATCTGCTGTCATTAGAGTTTTTAAATTTACTCTTTCATGTATTTCTTCATATCATTAAAAAATTATCACTTAAAAACTTTCTAGTTGCAACAAAAAAGTGCTGTCCACATGAAGTAAATGATTCATGCAATTTCATCTTGATGCTTAGTAACAAATCAAGTTTTAGAATATTTTGTAGATGAGTCATATGTAAAATCCAAGATGGATTAGGTGCATAATCCTTTAAGTCTATACACACAATTTGATAAAGTTTATCAGTCAAGGGCATACCCACAACTGGTTGTAAAAATGAATATTTGTACTTTCTGCACAAATTGCAAAAATTGCAACACTTCTCAGGCATCCTCGCAAATTCATTATCACAAAAATTTTTACTTGATTTAACAAATTTTGAACAACTTTTCTTGATGCGTGAGAAAATTTTCTCTGAAAATTTAATTGCCTTTATCTTTTCTTTTTTTCTTCTTGAATCAGAGATTTTATTAAAGATATTAGTCACAGCATAGAAATGCTTAAAATCATCTTGATTATTAAATAAGAAAAATATAAAAAATCTCAACCCCAAAAAAGCCACTGGACTTGACAAAATTCCAGTGGTCATCCTTAAGAATATCAACCCAGAATTAACTCCAATTCTATCAAAATTATTTAACTGCTGCTTGAAAAAGAAATATATCCCAAGCATATAGAAGGTGGCAAGTGTATGTCAAGTCTTCAAGAATGTGGACAACCAATACTCCACCTTCCAGCACAGATCCATTAGCTCCCTTAGTATCAGCAAATTTTTTGAGGCCATTATCATCAAGGTCATCGAGCACTTAGATAGGAACAACTACTTGTGAAACAAGCAGTATGGGTTTTAATCAGCCTGATCCACTGCTGACGCCCTAACTACCATTACACACAGAATTAGTGAAGCCTTTGATGACGGACATACCACAAGAACCATAACTTTAGATATCTCAAAGGCCTTCAGCAAGGTGTGGCACGAAAGAGTTTTCTCTATTATAAAGTCCATCCTAACAAGTAGATCCTTGAAGGTAGTTATTAACAGCCAATCCTCTGAGGCCCTGACAGTTAACATCTTCCAGGAGTCAATTCTTGAACAACCCCTCTCTCTGATTTATAAAAATTATCTAGCTAAGAATATATTCCAATCAGTTGTAAACATCTGTGCAGATGATAGGACGATATACAAGTGCACATCCAAAAGTCTTGATGATGAGAGATTAGCAGCTGACCTCTCTTCCAATCTTACACTAACTTCCCAGTGGAGGAGAAACTAGCTAGTTATATTCTATCACTGCTAATCAAACCCAAACTACCAATGGTCGCGATGAACAGATGTCCCCTTGAAGAGGATGTTGGAGTTTTTTGGTCAGCTTTGTATACTAGGCGACTATATTTTCCCAAGTATTGGCAATATAGTCTGATTCAGTAGAGTGTCTGACTCGTGAGTGTTAATTTTTGACGTTGTTTCATTGAACAGATTGCGTACTGCGCTGTATTCTATATTTATAAACTGTGGGGGACATGGTCAACAGAGGATCCTTGCTTTAAAAGGATATTAGGCTTCAGTCCCAACCTTAAATAGAATTCCTGTATACAATCCATCACTAAAGATGCAAGTATAATGATTGGCTCCCTATACCATTCCAGTAAGTACCTGACTCTTCATACTATCCTCTACTTTTATAAGAATCAGATTAGACTGAAAATGAAGTACTGTTGTCATATCTGGGCAGGAGTGCCATGACCTCACTTTCCTGTCATGATAGAGTTCAAAAGCATCTTCCAGGCCTTGTTGGAGAAAAATTATTTTTCATACTCCAACTTCTCTCTCTCTCTCTCTCAGATGGCATGTAGTGAGTCTCTCACTGATCTTTTGCTATTACCATGGAAAAAAATTTAATGCTTCCAAAACAAACCTACTCTCCTTTAACCACTATAGAGAAACTTTCCTACCTTTCATCAGTATGGATGACACTAGAAAGTAACATACTGTACCTCCTTGGCCTCACTCTCTCAACCAACCGCAAGTGGAATCACTACATTGAATCTATAGCTGTTTCTACAGCTAGGAAGGTTGGGTCACTTTATTAGGCCAGAAATTTTTTCTCATCTGAATCTATCTTGATTTTTTGACAAAATCCAATGGAGAATCTGCAATGTAATCGATCTCGACCTGGTAGCTTAACTCCAGTCACTTTCTCACGGATGTAATGTGGCTTCCCTCTGTCTCTTCTACAAATACTTTCTTACGGCTTCTGCTTCGATGAGCTTAGCTCCCTGCCTGGTGCCCACTCTGCATGATTTTACTCGAGCCTCTATACTAGTGACTAGGTCTCAACCTTTTTACAGTGAAACCAATCAAATGTAACTACCATTTCTAATCTATCATCTTTTTCCCTCGCACTTCCCACCTGTGGAATTCCCTTCCATATACTTGCTTCCCTGACAGCTACAATCTCCAAGAATTTAAATGCAATGTCTGTTGCCATCTTTTATCTCCTTGACTCACATCCTTTCCCTGACAACCCTTGTATCACATTCTTCTTCCTTTCCACTCTTCTTTCATGCAGCTTTCTTCACACCAGTGTTCTCATCCTTCTCTTACCCATTCTCTGACACCCTCTATAAATTGTTCCTTTCACTCATCACTCACTTCCTATGTAGACCTCTGTGCACCAGTGGCAGTACTGCCTTGCTTTGGGTGAAATGATTATTTTTAAAAAAAAGTAAGGCAGTATATTCAGTCCCTTAACATCACTATCTTGAACAGCCCCAAGAACTTATGGAAATGTACCTGTAAGTAGGCTTTTCTTAAATCTAATGTAGCAATATTGATTCCCTGTTGTTGCCACAACATTAGTTTGCATCTGCCATAAATACATCAATGTGCCAAAGTATTTGAAGTGTTTAGTATTTAATAAATCAACATCCTTCAGAATAAAATTATGGAAAGTAATGCCTAAACTACACACTATAAGAGACTCGAGAATGACTCAATTTGTAAACAAAAATGTGCTCATCTCGCAAGTGACGAAATATAAAAGCTTAGATGGTGGTAATCGCAAAAGAATAAGAAGGCTTACCATAATTTTTTATTGGTGGATATGATCTTAACAATATAAGTTGAAACTGTCATATTAAAGGCAAGATAAGCAGAGGGAGGAAACAGCAAATACTTAATGAACTTGTGTGAATGGATCGTAGAAAGGCAAAAAGGGATGGTGAAAGGTCAATAGCTACTTAGAGTAACAAAAGACAGTTGTAAAGAGCAATCATTGTCAACATACTGAAAGAGTATGGCATCTAAAAGAAAAAGAATCAATTGGGAATATTTAATGATAAAGAGATAGCTTATTTTGTTCCCAATATTCTCAGATGTACCTCAGTTAGTGAGAGAATGACTGGTTGTGGGACTCGGCACACTGTTACAACAACTTTCTATAAATCCAACAATTGTAGAAAGATCAGCAAGTTGAAATGATTCATTAATCAATGACCAACCCCACCAAGGCATTCTATAAATTTGCTCACCACACCCTATCTAGTTACAGAACTGATGAATATATTTTAATCAGCATTTCTTTTTGCAAACTTTCCATACTTTTTTTTGCTAGCACAAGTTATTTTTAGGGCTTGGTATAGCATCAATTTTTTTATAAAATTTTCTATTTACCCTAATTTGCAATGGTTGATGATAATTCAAATAGTAGTTGGAAATGGTTCATGCCAGGTCATTTTCTATGCTGGAATGTTTTCCTTCAAAACACTGGATGGAAACATCCTTCAAGTGCTTGCGCCATCACATTTTAATGATGCACTCTTTTGATCTTTACTTCATGCACCAAACTTGTCATTCTGCTGCTATCAAAATTGAATTTGTTTTTTCTCTTTTTCTCCAGGCAAACATCTCAGCAAAGGGCAATCAGTTGGAAACAGAAAAGCAAAATCTTATTCAAAACATTGCCAAGTTAGAAAAACAACTTGTGGAAGAACAAAAATCCCGTGAAAACTTGGAAGTGTCACATCTCTCCTTACTTAGCCGAATCGAGCAGATGGAATCAATCATGGATTGTGAAAAAAATGAGGTCAGTGAAATTATTTTTTTTTTTAATTTATTGAGATGCTATCAATTTCTATTCAAAAGTAATCTTTCTTTATTTCACAAGTGTCTTCATCAATTTTCATTTTCATTTCAGGCGTTGTTACTATTATACATTTGATTCAATCAAATAAAGTTTCCTTATCTTTGCTATGTTTATTGTTTAACTGACATTCCTCAGGAATCGGAGAATGCAGCAGTTGCAATGTTAGGAGGAAAAGCAACAAAGATGAAAGACATGACCTGAATGAAACAAATGAAATTACCTCAAAATAGACTTTGTTTTATTTTTCATTTTTGTTGAAATGAGAAAATTTCTTTCTTGCAAATAATTGAGTGTTCTGGGTTCAAGGCCATTGCTACATTATGAAAAATAAACTTTTAACATCAAAGAGAAAAAATTTTACAAAATAAACTCTCCTTGTGAGTTAAGTTTTATTGATGAAAAAATAATTTCTCAGAATTCTTATATAAGATATTAAGATATTTTATATCTCAGAGAAAAAAACGATTTGGTTATTGTTTATGTTTCAGGTGCAAGGGCTAACATCCATGTACGATTTATTGCAACAAAAAACTGACAAATCCAAGACAAAGCTAAGAGAGGAACAGAAGCAAAGAATCAAGATTGAAAAAAACTGCCAATTATTACTTGCAGAGAAAAGTAAGGATTGAAGTCAGTGAAGAATTGCAACAAAAACTTTTGTCATTTATTTGTGTGTGTGTGTGTGTGTGTGTGTGTGTGTGTGTGTGTGTGTACTAGCAGATGCTTTGAAAGTATTTATTTCCAGAGAAACTATGACAAATACAGTAACAACAATAGCTGGAGAAAGTTTTGCAGCTATGAACAATATTTTTCTGCATAGTCACCACCATTAGTCATGCATTTTGAAGGCTCTCTTCATTGTGTGGATTGACAATTGGGTGCAGCTGCCATCTATGTTGAAGCACATTACCCACCACCTGACTAAGCTCAAATCCACTTTCTGGTTTCCATGAACATTCAGCAAGCATCAGTGAATGTTACTGGGTGCAATTTTTCTTGCATGAATGAATTTAGTGATACACATATGCTTTGTTCACCCTTTTATGTCAGAAACCATTTTGCCAAACAAACATCTGTAACACCGTGACTGAGCTCTGATTTTTTGTTTATGAGTTTATATTGCTCTGGAACTGGAAGATTGATGATTACATGTTTTATGCTATTGTTGCAAGCTAATACTGTTTTTCTTATTTTCTATGTCATTGGTGTTGTCGATGGCTTTCTCTGGACACTTGCTGAATATGTGTTTCTTGTTTGTTAATATATAGAAGAAGATTAATGGACATTTTTCCTAGCCAGTCTATTTCCAGATCAGTTTGCACAGCTATAACGGGTTTTATAGAAGGCGGCAGCGCTTGTATAAATTTATGGCAGACAATGTCTTCATTTGCAACTTGCTAACGACAAAATAAGTCGATGGTCATCCTGATATTCCTGAAGATGACATCAGTATATCGAGCATCTCTGGTTTTGATTTTTCATATGCACTGATTACAGCTTCCTTTAAGGTATCGTAATCTTTTGAGTGTAATATATTTGTTGTTATTCTTCCTACTATTTCTGGAGGAAGAGCTGCCAAAGCCTGGTAGAATTTTTGTGTTGCCTGTTTTATGTTTGTAATGTTGAACTGTGCTTCCATTATTGCAAACCAAGCGAATGCATTAGACTCAATAAACATGGGTGTTTTGATTGTCACCACTTGTATGGATGGATCCTGGGTGATGATCCTTTGTTCTGTATCATTTCTTTTTTCTGTCATTGTTCTTGTGGTTGTTTTTTTTTTTTTTTTGGGACGTCAGGGTTCACCAATTTATATTTGGGTTAGTGTTCTTTGAATTCTTTGAATGTCGGGAGTCACCAGTTTATAGTGGGCTATCCGTTATAGTGAAGTGTATGTGTGTTGAAACAGATTAGTTTGATTTGACCTTGTTAGTAGATAGCCCACTATAAGAGGGGTACAAAACAAGAAAATCAAATTGTATGTAGAAACAACATTTTTATATATATATATCAATTAAGGTTTTTACAAATAAAAGTAATGTCTTTTGGTTGGTACAAGGTCGTTAAAAATGTTCATAGTAGTAATTGCTGAAAGAGTATATGCGTATGTATGTGTGAGCATTTGTTTGTTAGGAGTGTCTTTGAAGTCTTCACTCAGTCTTTCGGGTACTAAGTAGATTGATGAACGATGAAGAAAAAGATGAGAGAGAAAGAGGCAATAATAATAATATGATTGCTTGACGTTTGTCAAGGGACATGTTAATTATGCTTGTATTTTCTCTAATGCAACCGTCTTCTTGTCTCATCCTTTTATTTTGTTTTCTGGGGCTCCAAACATGTCATTTGGGAATTTACACCCAGATATAATCTGGGCTTCCCATTGGACAACAAGCAAACTTTGCATCGGCTCGCAAAAAGGGTCCATAAAAGGAATTTTATATATATATATATATATATATATATATATATATATATATATAGATATTTGTTTTAAGATTAGATTATTAGAATTTTTTTTTTTTTAAATGTTTACTATTTGTTGAAAAACATTGAGGTGTGAAAGTTTGCGCGTTTTGTGTGCAAAGTTTGTACATTCCAGGAAATTCTTTTTTTTTCTAACAACATCAATGAGTCAGATTTGAATTTTAAATTTATTTTACAATTTGTTTTGTTCACTACACCTTCACTGTTTCCAGGTATCTTCTGTTATTCCAGTATATATATTTTATGAACTTCCTTCTGCAGTTACAGGTAGTAGTGTTGCAGGTGTTTGTGGTGTATTGTTAATTTTTTTGTTGTGTCCTTTTTATGATTTGTATCATTTTCAGTGTAGCTGCAAGATTTGAGAAAGTGTTTTACAATGAATATCTTACTGATATTCATGTTTACAATTTTATTGTATGGTGGATTAAGCCATGTTTTGCTTCTAATTTTGTTACATTTTTTGTTCTATTTGGTGAAAATTTCAGTTTTGTTGAAAACCTCTGCTCTCTAGTATCATTTCATTACCATTTTTGATTTTGTTGAAAATCTTTTTGTCTGATAAATCTGATGGATTGTAGGATTTTCTTAATTATGGTAAGTGGATGGTTGGATTGGAAGAAGAGTGTGTATGTCAAGTCAATTGTTTTTTTTTGTCTTGAGTAGATGGCATTTACATGTGTGGAAATTGAAAGAATAATACAAACCCCTAAACAAAGATACAAAAAAATTCTTAATAATCTACCTACAACCACTTCACAACTCCAAAGCACTAAGCAAATAATAACTCATAATTTAAACCTCATAAACTTTATTACAAATAATGTATTTTAGAACCAAAAAATTATGCAAAAAATAAATTAATATAATGAAAGTAAATGAAAAAATAAATCGAAAGCAAAATAATTAATAAAAATGATACAGGCTTCTACACAAACGATGGTCTCATAATCCTGAGAAAATTTAATAGACACAAAACTGACAAAAACAGAAAAATAATTTCAAGCATTTAAAAAAATATAACATTTCACATAGACATAGAAATAAGCCCAAAAGAAGTGGATTTCCTGGGTGTTACCCCTAACTTAAGAAAAGACCCATATCAGTCATATAGAAAACCTAACAACTAACCACTTTATATGCATACATCTTCCAACCATCTGTCATCAATAATCAAACAACCATAGGTTACCTGACAATTTTAATGAAATCATCGTCAACAAACGATTATGAAATAGCCCTAAAAGATTATGGAGTTTTGGCAACACTTGCATACACTCAACATAGTACTAAAAAAACCAACAGTAAAAGAAACACCACATGTTTTTTTTTATAGTATTAGTTTTTCGTAATGTTATTCTGAAAAAACTTTTAGTAACTGGCTATTAGCGAGTTATAATATTTCGGTATCTTTACGTAAGTCGATGTACTAAACAAATCTTTCAAATAATACACAGTAATGCTTTCAGAATAATTCTCTCAAGTAATTCACTCAAAAACAATCTCTCCAATGAGGCACAACACCAGAATGACACACAACACAGAACACACTCAGACTTCTGTCTAAGTGCTTTATATACTAAATATTTATGATCATGTGAACCCAGTAGCACAATTCATTCATCAGTTACGTTTGTTGCCTGGAGATCTGTGTCCAACCACACATGTCGGTATCAACACTTTTTTTCTACATAACACCTACTCTTTTGAGCAGACTCTCTCTGGAGTCTGAATTTTTTTAGTGTTGGTTCCACACTTAAAAATTCTGTTGTAGTTCTTTTTCTTTTGCTGTATCCCTGCAGTTCAACAATTTCTGGTGGTGTAGGTATGTTGACTGTATCGTATAATACTTTCATGGGAACTTTTTGCCTGGGACTTTTCAAATCAATATGTCTAAGTCTTAACTGGTTCAGGTGACATTTATACTTCCATCTTAGTCTCTGCATCATGGAAGTTATTCAACGGATCTTTTTTTTACCATGCCATCCTTCCAAAATTCTTTTCCTCTTTGGTACATCTTAAAACTACCTTTTCTCTAATATTTTCTGTATTATGTGGTATTTGTAAGGGCTTGCAGAAAAACATGAATTCCCAAGATGTGAACTGCGTCCAACACAATGGAATCAGGTACATCAAACTTTGCAAAGATTTTATGCAAGAAAAAAATTTATTGCTACCTTAGTAGCGGCTCTTCTGCATTTCAGTATTTCAGGCCACTTAGTATAACTGTTGACCACTACCAGATAATATGCACTTTTCAATGGCCCAGTGAAATCTAGATGTAATCAGGACCACAGAATGTCTATTTCTGGCCAAGGTTGAAATTTAATCGGCAGGGACTTCACTGTCAGAGTACAACCACTGCATGATTTAACCAAGTTTTTCCCAAATAAGCATCCTGGAATTCCTTTAACATGTGTTTTTGCAGTGATGTTTGAATTACAACCCTATCAGCGTACATCATTAGACCCATCACATACTAAAAATGCGTTACTTTCCTTTATTTTTCTATTTTTGACTTTACATGAAATTTGATCCTTCATTTTTAATATGAAGCCGTTGTTCCGTGACTTAAGTTTTATTTCTTCCAGAGTTATAGGCAACTCTCTTACTTTATTATGTAAAACATTTTTAATTTTTTTTCAGCCCTTATTGCTGCAATCACTGTATTTTCAAGTTGTTTCACAAATTTCAGGATTAAACAAGACAGTCCTTCATCATGACTTAATTTCTTTGATGGTAAAAATTCCATTTTATAGTTGTAATTCAGGAGTATAGTTCCCCAGCAATGCAGTCTGTTTGTTGTATGTGTGGAAATACTCTTTTTTTAACCATATATAGACACTAATGGACAATGGTCAGTTTGTAAGAGAAATTCCATAAAGGAATTTTTCATGGCAAAATCTATAGCTAAAGCTTCCTTCTCAATCTGCTTCCATTTTTTCTCAGCAACTATTAATGACCTCTAAGCATGTGTTATTGGCTTCGTTGTTCCATCGTCATATTTATGTAATATTACTGGTCCAATTACCTAATCGCTTGCATCTGCTGCAATGACAATGTTTAATTTGGGATCAAAATGTGTTAATGATAAGTCAGATGTTAAAACTTTTTTGGATTTTTTTCAAGTGTACTTTGGCATTTCTCTGTCCAAATCCATTTAGCGTCTTTCTTTAACAAGGCATTTAAAAGTACTGTTAACTCATGCATTTTTTTATATACACACATGGTAATAGTTTGCAAACCCTAAAAATGCTTGCAATTTTGCTAAATTGGTTGGTGTGGGCATGTCTTTAAATGTACTTGATTGGGCAGGACCTAGTCGGTGACCCTTTTTGTCAATAATTTGTCCAGATATTTTATTCAGGACATAAATAGTGTGGCGCTACCTGGCTGGTCACTGTTAGTTTTGATCCAGATAACTGGTTGTAGATTGACTCTGTCACGGTAATCTCCCTTGTCCCACATTGTGTTGATTAATCACAAGGTAGTCATGTGAGTTCTCCACTAGCTGTCTCTCTGCCGAACTAAACCAAACTGGGAAGCGTGCACACAATTGAGTAATAAAAGAAAAAAAAATATAGCACCAAGAAAAATAAGTGGACATCTGAGATGTTGTGAAATAATGTCTTTATATACAGAATATACACAATAGTCTCTTGAATAGTTCCCAATCCCTGCTTCTATCAAACTGGTAGCAGAACAGAAGTTTCTTAAGTAAATTCAATTATTCTCCTAAGCAATAATGAAAAATCTGGCTGGCCGTAGCTCACTGCTCCGAACAGAGTTCTAAGTTCATTGCAAGTCTAGTCAACTTCTTGTTTGTTTTCTGGAATGTTACAGAAATTGCCGAGGTGCTGGGTTACTCTCTTCATTTGGCAATTTCAAACTTTGTCTGAAAATTCTCTTCTTGTCTGTCTCTTAACTCTGGTTGGTTGATTGGTGACAGGCTTCACTATGGTTGGCACCCAACGGCATGGCAATCATTCTCTCTGTCTCTTTACTTCTTCAACTGGGAACTGTCTTTGCCAGGTGGCGATTTTCTAAGGTTGGCACCCAACTGTGTGGCAATTATCTCTTTGTCATTACGTCTCTGGACCGGGAACTCGAACTCTCTGCCACTCGAGCTGCAACTTAACTCCAACTGCAACTTTGTCTGCAAAATCACTTCTTGTCTGTCTTTAAATCTGGTTGGCCGACATCAGGCCTCTCTACAGTTGGCACCCAACAACATAACGTCTATCTTCGTCGTTACATCTTTGGGCCGGTAACTGGAACTCGTACTCAAAACTTTGTCTGCAAATTCTCTTTGCCTGTCTTTAACTCTGGTTGGCCGGCAGGCTCTGCGGTTGCCACCCAACAACATGGCGCCTATCTTCGTTGTTACATCTCTGGGCCGGGAGCTGGAAGTTTCTTTGAACCGCCGCTGGAACTCAACTCCGGAACTCCAATCCAACTCGAATCCAACTTAAAAAATTTTGTCTGCAAAATCACTTCTTATCTGTCTTTAACTCAGGTTGGCCGGCAGGCTCTGTGGTTGGTGCCCAACAACATGGCGCCTATCTTCGTCGTTACATCTCTGGTAACTGGAACTGAACTGCGAACTGCCTCGAACCACTCTTTTGGAACTTGACTCCAACTGGTACTGATTTTGGTCCCTCGGGACCCTGTATTTATGCCCATGCCATGGTGTGGGGCCGAAGGTCACTGGATGTCTAACCCCTCATCTCAGCAACCAATAGAATGCCGAGGTTAGCTGCTACTCGTTGATGCCTCTGGTTTACCCAATGGGATTAATCTGCTTTCCATGACATCAATTGTTGGTCGTCTCTCCCTTTCGGCGCTTGTTTACTGGACCAAAGGAATTCCTCTTCATTTTATAACGTCATCTTCCCATACCCCTTTTCTGGGCTGGACTTAACTGAATTTTCTCTCTCAAAATTTTCTTTCTCATGAAACAATTTCGGGGATTTTTTTTCTTAAATCGCTATTAACCTTTTTGAACTGGCTTTGCCCAAAACAAGTTGACATTATTACTTTAGATAAGAATTTCTCTGCATTTGTGTTTTTAATATCCTTTCTGAGTTGCCGATATTTTCAAGCGGAAAATATTTTCGTTATCTAGTCTCCACCCTGGTGTCAAGTGAAAATGTTTCTTCTCTAAATTACTTCGGGACCAGTGTTATCTTAATTCTTTTCACAATTCACGCTAGCAGGACAATTGGATACAATAATTATTAATAAAAGTGAAATTTCTTTTTCGGCTATTTCTAATGCCTTGCGAAAAAACAATTGAATTTATCTCTTTCTTTTAGGTTTAGAATGACAATTGTTAGCTTTCTTGGGTGGGCTGAATCGACATCTTTTGTTTCTGGCATTGAAACAAATCTAAGTCTTTTCTTCTTCTTTCTCTGGTTTAAAATAACAACTGAGAAATACCATTTGATATCTTTCGTTTTTCTTTTCTTTTCCTTCACTCCTATTTGGAGAATAAAGAAAAATGTCTTTTAGTGCGTTCTACCCTGACTTATGATAGTAATTAGAAGATTTTCCAGTTATAGTTAATAATTAATTAATAAAATTAATCACCTCCATTTTCCTTTGCTCATATTTGGAGGATAAAGAAAATTTCTCTTAGTATGTTCTCTTCTGATCTATAATAGCAATTAGAAGATTTTCCAGTTATAGTTAATGATTAATTAATAAAATCAGTTACCTTCGATCCGCACCAAAATATTGTTATAATAGCTCACATTTTGTTTCACTAGTTTTGAACCCTTTTGTCTTTGATCCTTTCGAATATGATTTTTACATTTTCTGCATGTTTCTGTTTGGTTTTGCTTTTAATCAGTATGTCATTCAGATATGCTTGCACACAATCTAATCCAGCAAGCATTGTATCCATAATTTGTTGAAAAATGCTCAAAGCTACCTTTATTCTGAAAGGAAGTTGGTCTAATTTGTAAAGACCTCTGTAAGTTTTAATAGTTAGTATTTTCAAACACTTTTCTACCAGTATTTGTAGGTAGGCATCTGACAAGTCCAACTTAGAAAAAAATTTTACCCCATTTAGTTTAGCGGAAATTTCTTCCAGACTTGGTTATGGGTAAATATAATTTTGTAAGCTTTCATTATACCCCATTGAGAAATCAGCACATATGTGGATTTTATTATTCTTTTTCTTGATATAAACAGTTGGCCATTCAGAGTAGTTGACTTTGGAATATTTACAATATTTACTTGCTTGCAGAACAAATTGATTGGAAGGTCCCAAGGTTTAAATAAGTCAATGCCATCTGCTCCCAAAAAATTTGTTATATTTTTTAACACAAATACCACAGCTTTTTTTGGTTTTTCCAACAAATATTACAGGTGAACTCACCTAAAAATATAATTTCCTCCCTGAAACACCACGAGCAACCTTTCTTGAGATCAATAAACAAGGTTTACACAGTTTTCTCCAAGACTTTTCATTAATTATAGTAAATGTCAGACCCAGTATCTAATTGTAATTTTATTTTTATATTGTTGATCATGACAAAAACAAATTTTTTCTTTGGAGATGTTTTGTTTGGAGTCTTTTACTCAATGTATTTACTTTGTTGACATACTTTTTGTTTCTCTTCCATTTTTTAAATTTACAATAAGTATTCTTATGTCCCATTCTTCCACATTGGTGGCATGAACTTGTCCTCTTGCCACATATAAATTACCTGTATGACTTCTGGAGAGCAGTTAGTTACAGCAGTTATGAGCAGTCAAGTACAGCAGTTAACAAGAGCAGCTACTCAAGCAGTAGTGATAATACATTCGGACTTACTTATTTCTATATTACTTATTATTAACACTTTTTTAATATCTTTTTTCTTGTTATACTAATACACTGTCTTAAATCTACCTTCTTGATCGATGTCTTACTTCTGGCACAAACCAGTCACTACAAGTGGTGGCTGTCAAAAATAGAATTGACATCAAAGGCGAAAAATGCAGACAATGGCCAATGTAGCTGTGATGAACATTAAAGGCAGCCAGTTTGAAATGCAATAGCCAGTAAAGATGATTGACAGATGTTCCTGGCCATAGATGAAACAATGAAGCGAATACTTGAAAAGGCAAAAATGCATGGAAATTTTGGGTTATATAAGTTTAAGGTTTTCTGGTTGAAAACAGAATGCAGAGAGAATGCAGAGAAGAGACAAGAAGAGAACTTCACTAGTTAACGACCCCAGACAACTGCATGTGCGTGATTCTCACTGGCTACATCCTCCACACAACCGTCACTGATAAAGAATAAAAGTATAAGTTTATATTCTTATATATACGTGTTCTTGTTTGTCGTTATATTTTGAGACAATCATTATCATTGTTTATCAAGATCCAGAACAGCAGCAGTATATAACAATTTAAGTTGGGGTGATGGAGACTCCTGTTTCGCTTTTTTTTATAATTGTTGTCATCTTTTAGTATATTTTGAAACTTTGTTAGGCAAAAGAAAATTAAGTGCATCACAGTTTGTCACAGTTTGTCCATTCTGTCATCTGTTGGAGGAAACTGTGTGAGTATTATCAGAGTTAGCCATTAACCCTCAACAAACATCATTGTTTCTGATTTCTTTAAAAAAATGAACTGAATGCCCCCAGTGCTTCATTTTATTTTGTGTGTGTGTGTGTGTGTGTGTGTGCACATCATATATGAAGTCATATGAAGCATTTTTCCATTTTGTTACTAAAAATGCATTTTGTTTTTTATAAACTCAGGTAAACTACAAGATTTGTATGAGAGATCCGAGGCAAGCAACAAGGCTCTTTTGGCAGAAACTCATGAACAACGAGAACGCCATTCTCAACATTTGGTTCAGTTTGAACAATTGAAAAATTTATTTGAGCGACAGCAGGTATTAGATGTTTTTTGTATTTTGATTTGATAAAACATTTGATTAAACGTTTTTGTTTTCTAACCCCACAAAGATGTCTATCATAGATTCTCTTGGAATAAAGTTTTTTTAAACCAAGTTTTTATCTCAATGCTTCATTTTCACAAAAATATTGTCTTTCCAAATATGGTTACCGTAACGACGAGTAAATCAGAGTGAGATGACGACTTCAGCTTTGCCAAAAAGTGGGAATTGTTTTGAAATCTGATACAAAAGTTCAGGATTCATTTAAAAGTTGAAAAGCAATTTGTATTTTGTGTTTAAATGAGGATTAATCTGAATCATTAATAAATGGAAAATATAATTATTTTTTCATTGGGTGAAGTAACAAAACGGAGTAATTAGTAGAAGCAGTGTTAATTTTTCAAATTGCAGATTAAAAATACTCAGAAATGTTTTCTCAAAATGCCTCACAATTGCTTAAGTAAAAAGAAGACGATGATTTCTCAGTCTAATTTATCAATACTTAGTAATTCAGTCAAAATATTTTATCCTCTTCTTCTAAAATCTTCTTTGTTTCAATTATTTTTCTTTAGTTTGTGATGTAATGAATAGGTAATGAATATGTATACACCTTGGTTCCCCCTCACTGGAATGTGATTGGCTGGTGTCAGCCATAAATATAAATTAAGACGAGGACATCCAGAGGTCTATTCGTCTTCCACTAGAGATCTACGTCTACTGACTACACCTACGTCTCAGGATACTGCATACAACAAGTACTGTACATTACGTCTACTTACTAGGTTGTTCTACCCAGTTACATTTGCCTAAACATTTAACTACCTTTCCAGGATATATCAGTTTGTGGGACCACTCATATCATACCAGCAGATATAGCCTCGTGTTCACAGGAATAAAAAAAAGCAATGAAATAACACTAAAAGCATGTTAAATTGAAAATTGAAATGATAATTTTTATTTATTTTTACATAGATGTGTTTTAAGGTTACGTACAATAAAGGAAGAAAGTCACTTCTTATTACCAGCAATGTGCCATGAAAAGGAGATGGACATCATGACATTCTGAGGAGTGAAGAGAGCGAGTTCTGCATGAAGTATCCATTTTCAGGCACCAAAGTTTCTGTTACATTATGGGAGAACTTTTATTATTTGGGATTTATTTATTTTATTTTAAATAAAGTTGTAATGTTATTTGTTTTATTTTATTTATGATATTTATTATTATTATTATTATTGTATATTTTTATTTATTAATAATACTGTCCCTATAAGTCTGTTTAGATAAGACTTTATGGAAATATATACTAAGCTTTGGTTAGTCTGACATAGTGCTATAATAATCAAGCACTCAGTGAAGATCAAACTCACACTCCTAGAATTAGTCGAGCAAAACTCATCATTTCTTTCTAAGAACGACCATCTACAGAAAATCAAATCCTGTTTGGAATCTAATTTTCCATTTGAGTACAGCAGAAGAAATATTGAAAACACTGAAGATCTGGATCCTGACAAAACTTGTTAATAAAAATCTTTATTAATTCTGTGTTAGGAATTTAAGGTCATTTTCATAAAACACTGATTGAGCAATAAACTTACTTAATAATCACTATAGCAGGCATACCATGAGAAGAGGTTGCTTGCTTTGAAAATCAGAATTAGAACTCCTGATTGGTTGTCCCAGATACCACACCCACCAAAAAAGCATCACTAAAAGGCTGAATCTTTTGCTGTTGTCTGATTTCATTCTTCCTTTATAATAAATCAACATAGAAAAAGTTTCAGATTTTATTTCTAATTTGTAGTAAATCTCCTTTTTTCTCTTTAGAGTGAACTAAAGCAGCAAGCTGAGAAAACACTATTGGAACAAGAAATTACAACTCTCAAGTCAAGCCTTCACTCTTTACATACTGAATTTGATGAGAGCAAACAAGAATTGTAAGTTTGCTTCTATTTAACATTAGCACTATTATTATTATTATTTCTGCTGGATAAATATTTCCTTCTGGCACCTGCCCAGAGCCCTAAAATCAGAAATGGTTCATGTCGTTGTCATCATCATCATTATGATAATAATAATAATAATGTTGATTTTAATATATAGCTTACATTTGGGTATGGTAATAAAATAAGCACATCTCATCTCCCCTCTCGCTTGTAACCATCCACTGTAATAAAATAAATATTTTCAGCTGTTAAAGCTGAATTACTCAAAGCTTTATAAGCTTCTACTTAGAGTTGTTGCTATACTACATTGGGAATTAAGTGAAAGAAATAATATTAAAATAGGATTACAATACTACTTTGGGTATGGTAATAAAAATAACCATCCACTGTAATAAAATAAATATTTTCAGCTGTTAAAGCTGATTTAGTCAAATAAAGCTTCATAAGCTTCTATTTAAAGGCATTGCTATATTATAATTTGTTTAGTTCTTTACTAGAAAAAAAGAAAAAAATATTGACAAAAACAGAATGAAATTCGCTGACAAATTCAGATGATCTTAATGTGTCCCAGTTGATAAAAACTCTTTTCATGAGTTTTACTTAATTATCCAGCGTTATCACTATTTACAAAGGTTAGCAGAAGGTCAGAAGTATAGAGCACCGAATAAAACTCAAGCATCTATATTGATAGCCTGCAAGATGATCCATTACTTCAAAACAAAGCATCCATCCAGGAATGTTATTGGCTCATACTACCCTGAATAAAATTTGGTTATTTTTCAATGAAAACATTTATCTGAGGAAAAAGATATATTTAGTATTTTGTTATTCAGAGTGAGCACAAGAAAGGAACGTGAAAATTCTCAAAAGCAACTGAGGCTGAAAGAAGAACTAGTTGTAAAGTACGAACAACAGATCGAGGAAAATCTTGTGATCAAGGAGCAAATTGCTCAACTACAAAAGGAGAAAGTTTTCGCCATCAATGAAAAAGAAAAGGAAAAAGAGAAGGTAAGATTGATTTTGTTGATAGAACATTTTATTTAGATAACTCAGGTTTTTTTCTTCCCGTTTTTGATATGAATGTAGAAAAAAAAAGTAGAATAATAAATAATTTTAAGCATTTTCTCAGTTGAGATATTCACAATATGGAAATTCTTCTGGTGGATCATTTACAAAAATTATATCAGTTGTCAGCTTTGTAATTAACATATCAGCTGGAACATTGATCTTTCCTAAAAAATAACGAAATCCAGAATCTGATGAATGCACCAGGAAAATTTTGTTTATTCTTTTTGTTTCCTTGTTATGAAAGATTTAGTCAACCACAGAAGACATGACAATTTTGTTTTCTTTATGACTCAGTTGGTGTAATGGAATGAAGGAAAAAGCGTGTTTCCTTAAATAAGATCAATCGGGACTTTAAAATACTGCCAAGTGTCTTTTCATGAAAACCTGCTAATGGTTATAACTGTATTGAAACACTGTCAGTCAGTTTTCCTATCATCATTGGGAGTTGAAGAAGTTGTTTGTAAAGATAACTGATTATTTTAAAGCAGAAAATATTTCAAAGGTAAAAGTGGGAAACCATTTTACCACAAGAAGACAAGAAAACAAAATTTAAACAAATGACAATTAAATACATACAATAACAAAAGA